>OX453063.1:17490666-17912165 GCA_949699795.1 Spicauda simplicius
ACTGAGTTGCGAAACTTGTTTTGTTTTTGACAATTATTGTTTATTTATGGTATTAACTTTATATTTAGGTTCGAACAGTATACTACTGTGAGAATTTCTCGCGTGGAAAGTGGACCCCACAAAGCCCGAAAACTCTTGCCCACAGACCTTATGTTGACTTAGTTGTAACATATGGCAACATCAGAGAATAAATTAATCCAATATACGTAATACAAAGTCGGAAGTGAGATCGGTGATTGTAAGTGATATTTTTATTTCTATAAGTTATTTCACTACAAAATATTTTATTAAAAGTAGAACATAAGCTTAACTTAAAGTAAGAAATTTAATGTATTCGTCGTTAACCCATTACTGCCCCACTGCTGGGCACGGGTCTTCTCCCGGAATGAGAGAGCTTATGCCATAGTCCACCGCGCTGGCCAAGTGCGAATTGGTGGACTTCACACACCTCCGAGAACGTTTTTTTTTTTAAAGAACTCTCGGGTGTGTAGGTTTCCTTACGATGTTTTCCTTCACCGAAAAGCAGTGACAATTAAAGTATAATACGCACATAAATCAGTGGTGCGTGCCTGGGTTTGAACCTCGGACCTCCCGATCGAGAGGGCAAGTTTTAACCATTAGGCTATCACTGCTCCTATGCATAAAAACTGTGAAAGTAATTATAATAACGAAGCTAGCGCTTAAGTAGTTAAACTTGGACAGCAGTAGTTAAATTCAATAGTGCTCCATTACATACAATTTACAAAACTACCCCAAGAATTAACCCTCATAGGGTACTAGGATAGTCTCATCACTCAAATGTGTTCAGAAATATGGATCCAAAATTTCAAGTGTTGCTAAAGTACTTTTTTGCTTAAAGCTGCTTCATCTACCACAACAGATATTTGGAGATAATGACCGCACATTTTGTGAGTTCTTTGTGATTTTGATAAGTCGGATTTATCTCAAGTTTTTGCCTTCAGACAGTCTACAATTCTTGTTCTGAGGAATTGAGTTCTGCAGGAAGGATTTCACTAACTTTTGTCATATCGATTATTCACAATATTTTGTCATATTAGATAAATTCTACCATTTGTAAATAAGGAAAATTATTTGAGTTTTGCAAACCGCCATCGACTGCGAATTTCTTCGAAATGTAGTAGCTGAATATAATATCTTTAGGAAAATGTTGCGCACATAGAACAAGATGTACCTATTTCGGAATATATTATTAAATAAAAAATATTGCCACAACAAGGTAACAGGACTCAATTTATATTTTTCCTACAGCAATATTTAAACGTCAAAAGAGAAAAAAACAACCCCTCTATTCTTTTTAAAAGCATATCTTATCAACTATGTAGTAACAAAATATAAATAAGTAGTTTTATTAGCAAAATAACATTAAACCATTAAGTTTTAGCAATAATGAAATGTTTATAACAACATATCTAATAAAAATCAATGTTTTTCCTGTCTATTCATTCCTTAAACTTATTTAAAAAATAAATTTTGGCATAATAGTGATTGCCTGATTGGCATATTAATTTAATGAATGTATTTTTAGAACATTGTCTAAGTTCTAACACACAGAGAAAATCACCGAAACAAAATTGTTAAATTTTATTTAAATGACCTCTTTTAAAGTTATAAATATGTCAAGTTATGTAACCTTTTTTAAACCTGCATGGAAAAACGGGCACAGCTTAGTAGTACATAAATGATTTCTTAAAACTTCTCACATACCTATTGCTGCTTGAACTGAATAATAAAGTTCATAAAAACAATGCTTGTAAAAAACCAAGTCTCGCAACTCAGTTCTTTTGCCGAAAAATGTTGTCAGATCCATGTTATACCAAGTCGGTAATTAATTTATTCTGTTCCTACTTAAGGGACCTATCTAAAGTTTTTACGTAACTATCTAACCTAACAACATCTTCTAGTGACTATATCAATGTTAAAAATCTTTAACTTTTTAAATACTTAGAGTGACTTGGCAAAGAGAGAAAGAGCAAATCTTTTATTCCGTTGACAATTTTACAAGTTACCTTCGAACATAATTATATCTAGGTTCCTATCTTTTCTTCTTTTTTACAACATTGAAGTAGCAAACGAGCATGCAGTCCGTCTCATGGTAAGTAGTCACTACCGCCAGAGTTATCGGAAGTTTATTACAGATGGTTAAGTTGCTTACCTTGAAGATTAAATTGGAATTCTTTGGATGAGTGCGCTGTTTGGATGAGTGTGTGATAAGATGCGCTATGACATGGGGTTCTTCAAGAAAGGTGCGAAAAGAGCTCTTCTTCAAAGCCGGCGATGCATTGGCGACTTCTCTGGTGTTGCGAATGTCCATAAGTGACGGTGACTACTTTCCATCAGATAGTCCATCTGCCTTATCGTTAGGTTAAAGTATAAAAAAAATAGTCTCCCTTTCCACACCCTTCTGACTAGAACAAAGCAGCGCTCTAAAGCCTACGTTATTCAGGCACGTTTTACCACTGCTAAAGTATATACCTACTGCTCTAAACTGTTTCATTTTAAATATGATTTTAAACCATTACTATTTTCAAGTAATTCAATATTAGTTATATTATATGACTTTAGACTAAGTATCGCGGAATTGACACATTTTAATACCGTTGACAAGCACTAGCTCTCACCGCCACCACAGTTTCACAGTGACCATGATCCTGGGTCGAAATATCGGCAAAAAGAATTCAAAAAGGATTCAAAAACCGCATATCGTGAGTATCCGTTAAGTATTAAAATGTGTCAATATTTGTTTATAACATTCAATGCAGTATTTAAACGCAGGTGGTAGAACCAGTGTAGTTCGATCGGGGAAGTAACACACGCCACACCTATTTCCAACGTGAAACACTTCTTGCGTTGCGAGGGAAGGATGTTGTTGCCGGCACATTTTTATATGAGGCGACCATCATAGTCCTCAAGAGTAGCAACGCATCTGTGATTGACTTTAGATAGAACTCATGTTCTATTTGAAGTTGCTCACCGATGTCCATGGGCGGCAGTGACCACTTACCATCAGGTGGACTGCATGCTCGTTTGTTACTTCAATTAGAAAAAAAATAGAACTAAAAATATCATAACACAAAATTTATTTATTTATAATAAAAAAAAAACGTGACGAATAGATAACCTCTTTCCTTTGCGAAGTCCGTTAAAAACTAGAATGTTATGTTTACAATTCGACTTAATTAAATGCTAGTCAAAAAGTAATCCATAAATTAAGCGTGCAGCGGTAAAATCATTGTTTGCACTCCGTAAATTCAAGTGACATTCGAATTTGGACGCAAGCTCTGAACCAGCGCAATTGAAAACCAATTTGTCGGACACCGCGAAGCTTTTGTAATGACTGAGAGCTTTTAGCGCGAACCATTGGCGTCAGTGCTTTCGGAACTGAGTACGATGGCTACTCATTGTTCGATAATATAAAATTTATTTGATATATTTTACGTTGTGTATAGGTATTGTAAAGTGCTGTCTGGTGGTAGAACTAGTGTTGTTAAACCCGGGAGGTACTGCCACACTTGCTCGACTTGGCGGGTGCACTGCCGTGCCCTTAGATCAACGCAAAAATGCTATTTCTTACAGGAGAGCTAGAAAAGAATTATGTAATATATTTCGTTTTTATCTTTTTATGCATTATAATAATATTTTTTTTCAATAAAAGCTCTTAACCATGGTGTAGTAAGAGCACCGAGTTTTCAATATTGACAGGTGGGAAGTACCACTTCCACACCTATTTCTAGCGTCAAGCATTCCTTGCGTTTCGATGGAAGGATGTGGTTGCCTTCTTACTTTTATATGAGGTTACTATCTTAGTCCTCGGGAGCAGCAACGCATCTGCGATTGACTTCAGATTGAACCATTGTTCTGAACTTGTATGAACAAGGGTTAATCTAAAGAAATTCACCTACAATCAGGTGGACTGCATGCTCGTTTGCTACATTAATCATATAAAAAAAGTTGCAGACTGCTGTTTCATTTTTATCCATTATAAATAAAAATATGACACGGTCATCATGCGTTGTGTTTCAATTTTGTACGACCTAAAATGTTACTGTCGTCAACCCATGATTTTCCCACTGCTGGGCACGGGTCTTCTCTCAGATTGAGAGAGTTATAGGCCATAGTCCACCGTGTTGGCCAAGTGCGAATTGTGGACTTCATACACCTCCGAGAACTTTTTTTTTTAAAGAACTCTCGGGTGTGTAGGTTTCCTCGCGATATTTTCCTTCATCGAAAAGCAGTGATAATTAATTTCTAATTTTCTAATACGCACATAATTTTAGAAAAATCTGTGGTGCGTGCCTGGGTTTGAACCTCGAACCTCCCAATCGAGAGAGCAAGTTCAACCATTAGGCTATCACTGCTCTAAATCTTAAAAATGTTATTAATAGTATAATAATATTAAAACCTACTTGTGCTTCATCTTACATGCCTCACTCTTAAGCTTGTGGGTGTGCTCTAGTCTCAATTTTTAATTTGTCAATGTCGGTCTATGGAAGTTAAATCCATCTGGTAACGATCGTCAATATGAAACAGACATTCAATTAGCAGTATGTCGGTCGAGGTATTGTAATGGTGAAGAGTTTCTGTGAACCGTCTGTGACGTGAGGGCTGCTCTCGCGTTCGGGCAGTGTAAACTAGGGTTGACGCACATTTTACTAGGTAGTCGGCTAATATCTATTTTTTTATTTCTCGTCCTATATTAATATGATACCGGTGGACTAAAAGAATAAAACTTTTAAATTCTGTAGGCCTCTTGTTTTTTTCCCTACAATAATGGTCCGAAGGTCTGGTCCTACTATGATAATGAGGATGGCCTGGACCTCTAGAACGTCTCTGTACATAACTCCATATCCATTATAAAAAACAACTTTGTATCACATTCTTTCAAAGTTCCCTTATTGACTTAATTTATGTAGATGGTTACAACAGAAATACATGTCATTATTTATAACTTTATAATCGTTATTAGTCGACAGTAAAACAGTTATTACAAATTAGGTTGTAAAACTGAAGTCGAAAGCCCTTGCTTCGCTGGTCAGCCGAATGTAGAGTCCTCCGTCAGCACGAACATTTGTCGTTTGGTCATTGAGCGCGGCTTGTGACCGCGAGTTAAGGGCGCCGTGATTGCTTACGGAGCGTTAATTAAGCGGGGGTTCATTGTCAAGTGTTTTTGTTGTTCCAATCGATCACTTTTTGTTCATTATTAGGTATGATTTTTTTAATATTCAAATATCTACTATCGTAATGAGTAGTCATGCGTGGTTATTATTTTGATAATACTTAAATGCGAATTAGGAGCAGAAAAAAAATATTTTAAATATTTTTAAAAGATCTTGTTTGTTTTGTAAAAAAATCTCGCCAAGAGGGGAAAGCTGCACAAAAAATACTATGACGTTTATCGTTTGAAAGATATGTTGGTTAGTTGATTTAATTATCAGCTGAATTGTCCATCTTACAAATATAATTTATCAAAACAAAATCGGTAACGTCAACAGCCCTTGCTTCGCTGGTCAGCCGAATATAGAGTCCTCCGTTATCGGGAACATTTGCCATTTGGTCATGGAGCGCGGCGTGTGACCGCGAGTTAAGGGCGCCGTGATTGCTTACGGAGCGTTAATTTACCGGAGGTTCATTATCAAGTGCTTTCGTTGTTTTAGACGATTACTTTTCAGCTGTAGAAAATAATTGTTATGATCTTATTTTCCATTAATAACCATAGAAATATAGAGTCAACCAAGAAATCACAGTGAATAATAATCAGAGGTAGGTTGTTGGCATTCTGGTAATGCCTATTTGCAAGATATCAGCACGTAAGTACCAATTTTTTAAAGATTTGAATAAAAACGATCTTGTATATCTTGAAAAAAAAATTCAAGATAGAAAAGCTACGCAAATAATACTATGCAATTTTTAATCGAAACATATGCTTCCACGTAGAATAAGTCCATTTAATTATCCGTCGAATAGTTTATATTTTAAATCAATTATTAAAACAATGTTGACAAAGTCGATAGCCCTTGCTTCGGTGGTCAGCCGAATGCAGTCCTCTGTCATCGCGAACATTTGTCATTTGGTCATCGAGCGCTGCGTGTGACCGCAAGTGGAGGCCGTAGTGATTCCTTGCGGAGCATTAATTAAGCATTGTCAAGTGCTTTCATTGTTTCAGGCGATATTTGTTTCTAAATTTATTCACTAATATAAGAAACATTTATTGAAAAAATAAAAATGTGTGCGTGTACTAGCGTACACTCGTAAGAAGTGATACTTCTTTATGACGTTATTTTTCAAAAAATAATTTACTATATGCAACTTTACAGAAATTGGTTAAATAAAGTTAAATTAGATAAAGTTTAATAAAAGACTTTTATTAAACTTTATCTAATAAGCTAATCTATAATAATCTATCTAATATCACGCGTGGTAGGGATAACGTAACGTAACGGATAATGGCGCGTAACAGAAAAAGATGGCGCGTAACGAAAAAATGTTACACTAAATTTTTTTCCAACCCCGGTAAAGAAGTTTCACTTCAAAAATACAACTTAAGAGCGCTTTCACATTAGGTCGCAAGTAGAGCAGCCGCAGCACGTCGGCCGCGCGACTCCAACGGATGCTTTCTTGTTATTGAAATAATTATTCAGTATTTATTATTTTTTGTTATTATTTCTTTTATAAAAGTACAGCACGTCACCCTAATCATAAAATTTTCCGGGGATAAAGTCGTAAAAAGAAACACAACCAAGTTCCGTATGCGTGTCATACCGAACTTGGTTGTGTATAAAAATATTTTAGTAATACTAACAACAAGTAGAAAAAACCGTAAATATATTGTGCTATTTATTGAAATTTTACTGTTTCTGTATTATTATAACTTTTGATTTTTAAGTTTGAGAAGTAACGTCTAAACTAGCAATCCTGTATCCTCAACCTTTTTATTGTAGGGGGTAACAAATATATTTCAACGGAGTGATACTAGGCCGCAAATAGTGGCATAACGTGGGGTTGCCCGGGACGAAACAAAAAAAAAATAAATAAAAAGGGGTACGAACCCTATATATACATATTTGTAGTAGGTATTTGTAGTCCATATCCTAAGGTAATTTTTAGAAATACTAAAGAAACTATTTAAGTACTTAACTTAAATAATTTTATTGAAATAATTTTCCTCAACTCAAAACTAGATACAATTTAGAGTTACCCTACATTTTTTATCTCAACTATTTCTATAAAAAAGTATGATTCCACAGATCGTGGCGGCGTCGTGTAGGTCAGTAGGATGGCGCTGAAGACACCGACGCCGGGCGTCGGCGAGCGCGAGACATGGGGCAAGAAGGTGGACTTCCTGCTCTCCGTCATCGGTTTTGCGGTCGACCTGGCCAACGTGTGGCGCTTCCCCTACCTCTGCTACAAGAATGGAGGGGGTGAGTTTATTTGTATTTACCCGTCGATCAGGCTTTTGAGATCCCGTCCCTGCCGTTCCGGGATCAGAATAGGGCTACGGCATCAGGGCCTGCCGTATGAGGCGAATAAAAGGGGCTTCCAGGGTTGCAGGCGAATAGAGTGGGAGTTCGAACCGTTCGGTCAGACGATCCCGGGAAGGACGGTGGTGTATGTGGACGCATATCGTCGTAAAGATTAGACGGAGCGGTGGGCCCAGCCGGCCATCTGAGAGGAGTCCGATTGGGCAACGCACTCAGAGGATTCCGGTTACGGTCGTTTCGAGATCCCGGAGTCCTCTTTATAGCGCCGAGGACGGCAACCGGGGAGGTTTTAATGCGGTAAAAATCCCACATAACCCTGCGTCGCTCCCACGGTGTCGGGTAAATTTTGAAGGTTTCTCCGTCGAGAACAAAAAAATGTCTTTTGAGATCCACTGCTGGACATAGGCTTTCCTAAATATCGTCACTGCAATTGGTCTTGTGCCTTCTGCATCCAATGTTTCCTTGTTCCGATCATCTTTGGGCGATCTTTTACCTTTTGAAGGTTTCCCCCTCGAAAAAAAAGGCAATAGCAGTCCATAGTAGTTTTTCCATTAGTCCATTAGTCCATTTATATGATGTATGGATGTTTTTGTTACTATTGTATTTATGGTATTTATTTATGGTAAGGTGTAACACAGGACATAATTAAGAGTACATCTCGTAAACGGATGAATAATTCAATCCTAACGTAGTTGGTAGTAACGCAGATAGACGTAGGTTCTTGAAGCGCAAAGCTGAGAGCCCCTTGTAATGCTAATTGTCGGTTCACCCTGCATGCGCCGCATATGAGTGCTCACACAAAGTATAGTAAGACTAGGGAGTCTTAAAAAATATCAGAATATCTTGAAATTTCTCCTCTATTCCTTTTTATTCTTTTTTTATCTGACTGAAGTAGCAAACCAGCATGCAGTCCACCTGATAGTAAGTGGTCGCTGCCGCCCATGGACATCTGTAATCAACTTGTAATTCTGTATAATCGTAGTCTAAGAATTTAGTAGGAGTTACTCTTGACAGTATTATATATTCTAAGTGTTGTCTTAACACTATTTACTTTATGAAGTTATTACAATATACAATATGTATACATTTCTTCATAAAGTGAATAATTACGATCCATTTATGAATACTGAGCGATCGGAGAAGTGCGAATAATGACAAAGTTAAAGTTCGTGTAGATATACATTGCTAAAGATAATATTTACGTGCAATGAAGCTTATATTACATATATTATACACTTACATATAATGACATTACGTAACAAAAAACGCGTTCTTGATTTTCATTGCAGGTCATCAATCACACCGCATTTTTATAATCTCAAAATGTTTTTTTTAATACGTAACCCGAAAATTAATGCACAGACAAAAATACGCGAACATTTTATATAAACTTTTGAAATTGAGAACTATTCAGTTTAAATCTTTGTGAATATCTAGTTTACTTTTTATTTAGATTTAATTACAACAATAGTATAAAACTTACCTAGAATTAAGTGGAACTTTTATGATGCTACTATCGTAGTCCTCGTAGCAACATATCTGCGACTGACTTAAAATGAAACGCTTTCTCTGTATGAAGTTGTCCATGAGCGGCAGTGGCACTTACCTACCACCAATGGATGGCATGGCATGTTCATTTGCTACTTCAATGCAATAAAAAAAAATTAGTTGTCTGTAAAGTCGGTTTACTGGCCATAGTTGAACGTGACAACGTCGTAAGATAATATTGATGGAATGATTGCATTTCAAAAAAATAATGTTTGATAGATATTTTGTATGTATATAGAGAAGGAGGTAAATGGAAATCATAATGCAATTGATCAAGTTACATTTATTTGTACGCATAAATACAATTATGTAAATTTGACGAAAACATGTAAACGTATTATTGTATAGCAGTTGTCCACGCGGACGCATTGCTCACTCAAGTAGGAGAGAGACAGATGTCGAACCCTGCGAACGCGGAGGCAGATTGTGCCTCTTTGTCGCTCGTTCCGCGCTCTCGCTTCCACTTCAAGCCTTAAATGGAACGCCTCAGAGCGAGGTAACGCCGCATGAGTCATGTTTTATTGGTGCGTGCAGCACGCTCCATCGAATTATAAGACGTTGTCACGTTAAAAGATTGAACACGTTTGTAACAAGAAAAACTGACATACGCACATTGTATTATTTGATATTTCTTTATTTATTTTAGACTATTTTTGCTGACAGTACGCTCACAGATCACCTTACGGTAACGTTGCGTGCGAGTGTGCCGCTCGTGAACTATGAGGCTAAGTGCCACTTGGAGCGCTAATTGTCGGTTCAACGTTCCTAGTTCATATAGGCATACGGTACATGTACATGTGAAATAGTTTACAAAGCAAAACTCGTGTAAGACATGCCACACAACGAATAACTGAAGATACAGTGCTATAGTGTTCTGGTATGATAAGTGTATAAAAACACTAGAAAGACGGCAAAATTTAGCTACCTCCAAAGACAGCGGCCGGTCAAATGAATGCTCGTAATTATTGTTCAGAATAGAGCTAATAAGGGTTCAATGATGTTACAATGAATTGATTACAATATTCTGCTCATAACAAATATTTAATTGCAGATATTACATGTAAAAAAATATTTTCATTGAAAAAAACATAACAAGGTTTTTTGCGGGTCACATATTCTATTATTTTTATTTTACATTTCATAATGCAACATCTCGTCTGTTTCGAATTTACTGTTCGATCGGTGAGTTAGATTGAGATGTTGACAGCGTAGGCGTGCACAAGAAGACAAAAAAACCTGAAATTCCTGAATGTATCACGCGAGATCGGTTTCCAAAAAAAACTCCTCAAATCTTATTCCATAATTCGAATTCTGAATATTTTTTGTATAATAGGCACCATGATGATAAATTGCAATGCTCGTGTCGTGCATCTGTGTGCATTTCTCAGGAAATCTTATCTGTGGTCGATAACATATTTCTATATGTGGCTGTGGCCTCTTACCATCGGAAGGACCAGATGGCTGTTTGCTTCTTCAACGTTACAAAATAAAAACAGAAAACGAGAGGAAGCAAATCGTTTGTAATCTATTTTATCTAACTGTTAAAGAAGAGGTTCTATCAAATCAAACATATGTTCTTTCCTGTATCTCAGATTCGACTTGTAGTTAACAATTTTAAAACGGCAATGGGAGATGTATTAAGCGTGGCATACTTCTTTTACTTGTACATCTTCATAGGTCAGCTCATAGGTAGCTGAATAATGTTGGTGTTCAAATTCTATCTAAAGTAGACTACAGTGTTCTTGAGCATCTTGGCATCTTTGGCATCTTGGCTATCCAACTCTCTGCATGCTCGTTTGTAAATAAATAATAGTTTAAAAAAACTAAAAAACACGCTTTTTATAGAAAACCGAACTAAAAAATAGAAAATAAATATAAATGAATTTAAATTAAGAAAATAGTGTTAAAAATTTCAATGAATATAAATTAATAATAGTGTGAAAAAAAATATTTAAAAAAAAGCGTGGGGTGCATGGTGTCAATGGTTATAGATATTTTATTGACAGATATATCATGCATACAATTTTCAATGAATGCAATAACTTTTGCGCGTTGAATGGTTTTTCATAGAGTGAACTTACTCATTGGTGTCACCGACAAGCTTAGACGTTGTCATAAATATGCGATATCTTTAGGTGTCTGTGAATTGTTACAAAGATTTAGTGAATATTAGGAACATTTGTAAAAGCTTTGATTCTAATTATTTTTTCTATAAAAATATAATGTATCAATGACTATTAGTATTTACCAAACAGTACCTATGCTATAATCAATTTTAACGACGGGTTGCACCAAACTAATGTTAATAATTTCAATTTACTAATTAAGTTAAATATATCTTTGAAAATACGAAAATAACTTATTTTTTGTTATAAATTTGAAGTAGCAAACGAGCATGCAGTCCCCCTGATGGCAAGTGGGCTCTGCCGCCCTGCGACAGCTGTAAATAACTTCATACAGAACAAGGGTTGAATCTGAAGTCAATCACAGGTGCGTTGCTACTCCTAAGGCCTATGATGGACATATAAAAGTTTGACGGCAACCACACCCTTCCCTCGAAACGCAAGAAATGAAGATTCCACGCTAGAAATAGATGTGGCGGTGGTACTTCCCCGGTCGAACCATTATTCTACCGCCTTTAAAGTGGTTATAGTTTTAAATTTCTTACTTTCGGTGGCAGTTCCCTTGACTGACGATTTTTCATTGAATGAGTCTCTACGCCGTAGAACGAATACGTGAGTTGAAAAACTCGAGATAAAACCGTGCATATCTTAAAATGCCCAAGGTCAGTGTTACACCTTTCAAACAAGCGGCGATAATTATTCCTGAATGGCTCTCTGTGAATCCACGCCTTGTGCCGTACCTCGATTGCTTTCGAGTGCTCTCCACGCTTCTAATTGAACACTTCATGCGCTAAACACGGCCTTACAGTACATTGCGATTGTAAGTGCATTATACGCATGTACCGAGTATAATCAATTTTGGGTGCATATTTTGCAGTATTGGCGTAAAGAGTTGAATCCAAATACCTCTAATTCTCTAATTATATGTGTCGAAAATAATATTTTCTTCCAAAATACCTCTAATTAACTGATCATGATTGTCATATAGAGTAGTGATAGCTTAATGGTTGAAACTTGTCTTCTCATCGGGAGGTCCGAGGTTCAAACCCTGCCTAGGTCGCACTACTGATTTATGTGCGTATTAGAAATTAATTATCACTGCTTTTCGGTAAAGGAAAACATCGTGAGGAAACATACACACCCGAGAGTTCTTTAAAAAAAGTTGTCGGAGGTGTGTGAAGTCCACGAATTCGCACTTGGCCAGCGCGGTGGACTGTGGCCTAAAAACTCTCCCATTTTGAGAGAAGACCCGTGCCCAGCAGTGGGACAATAATGTGTTGTATCCCAACCGATCATGTGTATGATAATAATAAATTATCAGTAGCTTTTCTAGTTTTTCTGCCAACACATCTCTTTACTGAGAGAAACCTTGCGTGAGGATGACACTACTTACGTTAGAGAATTTACCAAAAGGTGAAGGAACACTCCGAATTCCACATACGTTAGAGTTTAAAATCAAATTAGGTAAACGTCAACGGTGATCGATTTGTGAAAACGTAATAAACTCGTACTTAGGGTACTGTGCCAAGAACTTTGCGTTCGTAATGACGTATATATGACTACTTTTTACGGAGCTCGTTCTACTGCGCTACGGTTACGATGTACTGCTAATTGCCTTGCCTTGAGTGTTAGCGAGCCCTTCAGAGGTGAAACGGGTTCATAGGGTTTATGTTTGAAGCCTGTTCTGGTATATATGGTGTATAACATGCAGGTGTTAAAAAACTAGATAATTCATATTTTTTATTTTTATCTTAGTATTAGTTTATATTTTACGTTTGTGTTTTTGTAGAAATTTAACTGGTAGAGCCTAATCATGACAATAAAGTCTGTAACAGACCTTAGACCTTTTAGTTACTTGTGAATTAATTAAGTACAAGCGCCGATATACATTTATGATCGTTAAGGCTTTCTCAATTGCTGAATAAATTTAATAAAAAAACGATCGATATTTACATTTTAGCGTAAAGCATTTCTTGCGTTTTGATAGAAGAGTGTGGTTGCCGTCACACATTCACATGAGGCGACCATCATAGTCCTTGGGAGTAGAAACGCATCTGTGATAGACTTCAGATAGAACCCATGTTCTGACGTCCATGAGCGGCAGCGCCCACTTGCCATCAGGTGGACTACATGCTCGTTTGCTATTTCAGTTAGATAAAAAAAAAACATGAAAAGTGTGTGAGCATTTTATATATACTAGTATGAATATTCCTCAAATTCAAATAAAATGTAATAATTTTCAACTAATTTTGAACGCACCCGTTAAATATAAAAAAGAGGTTTAAATAAGTAAGCCACATTTAAAAGCAATAGCGGGTATTTTGACAAAGACAGTGACATTTCTGGCGTTACCTGTTTTCATAGTAAGACATTGATTGTTCTATTTCGTTTATTATTTATGTTTTGTGACAAATGCACGGTAGTGTGTGTAATGTGTTTTTAGTTGATTTTACGTATGTGACATGCATTATTTGAAAAAAATAATAACATTCTGCACTCCTTCACTACGTCCACTATATCCGTGCAAAATTTCATACTAATCCGTCCGCGGCATATTACTTGTTGCGTATATAAATGCGTCACAAGTTTTTGCTTCACGTATTATTATATAGTTTTTTTACTCTTATAGAAAATTTGACTATTTTAATTTGATATGAAAAGAAGATTATTATTGCAGTAGGATGAAGGGGACAAAATGTTTTGAGTTTGCTTATTATTTCTTGTAAATACATTTATAATTGTAAATATAAAATATAGGTATGGAATCGGAATATACGTTTCCTTTAAGCGCTCTATAAATCCCCATTCAATACAATCCTATCTAGGGCTCTCTGCTTGGAGAGCCGAAGCTGTTGCCGCACTTCTAATTGCTGCATGCCTTTGATGTGAACCTGAGACCCTCGATCGTGAGGCCGAGTTTCAGATATGAACTATAAGAATTCAATAATTTCTCAATACTAAAAATCTGTTTACGATGAGGTTAATTACGTCTTTCATAAAGTAATACGTATATTGGTAGCAAACATCTTACATCAGAGCAGTGATAGCCTAATGATTGAAACTTGCCCTCTAAATCGGGTGGTCCGAGGTTCAAACCCAGGCACGCACCACTGATTTATGTGCGTATTAGAAATTAATTATCACTGTCGGTGAAGGAAAACATTGTGAGGAAACCTACACACCCGAGAGTACTTAAAAAAAAGTTCTCGGAGGTGTGTGAAGTCCACCAATTCGCACTTGGCCAGCGCGGTGGACTGTGGCCTAAAAACTCTTTCATTCTGAGAGAAGACCCGTGCCCAGCAGTGGGACAATAATGGGTTGAGGACATCTTACATCAAATATCTTACGTCAAATATCTTCGTCGTTGGATTAATATAAACAGAACTACATTTGAAAGATTGTTTGAAGCTGCTTTAAACAGACGTACAGACGGAAATGGGGAGCTTGGGCAAGGCGGACAAGGCCGGAACTGGATGGAATGAGATGTGGTCGTCACAACTTAGTCTTAAGGGGAACCATGTGGAAAATTGTCTGAAGTTTTGTTTGCTTTACGTGGTATGTGTCTCCTTTTTTGTTAAGTTAACAGCGAGAATTTAATTTAACCAAAGAATCAAGTTGATAAGTAGATACCACGCAGTTTTTTTTACGAGTAGTATTCCGAGTTTTTTATTTGTCTGTCTATTACTGGTAAATTGAACTCTTCGGTGCCTTCAATTTATTGCACATAAACAAATGCGTTTGAACTTTGGCAATCTATGCTTATATTTCAGATATTAATATCTCTCGTCAACCCATTATTGTCCCACTGCTGGGCACGTGTCTTCTCTCGGAATGAGAGAGTTTAAGGCCATAGTCCACCGCGCTGGCCAAGTGCGAATTGGTGGACTTAAATAACTGAAAGTTGTAAGTATAAGATAAAAAGAGTATTTTATTTAGTAATTATCAGCAATACTTAGAATTCTCTTACACGCGTCAACCGCCTCGCACACAGGAAACAAAGTTTCGCCATTACTAATTGCATCCTGGCCGCTCTTTGTGCGTCTAGCCCTTTGCTCCAAGAGCGGGTAATTGACAATCAAAACGCCCTTTGCTATGAAACTTCGTTAGCTCCTCCATGTTCCAGGAAAATTAGTAACGCAATAATGGGAGAGGGTAATAAGCTAATGGAGTGGGGGTCAGGTCATCGGAGGCGATCGGACCGTGATCTAATTAAACGCCAATTCTGGGAGCGATCTTCCGATGGTGTCGTCAAAGGGATTGCGCCGGAAATTTATTTAGCGACGCTCTGTGATGCGATAGCGGACGGTAATGCAGTTTGCGCCTTATATTTTATGTTGAAACTCGAAAATTATTTTATGTTAATCTCATATATATCGTCAGTGGTAAGCAAATAATGCTTAAGCGCAAAATAGTATTTGTGGGAAATGAGGTTTGAAGATTTTTTTACAGAAAAAAGTTGTGTCACCTTTTTTTTTGGGGATCTTGTTGTTGGGAGTTCATACTATTTAATATGAAAAATAAAGGTGACATGATTTATTTTCTGTAAAAACGACTTCAAATCTCATTTCTCACAGATGCTATTTTAGCGCTTTAGCATTCTTTCCTTTCCACTGACGATATGTATGGTACATGATGACAGCGGTATAGCTTTATGATAAGTAGGGAAGACATGAAAAAAATATTTTCACACCCTATGCCAAAATAAAGGTTCAAATTTTATCGACAAAAAAGACAAGTTTCCTGTTTGAAGATTTTTTTTGCATTTCTTAGCAAAGTATCCCCCTGATTTTATAAGTCATGCAGATTCATGATATAGCCATGATATTCGTCTCCTAAAGACTATAAATTATTATTTACTTCCAATCCCCATACTTATATTATACGTCGATAAATAACTATTAGTATTAGTTATATTTTTGACTAGTAAACTCTCCAAATACATAAAAATACTATGAACACCGATCTTTATCACCAAACTTTTTGTCGTAAATGTGTATATAGTTTGCTATAGAATTCATGCTATGGATATTTTGAGCGTATTGTTTCATATTTTTTCATTAAGTTAACCGGTGCAGGGTGAAGCACGTAAAACCTTAATACACAGTGCTTGAGTTGGGACCGCTAATTGATGGGGCACTTCATCACACGACCCCGGCCCGCCATCAGTCACACCGCATTTCACTCGGTGACATCGGTTCACCCTTTACTTTTAATTATTTGTGTTATATCATAATCATCAACGATATATTTTTCGTTATGATATTTATTATACGTAAAAGTTATATAAAATGTTTTTTTTTTTTAATTATATTAGGATTGAACAAGCCTACAACCAACATCAAATTACCGGAATGTCTCCAGGAATGCGTGTGACAGGATGTATGAAAGAAAATAAATAGATCTTTTAATCTCTAAAGTCTATATCTTGGATCTAATCAATATATGTATTCAAACGTTTCTTCCTTATTTTTATAATTTTGGTTAGTTTCATTTACTTTACCGTCCTCGTTGACTTTTGCATTGTGTAAAGGTCGACTGGTAGAGAATGCTAAATTCATTACATCTGCATTTTTACCATTTTAATACGAAATTTTCAATGATATAACAATCAATAAAAAAAACCTTAAATATATTATAGTATATTTTCAAAGTTATTATTTGTTAATTATGTTATTACGTATGTTAAGTTTTCATATATTATTCTCTGTGTTTTATTTATGTCTTCTTTAACGGTTATTATTATTAATCGATCTAATATTATTCCTAAATTTATGTTAAATGTGCATTTGGGCATAAAGTTTTCTTTCTTTCTTTCAATAGCAGCATGTCATCTTGTGACGAACGTAGAAGAGTAAAATAAATAGAGAACCAAAACCAACCCACTTATATAAAACAAATAATAAATATCACTATAACAGCATCTCCCCGTTTCGAAACAATTGCGAAGCATCTTCAGCTATCGATATAATAAACACATTTCCCGTCTGAAACAATACCGTAGAGACCCGTCCGGTTCTGCGGATGATTTAATACTTACGTTCCAATGGAAATCTCATAATACCCAATCATCCGTCTCCTTGGGGAGATCGGAATCGTCTCACGATTCGATTAGGTCCAGTATCTCGGGTATTACGCGACAAAATGTAGATTCAATTGTAAAAGATTTGTTGAAGATTACCGTAATTGAAACTTGAAGTGTGATCCGTTCTTAGTGATAATTAAAAGAAATTCGGATTAAAGATAAAATTTAGTTGTTCCTTTATATTGTTACACAGTATTTAAATAGCACAAATTGCCAAAGTTGCCAGCAAATAAATGCTTAAGAATTTAAGAAGGTAGCAGGTGATGCGAATTATGTTTTTAAAACTATATTGAAGGTAATTTTTAAGGTATTGCATAGTCTAACACGGGCTTTTTATCGTTTCAAGTTATTATACTGATTGAACTTCATAGACTCTTCAAATGCCTTATTACTTAACATAGAAATATTACTTTCATAATGTATATTGTATTTTTTGAATACTACAAACTACACATTTAATATAATGCATTAATATGTATGCACTTGTATGAATTGCTAACGAAATATCTTTTATTGGAACCTACAGATTTATCGTTGAGACATGAGTGTCTCATAAAGTTTCCACAACGAAGACACCAATTGCCGAACAATCAGGACCACAATAGACATACCGCGGAGTCATTATTGCCGTGCTCAGAACACGAACTGAGGCACTCCACTTTGACCGACTTATAGAAAGTTGGCCTTTCATCCCGACGCTCGCGACCTGTTGCATCCGGCAGTAAAGTGAATCCATCTTCCCCCTGTCTCCCTAAGCTTGAATATTACCGATCTCAATTCAATGTTCATTCTTCTGACTTCAAATAATATTGTCTTTATGCGCTGGAAATACTAAGGTTATGTGGATGTGTTAATAGATATAAGCTATTTTTTATGATGCTTGCATCGTTTATCATGATGTAAATAAAATTGAATGTTATTTTTTTTTTTATTGAAGACTTCAAATATAATTGGGATTATTTGAAAAGCAGTAGGTACTTTTAATATACAGCATTTGTGACTTTTTTAAATCGGCAGATAAATAACAATCCTCTGCTGATTGGGAACCTGCAAACTGTTCATGGATTTAACGTTAAACTCATAGAACTTTTACACATTCACCAGAAAAGTGAATTCGCTAATTAATACATTAGAAAATAGATCGTTTATGTACCTACGGGATTTATGAAATATATTTATTTTTTATTTATATCTTAGATCTATCTTCAGATTAGTAAATTTACAGATTTATTATATTTAAATTATAATTTTAAAGATTATTTCGAATGAGTCTATTGATGGTATTTTGTTAATTGAACATGACACTGTCAATCAGGAATGACCGTGTCACAAGTTGTCACAGATAACAGTTCTTTTTTTGTGTGAATCAAAACCAATCATCTTTGCAAAATTTCGCCTTTGTAAAATAGTAAGAATTAGTATTTCAATGGATATATTTCTATATACTTAAATAAGAAAGAAACCTATTCTTATTACTTATAATATCGTTAGGTATAATACTAGTGCAGCTCTACTAATATTATATCGTGTCAAGACTAGAACCAATCTAGATTTTGCAATACATTTCTTGAATATCTAATCCTCTTTACGCTGACAAATTCGCTCTGTTCCCTTGAAATAGAAGCAATCTGAGATCGCAGGTCGCAATTCACAAGGCAATAATGTTATCTGAAGGGAGCGGGGAGAAAATTGTAAGGTAATTGTCCTTTTAAGACGCACTCAATAAGTCTCAACACGCTTTTATGAACTCCAGACATTATTACTTATGTCAATTTTGAAGATTTCGACCAATATTTGAAAGGGAGACTTGGGAGTGACGATAATGATGTAATAATAGCAACAGAAGAAATATAATGTGACTTCGAATTACTTGTCTCGTTAAAAAGTTTTCGAATTTTGAGACGCTGGAGATTATACTCGTTTGCGGCAGAAGGAGACCAATAGATTTCTATGGTATGTGTATGTATGTTTTGTTAACTTTATAACATTTTTTTGGTTAAATTAATACTAATTATAAATAAAGTATATAATAAGATATTAAAATGTAACTTATAATGGCATTATAATATGAATGCAGGGAATATGTATGTTTTAAAAGCTGACAGGTGAGAAAGAGAGAAAAAATTTGGTTTGACAGTATGGTAATTTATGGCGGGAAATGGAAAAAGAGGATTACTAAAAGACTAAAAGTTATAAAATTAGTTTTATTGAGTTATTGCAACCCATCTAACAGTACAGCACAGGCAAATCTTTTATTATTGTTATTAGTTTGTACATATGAATGTCTATCTTTGGCACGCACTACTGCCCAAACGACTTGACGAATTGTAACATACTAGTCACCCATTACATCGGTCGAAATTCGACCGTAATTTAAATTGACTAATTTAAATAAATTGTAATAATTTTCAAGTAATTTTGAACGCACCCGCTAAATATAAAAAGAGGTTTAATTAGTTAAACCACATTTACACAAAGACACTGACATTTCTGACGTTGTGTTTTCGGTAGTAACTGCAGTAAGACATTGAATGTTCTATTTCGTTTATTATTTATGTGTTTGTGACAAATGCACAGTAATGTGTTTTTAGTTGATTTTATGTATGTTTTAAGCATTATTTGAAAAAATAACTAACATTCTGCACTCCTTCTCTACGTCCACTTTAACCGTGCAAATTTTCATACTAATCCGTCTGCGGCATATTACTTAAAAATGAGTCGCAAGTTTTTGCTTCTCGTATTAAAATATAGATTAAGACATATGATTCCAACCATTCCGTCTCATTTGTGAGGGTGATATAGATTAGGTATGCAGTTTTTTAATATCGCTAGTGAACAAAACATGATAGTGTACTTTTTTTTTGTTTTCGAGGGGGAAACCTTCAAAAGGTACCCGACGCCGTGGGAGCGACGCATGGTTATGTCGTTACGTTATGTGGGGATTTTTACCGCACTAAAGCCCCCCCCCCCCCCATGGCCGTCCTCGGCGCTAAAAACAGGACTCCGGGAACTCGGTCCGACCGCAACCGGAATCCTCTGAGCGCGTTGCCCCATCGGGCTCCTCCCAGATGGGCGGCTGGGCCCACCGCTCTGTCTACTCTTTACGACGATATGCGACCACATATACCGCCGTCCTTCCCGGGATCGCCTGACCGAACGGTTCGAGCTTCCACTCTAGCCGCCTGCAATCCCGGAAGCCCCTTTTAGTCGCTTCTTACGACAGACAGGGGATGCCGTAGCCCTATTCTGATCCCAAAACTAGTTAGCTAGTTAAAAGTTTACAGAAACTTTAGTTTAGTAGTTTATGAACTATATAAACATACACGGGGGGGATTATTTTAAAATCATTAAAAAATTTTAAGCAAATCCATATATTAATACGTGAAGCAAAAACTTTTGATCCGTTTTTCAACTCTCTACTCTCTCTGTTCCGACTGCGGTAAGTACCTATCTACTTGCAGCAGACGGAACAGAAGAGAGTAGAGAAGGATTACGCAATGCTAATATTTTTTTAATAATCCATAAAACATACATAAAATCAACTAAAACACATTACACACACTACTTTGCATTTGACACAAACACATACATTATTAACGAAACAGAACATTTAATGTCTTACTATGAAAACACATACGTCCAAAATGTCAGATATCTTTGACAAAAAACCTCTTTTTACCTTTAACGAGTGCGTTCAAAATGACTTGAAAATTGTAAGAATTTATTTGAATTCGAGAAATATTCGTGCTACTTTGGACAATACGTTTTTTTAATTTAAATACGAAAATCGGATTTGGACCGTTGCGACGGATGACTAGTTATATTACCTTAAACTTAATGTTCAAGTGATTTTAATACACCCGAAAGGTAAAAAGAGGTGAAACACCTGAAAAACCTGCATTTAAAATCAAAAAGACGTATTTTGTTACAGCTCATATATATGACGTTCTGTGTTTTCATATGTTGCATGTTTAATTTCGTTTATTATTTACGTGTTTGTGACAAATGCACGGTAATAATGTGGAATGTGTTTTAGGTGATTTTATGTATGTTCTATGTATTCTTTGAAACAAATATTAACATTCTGCACTCCTCTATGTCCACTATAACCGTGCAAATTTTCATACTAATCTGTGCGCGGCATATTACATATAAATGCAACACAAATTTTTGCTTCACGTAATATTATATAGATTACTTACGTACGTTTAAAAAAAATCCTCAGTGCCTTTGTCGTAAAACATTTGAGCATTTGGAACATTTGGGTTTTCTCAGTGGATTAGATGATTATGGAGGGTAATGGGTAGATGGATTTTTTTTTAACATGTTGTAGTAGTTCAGAATAATCCGATCTTCTTTTGTAGACGCTAGAGCAACCAGTAGTATTGTAGTGTAGTGCCTACACTAGAACGGCCTCTTCATTTGTCTATAAAGAGGATATAAACCGCTTGTTTTTCTCGTTAAAACAGCAACATCGACGTATTATGCCTCAATTGTTAAACGAGGGACTTCCGCGAAGACATTACTTGATAACGCCCATGACTAAACTTCACAAGTGATCATTAAAAATTCGTTGTTGTGAACTTATTATTGTCTTACCGATACGGGTTTTCTCTTCATTTAAGAATTTTAGGTCAACGCGTCTAAAAGCGAATTGGTAGACATCGCAGACCTTTGAGAACTTTTTTTAGAGAACTCTTAGATGTAGGTATCCTTACGATGGCCTTCAACGAAAAGCAGTGATTATAAATTACAAGTTCGTACATGCAGTCCACTTGATGGTGAAGTGGTCACTGACGTGGTCACTGAAGTGGTCACTAACGCCCATGGATTCCTGTAAGCAACTTCATATAGAATATCAGTGGCGGATTTATAGATTTGCCGCCCATAGGCTATTCAAATTTCGCCGCCTCTAAATTTTGATATCTTAGTCCACAATCATATCAATTTTCTATCAATGAAATTTCAACTTTATAATTTGTGCTCCATCATCCTCGTTACATGAACTTTTCCCATATAGTTATTATTATTGAGAACTATGGTACCGTGTTAGATCCTTGGTTATTTTTATAGCAAAGAATTATTAAAAAACATTATTTTAAGGAAAAAATATCGAAATTACCGAATCGTCATGTCGTTTGTTCTGGCGTTACAATACAAATACGACTACGCAATTCTATGCCTTAAGTGCGAAGCGCGTAGTAGGTATGCTCTATTCTTGCCTAAAAATCTAAATCCGATATTTTCTCACATTGAACCGTACCTAACAAATATGATGTACATGAATATTATTTAAAAAGCAACTTATCAGAAAGAAAAATAATCGCTGAGCTTATAAAAAATATTTTTTCGATTATGATTAATTATTTTTTATTTAAAAGGAAGTCATTTTAATGCCATATCGTATGGATTTTGGATGATCGTGTTCACAGTAAACACGATAACTTTCGAAAAAATCATTTTTTCACTTCAATTTTTTTTAATATACTTATTTAATTGGAGAGAAGCCGTTGAAATAAAATTGCAGCTGAGTATTGTTTTATCTTATTATAATTAATTCATTCCCATTGACATTTTCTGAAAAAGTTGGCTTTGCAAAAAAGTTATCAAATCTACTGTAAACATTTAATTTAGATAATTCGTGTACGACATGAGCGCTTAAGGCCTGCTCATTTGGATTTTCAAAACTTTTTCTTACTACAAATAAAATAATTAACTGATAAAATGTATCAACTTTCTAATGAGCAAATTGTCTCACTTCATATTTTGTGGAAGGATTTTTTTTATTGTCAAGTCACAGTCGTTCAACTATCAGTTATTCGATTAATATGATCTCTATAAGATATTGAACTAGTTTTTTATTTAATAAAAATTAGTCAATTTTAGTCAGTATTTTTTACGCATAAAGAAATTACTTTCTGAAATTGAATTTGACAAGTTGCAAACTTGCTGCAGCAATCATGGTTAGACCATCGATATTATATCAAGATTGAATTGGGTAAGCAGATCTCATAATTATTAGGTACACGGAGAAAAAATTATAGCAGTTATCAGTGAATATATGTAAAAATTACTAAATTTCGATTATAATATCGAATCGCTATTGCGATATTCTAAAAGTTCATAATCAGTAATGTACTCGTATATTTAGTAAAGCGTTTAGGAATTGTTCATGCAGAGATATTGAAATATTTATTAATTAGCACTGGATATGAGAATATTTCGATTTTTGTTAAATATTTTAATTTCTCTCCAATTTTCGAAATTCGTATTATGTGTGTATAATATTTTTTTTTTTAATTTGCAAACCGAAATAAAAAAATTATGAACTAAATTTGCCGCCCCTTAAAATTTGCCGCCCTAGGCTCCAGCCTACTCAGCCTGCTGGTAAATCCGCCACTGTAGAATATGAAGTTCTATCTAAAGTCAATTACAGATGCGTTGCTGTTCCCGAAGTCTAAGATGGTCGCCTCTTAAAAAAGTGTGCCGGCAACCACACCCTTTCATCGAAACGCAAGAACTGCTTTGACTATTTAGCCCATAGTCTACCGCACTGACCAATTGATAACAATTCTTATTTTTAATGTAGTTTTTTTTTTATTTGACTGAAGTAGCAAACGAACATGCAGTCCACCTGATGATAAGTGGCCACTACCGCCCATGGACATCTGTAATCAACTTCATACAGAACAAGGTTCCATCTGAAGTCATTCACAGATTGCTAATCCCGAGGACTAAGATGGTTGCCTCATGTGAAAGTGTGCCGGCAACCACACCCTTCCATCGATACGCAAGAAATGCTTCACGCTAATAATAGTTATTTCTTCAATCTGTTTTAATGTGTTGTGTATTGGAATAGGTGCGTTCCTGGTCCCATACTGCATCATGCTGGTGGTCGGCGGCATCCCGCTGTTCTACATGGAGCTGGCGCTCGGACAGTTCCACCGAAAGGGCGCCATCACCTGCTGGGGACGGCTCGTCCCGCTTTTTAAAGGTACCTGATATTTTAATAATTAAGCAGATACATGTCGTCGTCAACCCATTACTGTCCCACTGCTGGGCACGGGTCTTCTCTCGGTATGAGAGAGCTTAGGCCATAGTCCACCGCGCTGGCCAAGTGCGAATTGGTGGACTTCACACACCTCCGAAAACTTTTTTTATTTTTTTTTAAAGAACTCTCGGGTGTGTAGGCTTCCTTACGATGTTTTCCTTCACCGAAAAGCAGTAATAATTAAAGTATAATACGCACATAAATCAGTGGTGCGTGCCTGGGTTTGAACCTCGGACCTCCCGATCGAGAGGGCAAGTTTTAACCATTAGGCTATCACTGCTCCAAGTCCTTTTGACTAGGAAACCCCTGGAGATTAGAGATACTCATGTCATTGTTTCTTAATTAAAATACTTTATCAGCTTATAGCATTAGAGATTTTAATCGTCACAATTATGTAGCTGGTTGGAATGAATAGCAAAACAACTTAAAAACGCATATTTCACAGGAAAATCAGATAAAAAAACTAATAATGCTTTATTTTTGTTACATTTTGATCAATGAAGTTAAAATAATAAAAATAGATTAAAATGCCAGTAACCAACGTGTTGCTAGAGCACCATTCTTTCCCATCAAAGTCTTTAATTTAAAAATAATTAAGCTTGCAGTACCTTTACTTTTTAATTGTACGAGATTGTTATGATTTTATATTAAATTAAATAAATTTTATATAAGTAGGTATTTACATTAAAATATTTTTGTTACAAATTGAGATAGGGTTATGCCAATAGCGCCTTGTCGACAGTTCAACCTTTATTTCAACCAATAGACAGTTACGCACATCAGCGATATGTATTATTTTTATATTTATCTGCCAACATATCTTTATCGTTGTTACTCATATAATAAAATCCAAAGGCAATAAACACGAAAAATATCAGAACGCAAGTCCGTATCAGTACTATGAACATCACGTAGCCACTACTTGAACTTACACTGTAGATTTATTGCCCCGTACGATGGTCACGTAAATGCCGTAAGTCGAAGTGGATTCGTAAGTGCCCGATGTCGCGGTAGTATACATACTGGCTACAGTTAGCACTTAGCGGCTTATGACAACTTGGTGACACTAAAATGTTGAGTCCACAATGTCTTTATAAAGTTCTACTACCCAATACTTCTTTAAATCTTTAAATATGTAATTGATCATGAAAAACTTGTACTCAATAAGTAGATGAAATATAGATAAGAATATAGTTAATGGGTATGAAATGATATGAAAGTAAGAAAAAAGTGCGTGTCACTGAACTTTAAGTAAACATTCGCACTGTAATCCATGCATTTGAAATCCACATGAAAGTTAGATAGCCACAACAATTTCTGATGTGAAGCATTATGTTAATTGCGAGCTTGAATTCTTACACCTTCTTAGTCCCAATGAGTGACAATACATATGATCGACCTCAACGGTGCCATACTGTGGATTTATTGCCCCGTACCACAGTAGAAATATGGGGAACAGTATGGAAACTGCTTACAAACGTCCGAAAATGGCACACTCGTACAAACATACGTATCGACGAGGCCGCTAAGGGGTTTTTGCAGTGTTTCAGTAGCAAGCATAGATGATACACTTATAAACTGGTAGTAGCAAGTGTCGCGTCAAGACGATTGGTCGAGTTGTTGTTTTTGCGATATTTTTATAAATGCCACGTAATGTCATGGCTCGTGTACGCTCCCGCCAAAATTTGTAAAAAATTACGCCGGAATAACATGAGACCTACAAAAATCAATGATCTACAAATTGTATCAATATTTAACTGTTTTCTGTATTTAAAATTATAATGATAATTATCGTCTTGCTGGGATTAACCGAGGCCGTGAGATTACCTTCTTATATTATTTGTAAACTGCGTAGATATTACCTACAATTCGATTGATTGATGACTACAGGACAGTAGGTACTAAAATAAATAAAAAATATCAGTATTATTTATAAAATAAAAAAGAGATTACCCTATTGTTTTACTAGAGTGTAGGTAATCATTTTATCAACTACGCTTTGTTTCCATATTGTTCCATAATTGTACTGTGCCCGTACGATGGTCACGTAGATCGTAGCCGAAGTGGAGTCATAAGTTCCCGATGTCAGCTCGTATAGAAATTTAGCGGCTTATGTCAACTTGCTGACGCTAAAAAGTTAGGTGTACAATGTCTTCATACAATAGGCATGATGACTGATTTTGAAAAACTACCCCAAAATGTTCGGGCGCGTCTATTTTATACGACATCACTCATATTTTCGATTAAATTAAAGGTTTTGAAGTAAAAATTGCAAATAATAAAATACAATTTAAATTTTGCACCAAAACGCTAAAGGTGTCATGGCGTTGGCATATGACGTCACGCTTTCGTAAGTCAAGTGACATTTGTATCGTAATTGCTTGCTCTGTTGATTCATTTATAAATATTTTGTGATAATCATGAATCCTAATGTGTATCGTTGGTGTGCCGTTCCTCAATGTAATAATACATCAATAAAAACACCAAACAAGTTATTTATTAACGTGCCAATGAAGAAAAAAGTTAGAAATACTTGGCTCAGTCTCGCGAGGCGAGACCCAGCAGCTATATCTGATAATTCAGTCATCTATTTCTGCGAAGACCATTTTGATGTAAGTATTTTACTTTCATAATGACTTACATACAAGTGAGGTAGCTCCTAGTAAACAAAAATGTAAAGTTATTGTAACACTGTCTAGCTCGTTTGAGGTTAGGTTCCATTTCTTTGTTGTACACAAGTGTTTTACATTAATTAAAACCAATTTATATTTTCAGTTACCAAACGATATGGAGAATTACATGCAATATCATATAATGGGATCAGTTTCACAAGTGCGCATGAAATCAGAGTGTATACCCACAAAATTTGCATGCCAACCAGACAGAAGAAAAAGATCTTCTACCACCACAGAACGTCCATATGCTCTCAAAAAACAAAGAATGTTGCTTATTGAAGAAACTGAAAAAGATTTTGATAAAAAGCATTTAGCAGTTCCAAGCACATCATCAGGAAGTTCAGGTACTTACTAATCCTTATTAATTTTTTCATCATAAACTTTTATTGTTATTGTTATCTTTTTTCTATTGGCCTAGTGACCAATCAAACCTGAATGGTTTTTTTTTACCTGACTATGGTGAAGCAAAACGGCGGGTTATTTACCTTTTGAAGGTAAAAAAATAAATATTTGTTTCATGTGTATTCTTTTTTTTTAGTTTTACATACTATTCAAGAAGATCAAGAAGCAGTTATCACAAATCTAAAATCAGCTGATAAATCAGTACAAGTAAATATAACACACAAATTCAGAAGTAAAGCTGTCCAGACTGAAATTAAATCGCTACACAAGTTAACCTCACCCATGAAACCTGATCGCTGTTCGGTTTCTACTTCTCCCTTCAAAATTGCAAGTTGTGGCGCTAATAAACCAGGAACATCAGGCAAATCTATAGCTTCAAGAAAAATATTTACCATAGAGGATCAATATGACAGTGATATTTCATATACACCATCTGTGACAGAACATGAAACATCACCATCAGTACAGTCTCTTCAAACAAGATCCACTTCAGATAGCAGTGAATTAACTGAAGAGAAAAGGAAAGATGACGCTTCAAATATGTTGAAATATACTTTAATTAAAATAATAAAAAACCCACGTTCATACATTGGTCTTACGAAGAGATGTTATTATTTAGTAGACTTGATTGCAGAAGAAATAGGAATCCCTAGCAATCATGTACTGCTTTGTTTAAAGAAAATAAAATTAAATACCTCTTTTCGAGAACTTGCTGATGATTTCTCAATGTCTACTACATATGCAAGCAAAATTTTTTTTAAAAATGTACCTCTGATAGCTAGTGTAATGCGACCATTTATTGTAAAATTAGATAGAGATTTAATAAAAAGAACTTTGCCTAGGGCTTTCAGACAAAAATTTAATCACACGAGCTGTATAATAGATTGTTTAGAAATCGAAGTGCAAAAGCCTTCAAAAGCTGTTCATCAAGCAATATCATGGTCGGATTATAAAAAAGCCAATACCATTAAATTTCTTGTATCCTGTACACCTAATGGTTTGGTGAATTATATTTCACCAGGCTATGGAGGTAGAATCACTGACACATGTTTAGTGGAATCATGTGATTTTATAAAGTGTTTACAGCCTGGTATGTATGTCATGGCAGATCGAGGTTTCAAACATGTAGAACAATACTTACGTATGCAGAATGTTCAACTTGTGCGGCCCCCCAGTGTGACAACTGGGGCTAAATTATCCAAAAGTGAAGTAAAAGAAACAAAGCAGATTGCTAGTTTGAGGATACATGTTGAAAGAGTTATCAGACGTTTAAGGGAGTTTAATATGTTAAAGCCTCATGCATGTTTAAATACAAACTTTCTTAAAGTAATTGATGATATTATTATCATTTCATGTGCTTTTATAAATTTACAAGACTCTCTTATTAAATAAAACTATAAAATTACTAAATTTGTGTTTTTATTTCCATTTTTACAATTTACAATATACTTCCATATAATACTGGATACACATTCTTTTTCCATAGATCCACTACAATTTTGATAAAATCCAAAACATATTTTTCATCAAATGACACACTTATTATTTGCACTATTTTATTTGAGCTGTAGTCAGTGTCAGCTACACAAAAGTAACCCTTTTGCAGCCCAGTCAAATACATTTGTATTTGCATTTGTACATGAAACTTTTCAGTGGGTTTGCCATTCTTAACATAGTTTTGATAAGTTTTTGTACTTGTAGGACACTTGATTTCTATAATGCTGTCCTCACAAATCCCATCCGGTGAACCTGCTATCATTGGGTACTCTTTGGATATCATGAGCCCACACTTTGTAATTTTCTTGCCAAGCTTACTGCTGACTGTTTTTCGCACTTGGTCCTCTAATAATCTGCCACGTTTCATTGCTGGTGTATCTGGGATACTGGCTCCCATTATTAGGGCTATTAGAGATCCATCACTTGTTTTACAACGGCTAAATTCGAATGCTCGAGAAGCTGTGATTCTGCCATAACGTAGTTCATGCCAAAGACTGTTTTGGTGCTGTTCTCTGGTCTCTTCCTCAATTTTGGCTATAATTTCATTAGACACATCTAACTTTTCCAAAAATATATCACAGGATCTCTCTTTGTATTTCAATACAAGCTGATGCATCGATAAATTTTGAGCACTGTTATAAACATAATCAGGTTGATATTTTAACAACTCACAACCCTCAAGTTTCCTTTTCCTCTCAATATCCAAAAACTTGTTCAAAACCCTGTTATTTGATGGCAAGCTAGGTGCACCATTCGACATTTCTTTTGCTGTCATGAATTTTAGGCTGGTTCCAACCCTAGACAGTTTCGACTTCTTCCAGTAACATTCCACAGATGTACATGACAGCTCTTCACTTCTACGGTGTGCCCACATAAGGAACGCCATCGCGTGCTTACAGCCGCCTTGTGAGGCGACACAGTCGTGACATTCTGCAGAAACAACAGTTTCTGCCTCTTCATCCACTATTAATGTGACAGCATACAACTTGGCATGAACCTTATGCTCAGGACAAATTTTACACTTCACTATGCACATTTTCCCATCACGTTTGAGCTGTACATAGCTCACAGCATCGTCACCGTATGATGGTCGTGAGGATCTAAAAATAAACAAAAATAAATTAAAGCCACACATAACATTACCTTCAAGTGAAACAAATGTTTAATATCGACATATTTTTGAGTACTTTTATGGACTTGCTTGTAGACCTTTTGTCTGTTACACAATATTAAGATTGATATTATATTTAATACTTACATAGAAGTTTTAACATTTCGAAATTCAGCCGAGCAAAAGTCAGGATTCGCTGCGAAATAAGCTCCGAGCATAAGAGAGTCGATTCTTGGCAAATTTGAGCTATTTGCCTTAATAAATCCTTGTTCCATGATAACCGATGCTTTGTTATACTTTTAGTAGAACAGAAATTGGATACTCATTAATATTTAGTGGGAAATTAGAATTTAATTACTTGTGAAAGCTTAAAAACAACCTAGTGACAAATAAAATGGGTGATATTTACGAAACTTACGAAAGCGTGACGTCACGCGCTTCTGATTGGTGTTCTATATTACATGGCGGATTTTTGGATTTTCAATTTTTATTTTTACAAAAATAACAATGATCTCGCATATAATATAAAAACGAGTGCTTAAAGTATGATCAGTATATCCTGTAAAATTACTTCAAGTCATTATTTTGGTGATCCGTAATATATGTCATCATGCCTATTGTACTACCCTATACTTGAATAATCGACAAAAAGGTTGTTTTTAGATGGATGTTTAAATGTTTAAATTGTGGTTTTAATACATTACATAAAGATAACAATAGAATAATAGGTCATTAATGAAAGAAAAAATCTGTGTATTACTTGATTTCACCTACACATTCGCAATGTAATCCATGCATTTGGAATCCATTTGAAAGGGTTTTTTTAGTGGTTGAACCAGTGTAGTTCGACGGGGGAAGTACGACCGCCACACCTATTTCCAACATAAAGCATTTCTTGCGTTTCGATGGAAGAGTGTGGATGCCGACACATTTTTGCACGAGGCGACCATCATAGTGCTCAAGAGAAGCAATGCATATATTATTGACTTCAGATAGAACCCATGTTCTATTTGAAGTTGCTCACAGACATCCATAGGCGGCAGTGACCACTTACTATCAGGTGGACTGCATGCTAGTTTGATACTTCAATTGGTTAAAATAAATCAAAATTTTCAATAAAGAATTAGATTTTTATCTTCAAAGTTTATTTTCTATCCTAAAAAAATCTGTTCCCAATGACGTACGTATTGGTCCATAAAATAACGCACATTTCTCTACAGCGATCCCTTCGGAACATATTTCACAAATTCAAAATATAATTCGGATCAGAGCTCGACACTTACGGCGGCGCGGCTCTTAGCGGCCATAATTGACACCATTTCCACGGCGCCCCTTAAGTGCTCCGTACGGTCTCAAAGGCTCGAGATTCTGAGATCGGCTTATGCCGGTGATTTCATTTCACTCGATTGTCACGTCGCGAGCGAGTGGCCGATATTTCTGAAGGGAATAAAATTGGTAATGGACTGGAAAGGTAAAGCTCTTCGGGACATTTCTCGAGCTCAAGTGAGCTTTCTGTTCGGGCGATTTTTGTCTTGGCGATCTTAGTGTTTAAGTGAATCTAAAGTAGTGTAGCGAATCACTTTTGGCTTTTTTCCTACGATAATTTTAGTATCGCTTACTTGGATTTGTCTGTTTACCTGGTTATAAACTATAAATAGCTTTACTTGGGTTTAAAAAGAACATCAATTATTATAACATTTGTCGTTGTGTCAATGTTTAGGAAAAGGCTTTTAAAAAACAAGCATTATAGGATATAATTCTTAAATAAACATTTTCACGTTTACATAAAAACAATTATTTTAAGTTTTTTAATCTCTTAATTTTTAATCTCGGATGAATGAATAACTTTTTTTGCAAATAATTTAAAAAATACAAAACTATACTTATGTAACAAAGATCTAATTACAGCTTATTAAAAACTCAAAAGTATAAAAGCTTTAAAAATTTATGCCGTCATTCCATTATTATCTCACTGCTGGGCACAGCTCTTCTCTCAGCATGAAAGTATTTAGTCCATAGTCCATCGAGCTGGCCAAGTGCCAATTGGTAGACCTTACACCTTAAAAAAAGGCACTCAAAGGTGTGCCTTTAAGAGACTTTATCTAAATAACTCATGTATGTAGGGTTCAGTGATAAATAACTTCTAACATTAAATTAGATTCCGATCCGGTTTTAGTGTAAGAAAAAATATGTAAGTGACAATTTGTAAATGCCTCGGTCTATGCAAAATAAAGACATGTCATTTAGATAGATAGATAGATAAAACATTTATTTCATTACTTAAGATACAACACAAAATAGATATACAAAACATTGAACAAAAGTTGGTACATACAAAAACAAACACAAAACACCAAAAACATAAAAAAATAAAGAAAATTTCATTTCATTTCATTTCATTACACATATTTCTGGTAAAAACAGAATAAAAGTTAACAAGTGTGAAAAGTACATATAAAGGCGAAGTGACAAATTTTTATTTAAAACTAAATTTCTTCCATAAAGGTATCGGGTACGCGGTGGTGCTGATAGCGTTCTACGTGGACTTCTACTACAACGTGATCATAGCGTGGGCGCTCCGGTTCTTCTTCGCCTCCTTCACTACCATGCTGCCCTGGACCAACTGCAACAACGACTGGAACACCGCGGCATGTCAACCGGTAATGATACTAACGATCTTTGAATCATTATTGTCCAGCTACATTTTCCTCTGCATCTATGAAGCAAGATATTATTTATGCAAATCCCTCCTTGAATATTGCATTCCTGTTTGGGGGTCTGCTAATAAATCATATCTAATGCTCTTGGAAAGATCACAGCGAGCTGTTCTTAAAGTCATGAACTTCAAGCCTTTTCGTTACTCAACTTCATTATTATATAAAGAAACTCAAAATCTCACAGTCAGACAGCTTTATATCCTACGGGTCGTATTAAGAAAACATGTTGATACTCCGTTTCAACCGAACACGTTAGATAAGCGAAGACATGACAAGCCATGTAACTTGGAGCCACATAGAACTGTACATGCAAAAAAAACACTACTTTGTTCTAAGTTCTCTTTTGTACAATAGAATAAATAAATCTATTAACATTTACTCCCTAAATAAATATAACTGTAAAACAAACTTGACTAACTGGTTACTTAAATTAAACTACGAAGAAACTGAAGATTTGTTAACCGCAAATTCCTAAAATAAATACTTGAATATATACATACATATAAAAACAATCACTTACTCAAATAGACACATTTGCATATAAATACAAGAATCACACCTATAGATACAAGAAAATATATCTGTATGTAATTGTGTGTACTATATTTATTATATTTAACATTTAGGCTATTTTAAACTTTACCTCTTGTTAATCAAACGTCTACTGCTTTTATTTATATAACTAATGTCAATAAATTGCGAAGCTTCCGCGAAGAGCACTGCTTCCTATGATACAGGTCCTGCCTAGTATAGAAAGTAGTGTTTCCATCGCAGAACTAGTAATTTTCAGTAATTCAGTATATTGTAAATTGTAAAATTGTCTTTAAAACCTTATTTCAAGACAACTTTTATTTTTGTATAGAATGATGTACCTTTCAAATGCTGAATGTGTCATTGTAAAGATAGATTGTTATAGTAAATAAATTATTATTATTATTATTATTTATTATATTCAGGCACTCAACCATTAGGATCGTTATTATAACGATTGTAGTGGTTTAGGATAATTGGATAACAAGATTATATTTGATAATTTGTTAGAACCTAAATATTTTTTAATTATTTATTTATTTATTTAAAAAGGGCAGCCAACAAGACAATACATTACACTTACAACTAAAAACTACATTAGGCTTAAATTAAGTGCTGTCTTAATAACAGGCCACCACGGCATGCATCGTGGTCGAGTTTACTTAAGATTATATTATAAAACTTAATTGTACGTACAATACAATTAAAGTCTTAATATTCTTCAGACTATTCTAGAGAGCTTCACAGAGCGCTATGACATGAGGTTCTTCAAGAAAGGTGCGAAAAGATCTCTCCTTCACAGCCGGCGATGCATTGGCGACTCCTCTGGTGTTGCGAATGTCCATAGGCGACAGTAACTACTTTCCATCTGTTAGCCCGTCTGCCTTAACGTTAGGTTAGAGTTAGAGTTTAACGAGAGATTGTCCGTACACAGTAGAGTTATTTATGCGTTATTTTAACAGAAATCCTAGTTATTATATTTGTTCGCTGTATAGAAGTAGTCATTATTATATTAATACGTGAAGCAAAAATTTGTGACGGATTTTTAAGTAATATGCCGCGGACGGATTAGTATGAAATTTTGCACGGTTATAGTGGACGTAGAGAAGGAGTGCAGAATGTTAATATTTTTTTCAAAAAATGCATTTTTCATACATAAAATCAACTAAAAACACATTACACACACTGCCTTGCATTTGTCACAAACACATATGTACTTAGTAAATGAAAATGAAAAGACACAACGTCAAGAATGTCAGATGACATTTGATTTTTAATTTAAATTACGGTCGAATTTCGGCCGATGCTACGGGTGACTAGTATTATTAATTAGTCCTTTATTGCAACCCAACATCTACTTCTAGCTTGAAGCAGTTCTTGCTTTTCGGCGCAACTGTGTGATTGATAGCTCAATTTCATATTAGGGGACCTTTTTAGTTCTCGGGAGTAGCTACGGGTCTTTGATAGACTTCAGGTAGAACTTCTGGTCAAATAAAATCACATATACCCATAACCAACATAGACCACTTATCATCAGATGAACTGCGTGCTTGCTTCAATTGTATTAAATTATCTAGAGTTTAAATAAATTGCTCTTACTTATCACATTTAAATGAGAAGATATGTTAATATAGCATACTTACTAACATTATTAAAAAAAAAAAAATTGTTTTGTAGTTCGAAGCCAACTGGGAGTTAATTAGGAACAGAACCCAACAACGTCAGAACGAATCTGCTTCGTCCATCGCTCCCGCTCAAACTACACCATTCACCTCAGCTGCATCAGAATATTTCAAGTGAGTTAATCTATATAATAATACGTGAAGCAAAAATTTGTGATTCGTTTTTAAGATAATGTCGCAGGCGGAGGAGTATGAAATTACGCACGGTTATAGTTGATGTAGAGAAGGATTGCGCAATGCTAATATTTTTTTCAAATAATTGATGCGTGAAACATACAGTCAGCAGCATATAGTTAGTGGCATTCAAACTGTCCACATTGTTAGATACAACCAAAGTGCTCAATAATATCGGCACAACCTACGTGTTCTAATTGTTCACAACATCTTAAACTTCCAAATGACAGAACATTCATAAATTCATAATGAACCAGTCAAATTGTCACAAATATAGCATCTATGACGACACCAGCGGTAACCTAGCAGCGAGACTGTTCGTAAATACAGGTACATTTTATAATATTATACCTTATGTTGCGGATATAAGGTTCCTGATCACTTACGGTATAAGACATGCTAATAATGACTCTTCTCTTCTCTCTTTTTTATATTAACAACTATCCTTTTCATATTTTGCAATGACGTCATTGACTGTCATTGTCATAGAATCGGTCTAGGGGAACAAGAGGCATGATAAGACAAGACGAGAGGACGGACGAGTAAGACGGGTCATGCCCACATACCAGAAACTAAACGCTTTTGCGAGATGGTGCTGCAGCCCATCAGAAGCTGCTTTCAAACAATACTCAATGGACCATGACAGTTGATTTACAATCAAATTTAGTTTAAGTGCATAATTGATGTAATATTTTTTTATCCTTAATAACTACAGAAACAAGTAAGAAATAGTATTGAATTGATGATTATTTTCTCCTTTATATTACGTTTTCCTTGAAGTTGATGGGTAATTATTGGTAATTAATGGTTTTTGGGTTTAACACTGCTTTAGTCTTACCGTTATTAACCGACTTCCCAAAGGAAAGAGGTTATCTATTCGTCACGTATATTTTTTTTTTTTTTTTTTTTTTTTTTTTTTTTTTTATGTATGTTCGGGCGAAATGGCTAGAAATCGTCGACCTACCGACACGATTCATACGACATTGCATGCGGCTAGTTTCACAGGCAGTCCCATATTGAGGAAATTGAAAACCTTCCGGCGGTTTTCCCGGAAAATTGGAAAATGTCGGTTTCTTAAAATCTTGAATAACTTGGGTGTTTATAAACCGATTTCCATTTTCTTTCTTTCATTTGATAGAAAATTTCGTCACGCAACTTTTTCTCTTGGACATGGGTATGCTGTGATGCTTAACTCTTTGAGTTATGGGGTGGAAACCACCACCACTCCTCAAGTTTTTTAGATAATTTGAGATAACTCGGCTTCTGCCGAATCGATTCTTATGAAACTTGGAATATGTATTATATATCTATGCTTATATAGGTTGACGAAAAATTTGACCTTCAACTCTTCGATCCTGATGATGCAGGATTACAGCTATCCTAAACTATAACATTAGCTATTTGGTGCTTACATATATGTAACAAGACTACTAAGCAGAGACATGTGATGAAAAATTTGATCTTCAACTCCTCAATCCTGATGATGCAGGGGTGCCTCAAGCCTAAACCATTGGGGTTTACCATTTGGTGCTTATGGGTATGTTATAACAATACTAAGCAAAGACATATTATAAAAAAAATGACCTTCAACTCCTCAACCCTGATGATGCAGGGTGCTGTAAGCTCAAGCCGTAGGTGATGGCCATTTAGTGCTTACGGATATATAATAAGATAGCAAGGCAAAGATGTACGATGATAAATTTGACCTTCAACTCCTCAACCCTGATGATGCAGGGGTACTGCAGGCTTAAACCATAAACGTTAGACATTTGTTGCTCACGGATTTGTAATAACATTGCTAAGCAAAGGTATACGAAGAAAAATTGGACCTTCAACTCCTCAATCCTGATGATGCAGGGGTATTGAATGCCTAAGCCATAAAACCTAGCTATTTCAATCTTACGCATTCAAAATGATATTTAAAAAATTGTAAGGTAAAACATTAGAAAAATGGTTGTATACGGTGGAAAATTGGACCTTCAACTCCTCAATCCTGATGATGCTGGGGTGCTTCAAGCTTAAACTATAGGCGTTAGCTACGTGATCGCTACGTATATCTGATAAGATTACTAAGCAAAGATATAAGATCAAAAATTTGACCTTCAACTCCTCAACTCTGATGATGCAGGGGTACTTCAGGCTTAAACTATAGGCGTTGGCCATTTGATGCTTATGGGTATGTAATATATTTACAAAGCGAAGACGTATGATAAAAAAGTTGACCTTCAACTCCTCAACCCTGATGATGCAGGGTACTGTAAGCCCAAGCCATAGAAGTTGGGGATCTGTTGCTTACGTGCATGCGATGAGATTACATAGAAAAGATATGACATGATAATTTTGACCTTCAACTCTTCGGCCCTGATGATGCAGGGGTACTTCAGGCTTAAACCATAGGCGTTGGCCATTTGATACTTATGGATATGTAATATATTTACAAAGCAAAGACGTATGATAAGAAAATTGACCTTCAACTCCTCAACCCTGATGATGCAGGGTACTGCAAGTTTAAACCATAAGCATCGGCCATATGGTGCTTACGTATATGTAATGAGATTACTAAGCAAAGGTATGACATGATAATTTTGACCTTCAACTCCTCAACCCTGATAATGCTGGGGTCCTTCAAGTTTAAACCGTAGGCATCGGCCATATTGTGCTTACGTATACATAATGTTGTTGTTCACAATACCAACAATGAGTTTCGGAGAGGATATAATTATGATCAAAAATTCCACTTTGAATACAATTACCTGAAAGATGCAAGAGTACCACCAACCTTTTTAAATTGGATGGGTTATTTTTATCAGTATCAGTTGAATTATACTCTTAGTTATAAGGTTTATATTACTTTTTCTACTTTAAATATTGATAATTATAGGTCTATTCTTTAAATAAATGTTTACTCAGAAAAAGTTGTTTTATTCGGTTAGGTTAGGTTCGAACAGATTTTTCCAATTCAGAATCTAAGGGAGGGGGCGCGGTAGCGCCCCCGACCGGTTGTGTCAAAGAAGTCTATTTTTATATGATGACGTCAGCACATAATTTTATTCATCCGAAAATCGGACGAATAATTAATTTTATTCATCCGGTTAGCGGACGACTAGCAACAGCCTTAACTGATTTTATCGTGACTGAAAAGCGTGAAAAAAAAATTTTTAAACAAAAAATACAACCGACTTCCATGCCACATAAAAGTAAAAAATAATTTAAATACATGTTGGTTTAGAGCAAACACAGTTCTTAGTACATAGTCCCGAAGTCGGCGCTCATATAAGATACATGTAGTTTCGTCATGATCCAGCAAAATATGGTGAGCGCCGACTTCGGGACTATGTACTAAGAACTGTGTTTGCTCTAAACCAACATGTATTTAAATTATTTTTTACTTTTATGTGGCATGGAAGTCGGTTGTATTTTTTGTTTAAAAATTTTTTTTTATATTTTCTTTTAACATAGTAATTGGTGCAAGACGCGTAAATGTCACGGGGCACAATGGGATACACCATTATATTGCATTCTAATAATTCCATCGACAGAGTTAGTATCTCATCCTAGCTCAATTGCGTCAAGTGTTGTTAATGTTCAGTATATGGAAACATAGCCATATATTGCACCTGAAATACTTACCACGTCAAGTTCTACAAATCTACCCTCGTCAAGAAAAAGAAGGCCTAAGTCCGTTCATAACACACTTGAAAAAGAACAAGTTCAATCGATTGATTCTTCTTCCTGTTCTCTCCGGAAATCAACGTTTGCCAGTGACACTATCTGATGCTGATTCACCACAACAACATTGTTCACAATTATTTGACGTGCAAAAAAGAAGTTCCTCAGAAATTCGTTTTCACATACGAGCTTAAAGTTATTCGATCGTTACTAGCAAGGATGTTCAAATGGTTTCAAAGGATGTATATTAAAAAAAAAAATTAAAGACCGATGTATATTTTTTACAAACAATATATTTTGTTTTTCTGTTACCTCTACGGTTTTCTCATTTTTAAATTGATGAAAAGTATCTACATTCAAGCAGTGGCAGTGATAGCCTAATGGTTAAAACTTGCCCTCTCGATCGGGAGGTCCGAGGTTCAAACCCAGGCACGCACCACTGATTTATGTGCGTATTATACATTAATTATCACTGCTTTTCGGTGAAGGAAAACATCGTGAGGAAACATACACACCCGAGAGTTCTTTAAAAAAAAAACAGTTCTCGGAGGTGTGTGAAGTCCACCAATTCCCACTTGGCCAATGCGGTGGACTATGGCCTAAACTCTCTCATTCCGAGAGAAGACCCGTGCCCAGCAGTGGGACAGTAATGGGTTGACGGCGACGATCTACATTAAATTTTAAAACCTTAAGTGAGATAAACAAATGTCAATATTATCATTGCTCGCACAGTAAGTGATCCTTACAACATATTCGCAACATAAAGTTTATTATTATAAAATGTACCTATATTTACGAACAGTTTCGTTGCTAGGTTACCACTGATGCCGGAGCATTTGTGACAATTTGGGTGGTATTAACATTATGAGTTTATGAACGTCCTGACATTTGGGAGTTTAAGATGTTGTCAACAATTAGAACACGTAGGTGTGCCGATATTATTGAGCACTTTGGTTGTATCTAACAATATGGACAGTTTGAATGCCACTAACTATTTGCTGCTGACTGTACATAAAATCAACTAAAAACACAATACATTACCTTCCATTTGACACAAACACATACATAAGAAACGAAATAGACCGTTCAATATCTTACCATGAGAACACGTCGTATGACGTAACGTTTTCAGAAAAATGTCAGATGTCTTTGCCAAAATACGCGCTATTGCCATAAACACTGAAATCTAAAGTAGTTTTTTTTGGAGTATTCTTGCGGAGCTACTGGAAGTTTTATATTTAAAAATTCAATGCGGACTTTCATATAAAAAGTACAATAAATTAAATATGTAACAAAACAGCTATGTAAGTTTGGTTTATTTCTGATATATGTAAAGTTTTAAGAAAGTATATAAATTCTAGCCGTGCCATTTTGGAACTCCACAAGAGCGAGGGCTTGCACGACCTGGGCCCTATCAAGTGGGACATGGCACTGTGTCTCTTTGCCGTCTACATCATATGCTACTTCTCGCTATGGAAAGGGATCAGTACTTCTGGAAAGGTATGTCAGTTTAGATTTCGGTAGAATTCACTGTGAACTGTGAAAATATTAGTAAATTTAGATCATATAGGTAAGTCGGATCTAAAATAATTTAGATGGTGGTAGAACCAGTGTAGTTCGATTGGAGAACCGCCACACCTATTTCTAGCGTGAACCATTTCTTGCGTTTCGATAGAAGGTTGTGGTTGTCGGCACACTTTCACATGACGCGACCATTATAGTCCTCGGGAGTAACAACGCATCTGTGAATGGCTTCAGATGGAACCAATGTTCTGTATGTCGTTGATTACTGATGTCCACGGGCGGCAGTGACCACTTACCATAAGGTGGACTGCATGCTCGTTGGCTACTTCAGTCTGATAAAAAAAAGATGGAATGTGAAAGACCTAAAACAAGTTGCATTCCCTCATGGATGTAGCTTTAGCTCCTCATGATGTTAAAGGGGGTGGAAGAAGAAGTTTTAGCAGCGGCGGGTAGGAAAAAAAACTGCTATGCTATCTAGATCTCCCTATTGTAAAGTGTAGGGGACTCCAAATAAACTCAGAAAAAAATCTACAAAAACATAAAAGTCCTCTTTTTTTTTCTCAACTATTTATGCCTATGAATACATTGTATAATATAGTAATCCTTACAATACTAGCGTCCCTTGGTTTCTCAAGCACTGTGTAGTGAGAAAACTATATGATTTGCTATCATTAGTTAACGAGCGGTATAATTCCTCAGTTCACTTTTATACTAATTTAAACTACTTATTCAGTTATTACCGTAGCAAAAGTTAAACTCGTTAACTAAAAAAATGCCTCTAATTTTTGGAACGAAGTTCCTTATCGTGCGTTGCGAAGGAGGCTAGACGGAAAAAAAATCAGACGAAAAGCTGGCACGACACTTATTAACCGACTTCCAAAAAGGAGGAGGTTTTCAATTCGTCTGTATTTTTTTTGCTATATTTTTTTTCCTCTCTCTCATAGAAAGCAAGCCAATTAATTTTCCTTTCGTCTTTCTTCTTTGCTTTGAAGTGTCGCTTATTTCTGTTTTGTTAAGTTTATACAGGGTTTTTGTACACAATAAATAATAAAATAGTAGAAAATAATATTGTTATTATTTTCTATTATTTTATTATTTATTATAATAATTTAATAGAAAATAACTTAATTCCATCCGGGTCCTTTGACACCTCTCAACTTTTTTCCACAGGTGGTTTGGTTCACTGCGCTCTTCCCTTACGCCGTTCTTCTGATACTTCTAGTGCGTGGCATAACACTCCCTGGTTCCGCTACGGGAATCCAATACTATCTCAGTCCTAACTTTGAAGCCATCACTCAGCCTCAGGTATTTATGTTACCATATATTTTCAGAATTAATCTTAAGACCCTACGTGGCGGAGCGGTCACCATACCGGAATGACAGTGGGTTCTAGATTCGATTCCCGGCCAGACAGGTATCTGAATGATATATTTGGATTTCTGTTCTGGGTCCGGGTGTTTGTATACAATACACAAACACCCAGGCCCAGAACGACACGAATACTCGTGTTTGTCTATGGCATCCACGACGTACGAGCAAATCCTAATGTGGGGCTGTGAGTGTAAACAGTGTTATGTGTTATGTTATATTACACATTTTTTAAACGCTGGTGATTTTCCAGGTATGGGTAGATGCAGCAACCCAGGTGTTTTTCTCTCTGGGACCTGGATTCGGCGTGCTTCTAGCTTATGCCTCGTACAATAAGTACCACAACAACGTTTACAAGTTAGTGTTAACTTTTCTATTTCGTAATTTATATAGTTTTTGTATAGTAGTAGAATTAGAAATTAATTATCATTGATTTTCGGTGAAGGAAAACATCGTGAGGAAACCTACACACCCGAGAGTTCTTTAAAAAAGAAAGTTCTCGGAGGTGTGTGAACTCGCACCAATCGAACCAATTCGCACTTGGCCAGCGCGATGGACTATGGCCTAAAACTTTTTCATTCCGAGAGAACACCTGTGCCCAGCAGTGGGACAATAATGGGTTGTATCCAGTAGAGGTAGAACAAGTATGGTTTGACCGAGGAGACACCACCGTCACAATCTTTAGTAGACTGTGGTTGCCGAAATGCCGACTCACTTTTAGTTTAGGCGGTCATCATAGTCCTTAGGAGTAGTATCGCATCTGATTGAATTCAGATCGAACCCCTATTCCATATTGAAGTTGTTTACTATGGCCGACTGTGACCTCTTACCATCAGATGGTCTGCATGATCCATTGTTTTTTAATTTAATAAAAAAATCATTATATTTTTTTTCGCTTGCTAATATATTTCTTTTTCGAGGGGGTAACCTTCAAAAGGTACCCGACGCCATGGAAGCGACAAAGGGTTATGTGGGACTTTTACAGAACTAAAACCCACCCTGTGGCCGTCCTCACCGCTACAATTAATACTAAAAAATGCTATTTTAACTTGTAAAAACTTTCATTCTAGTTTTCTCTTTTTAACCGACTTCCCAAAGGAAAGAGGTTATCTATTCGTCACGTATATTTTTTTTTTTTTTTTTTTTTTTTTTTTTTTTTTTATGTATGTTCGGGCGAAATGGCTAGAAATCGTCAACGTACCGACACGATTCATACGACATTGTATGCGGCTAGTTTCACAGGCAGTCCCATATTGAGGAAAATGAAAACCTTTCGGCGGTTTTCCCGGAAAATTGGAAAATGTCGGTTTCTTAAAATCTTGAATAACTTCGGTGTTTCTAAACCGATTTCCATTTTCTTTCTTTCATTTGATAGGAAATTTCGTCACGCAACTTTTTCTCTTGGACATAGGTATACTGTGATGCTTAACTCTTTGAGTTATGGGGTGGAAACCACCACCACTCCTCAAGTTTTTTAGATAATTTGAGATAACTCGGCTTCTGCCGATTCGATTCTTATGAAACTTGGAATATGTATTATATATCTATGCTTATACAGGTTGACGAAAAATTTGACCTTCAACTCTTCGATCCTGATGATGCAGGGTTACAGCTATCCTAAACTATAACATTAGCTATTTGGTGCTTACATATATGTAATAAGACTACTAAGCAGAGACATGTGATGAAAAATTTGACCTTCAACTCCTCAATCCTGATGATGCAGGGGTGCCTCAAGCCTAAACCGTAGGGGTTGACCATTTGGTGCTTATGGGTATGTAATAACAACACTAAGCAAAGACATATTATAAAAAAATTGACCTTCAACTCCTCAACCCTGATGATGCAGGGTGCTATAAGCCCAAGCTGTAGGTGATGGTTATTTGGTGCTTACGGGTAAATAATAAGATAGCAAAGCATAGATGTACGATGACAAATTTGACCTTCAACTCTTCAACCCTGATGATGCAGGGGTACTGCAGGCCTAAACCATAAACGTTAGACATTTGTTGCCCACGGATTTTTAATAACATTGCTAAGCAAAGGTATACGACGAAAAATTGGACCTTCAACTCCTCGATCCTGATGATGCAGGGGTATTGAATGCCCAAGCCATAAAACTTAGCTATTTCATGCTTACGCATTTAAAATGAGGTTAAACAGATTAAAGGTAGAACATTAGACTAATGGTTGTATACAGTGGAAAATTGGACCTTCAACTCCTCAACTCTGATGATGATGGAGTGCTTCAAGTTTAAACTATAGGCGTTGGCCACATGGTGTTTAGGTATATCTGATAAGATTACTATGCAAAGATAAAAAAAGAAAAATTTGACCTTCAACTCCTCAACTCTGATGATGCAGGGGTACTTCAAGCTTAAACCATAGGTATTGGCCATTTGATTCTTATGGGTATGTAATATATTTACAAAGTAAATACGAATAATATTAAAATCGACCTTCAACTCCTCAACCCTCATGATGCAGGGTACTGCAAGCCCAAGCCATAGAAGTTGGCCATCTGTTACTTACGTGTATGTAATGAGATTACTAAGAAAAGATATGACATGAAAAATTTGACCTTCAACTCCTCAACCCTGATAATGCTGGGGTCCTTCAAGCCTAAACCATAGGCGTTGGCCATATGGTGCTTACGTATATGTAATGAGATTACTAGGCAAAGATATAACATGATAGTTTTGACCTTCAACTCTTCAGCCTTGATGATGCACGGGTACTTCAGGCTTAAAGCATAGGCGTTGGCCATTTGATACTTATGGAAATGTAATATATTAACAAAGCAAAGACGTATGATAAGAAAATTGACCTTTAAGTCCTCGACCCTTATGATGCAGGGTACTTACTGTAAGTCCAAGCCATAGAAGTTGGCTATTTAGTGCTTAAGGATTTATTGAAGAAATGCTAAGAAGAGATGACTTATGAAAACCGTTATCTTTAATTGGGCTTTTTCTACTTTAAATATTGATAATTATAGGTCTATTCTTTAAATAAATGTTTACTCAGAAAAAGTTGTTTTATTCGGTTAGGTTAGGTTCGAACAGATTTTTCCAATTCAGAATCTAAGGGAGGGGGCGCGGTAGCGCCCCCGACCGGTTGTGTCAAAGAAGTCTATTTTTAGATGATGACGTCAGCACATAATTTTATTCATCCGAAAATCGGACGAATAATTAATTTTATTCATCCGGTTAGCGGACGACTAGCAACAGCCATAACTGATTTTATCGTGACTGAAAAGCGTGAAAAAAAAATTTTTAAACAAAAAATACAACCGACTTCCATGCCACATAAAAGTAAAAAATAATTTAAATACATGTTGGTTTAGAGCAAACACAGTACTTAGTACATAGTCCCGAAGTCGGCGCTCATATAAGATACATGTAGTTTCGTCATGATCCAGCAAAATATGGTAAGCGCCGACTTCGGGACTATGTACTAAGAACTGTGTTTGCTCTAAACCAACATGTATTTAAATTATTTTTTACTTTTATGTGGCATGGAAGTCGGTTGTATTTTTTGTTTAAAAATTTTTTCTAGTACTTAAATCCTTTTGCAGAGACGCGATCTTAACCAGCGTAATCAACTCCTGTACATCATTCGTGGCGGGTTTCGTGATATTCAGCGTTCTGGGGTACATGGCCCACGCGTCTGGTAAAGATGTGAAGGACGTGGCCACGGAGGGCCCAGGGTTGGTGTTCGTGGTGTACCCGGCGGCGATCGCGACGATGCCAGGATCGACGTTTTGGGCTCTGATATTCTTCATGATGCTCTTGACCTTGGGGTTGGATAGCTCTGTAAGTATAAAACTAGATTAGGTACATAGGTACTGTGGCGACCTCCCGTTATTCATCAAGAGATGGCGCTACTAGTATTCTGAAACACGCTATCGAAGCATTCTCAGAATCCTGCATATATACAACTTGTAACTGTTGGAATGATCCACATTATGATGATACCCTCCTTTTGTACTAAACATGACAGGCGTTAAGAAAACCGTCATAGAGACAAAAACATTCCTATCAATCTATTACATTACATAAAAATTAAATATATGCATTTATTGTATTTATTTATATAATCATTTATATTTATTTATATAGTGACTTCTACTGATTTATGTTATTTGTAATCACATACAAATTTAAAATACAAATATTACTTTAATACTAATGTGGTCATGAGTTTAATAGCAGTATCCCCAGGCAAGCTACTTGTTGGTTGGTAACATATAATATTATCCTGAAGAAGACAGCGGAAAACCGCTAGATTCAGAAAGCGAGGGACTGGTTACAGTGGTGTCATTTAGAGGAGGCATAGGCCTGCTCTAAAAGGCTGAGAAAAGGTTCAGAAGTGAACTTTAAATACTGATGTACGGATAGATAGATAGTCATCAAAATTACATAATAATAATAGTAATAGCATTTATTTAATAATCTTACATTACATACAACTTTAACTACATGACACCGGTACGATAAGATTTTCTTGCTATCCAGCATAAGCCTCCCTAAGAGCTTGCGATAGTGGGCGGTTGAGAGCATTAAATAAAGTTTTTAAATCTCAGTTCAACTGGTTGAATGAAGGTAGTTAGAAAGACAGTTGATTTCAAAAGCATTACAGATATAACAAGTTCATAAAGGGTTTTTTAACGAATACTAAACTTATATTACAGTGGCGTAGCGTTCTTTGGATCTCTCCCTGTGTCAAAATTAGTTTGGGGCCTTAATGAACGATAAAAATTTCTTTCCAATGAAATAAAAATAATTACTTTCAATTATAATAAATATTTATTGATTGAAAAGTAGCGTGGATTCATGAAATTACCTATTTCCCAGTTGGATAATTTACTATTTTCGAATAGAATTTTACCAGATGGTAGAAGCAGTGTTGTTTGACCGGCGACACTTTTATTTGATGATATCACTTAAGTCCTCGCATCAGACGGACTACATGCTCGTTTGCTACTACAACTTTATAGGAAAAAAAGTTTACCAACATATTTTATTTCCTATTTCTAGCGTGAAGCATTTCTTGCGTTTCGATAGAAGGGTGTGGTTGCCGGCACACTTTCACATGAAGCGACCATCATAGTCCTCGGGAGTAGCAACGCATCTGTGATTGACTTCAAATGGAACCAATGTTCTGTATGAAGTTGATTACAGATGTCCATGGGCGGCAGTGGTCACTTACCATCAGGTGGACTGCAAGTTCGTTTGCTACTTCAGTCAGATAAAAAAATAAAAATGTGTGCGTGTACTAGTGTACACTCGTAAGAAGTGAAACGATGATATGACGTTATTTTTCAAAAAATAACTTGATAAATAAATAACATGATCACGCCCACGTGTTGGTGTTTTGAAAAATGCAATCAAAAACTGAGGTTGACTTTGAATATTTTAGAAAAATAAATACCACAATCAACATTCAAGTATTAGAAAAAATTGATACCATAATTACACCCACGTGTTAGTGTATTGAAAAATACAATCAAAAACTGAGGTTAATTTTAAATAACGTGGAAAAATAAATACCACAATTACACTTAAGTATTAGAAAAAGAGATGTAATTACTTACTTTTTTTAGAAATTCACTGGAGTTAGAATTAAAATAAATTTTGCTGATCACTTCAATATAATATATATATATATATATATATATATATATATATATATATATATATATATATATATATATATATATATATATATATATATATATATATATATATATATATATATATATTTGTCACGTCACTTTAGAGCGTTGGGAAAGATGGTGCGTAATAGAAAAAGATGGCGCGTAACGAAAAAATGTTACACTAAATTTTTTTTCAACCCCGATAAAGAAGTTTCATTTCACTTCAACAACCCCGATAAAGAAGTTTCACTTCAAAAAATGCAATATCATTATTTCAGTTCGGTGGTTCTGAAGCAATAATAACAGCGCTCAGCGACGAGTACCCACCCATCGGTCGTCACCGCGAACTCTTCGTGGCGTGTCTCTTCACGCTGTACTTCTTCGTCGGCCTGGCTTCGTGCACCAAGGGCGGCTTCTACTTCTTCCAACTGCTGGATAGATATGCGGCTGGGTACTCTATGCTGGTCGCTGTGTTCTTTGAGGCTATTGCTGTGTCTTGGATCTATGGTAAGTTGTCTCTTTAATTAATTTACCATTTTTTTAGGATTTTCGTTTTTCTGTTTTAATTTGTTGATGACCCGCGTGGTGGAGTCACTGTACCGATCTGACACAATGGATGATACCTGGCCAAATGAAAGAAAGAAAGAAAGAAACATTTATTCCATATGGCACTACAAATATAAATACACATACAGACTTAAAACTAAATAACACGAAAAAGAGAAGAAAGATATGATATGATATCTTTTTTCTCTTTTTCGATGCATAAAATATAACAACATAATCGATGGATGGATAAAGAAATGGATATCTGTATGAACTTAGATTTATTTTGGGTCTCTCTTTTTGTATTTGTGCAAGTCCATGGCACAATCGACTGAGTGTCGATCTATCATCATTATTTTGGAACTAAAGACTTGATATTTAGTACAAGTTTCGATGATAATTTATGCTGTAGTGTTCTGGTTCCATACTCTTAAAACTTTCAGAAACACCTTGTGACTTTATTTCTTCTTATCTTTAGCATACAAACAATACTTTCAAGAGTAGGTAAGTATTTGGTGATTCATTCCTGTTTCAGGTACCGAAAGATTCTGCGAAGACATCCGCGACATGATCGGCTTCCGTCCAGGCCTGTACTGGCGCATTTGCTGGCGTTTCGTCGCGCCTGCCTTCTTGCTCTTCATCACAGCGTATGGTTTACTTGACTACGAGCCCTTGCAGTACGAGACCTATGTGTACCCGGGCTGGGCCAACGCGCTGGGATGGGCTATAGCGGGGTCGAGCGTGATCTGCATACCGACCGTTGCGATTTACAAGATTTTAACTACGAAGGGAACGTTTTTCGAGGTAAGTAAATTCTATACTGGAACGATAGGCAAATACTCTTTGATTTTAACGATGAACATATATGATAAGTAATCAATAATTCTTAGTGAATTGTCGAATAAACTGGTGTGCCATCAGTTTCATACGAGGCGTCATTTTAGTCTTTGGGATTATTGATGCATCAATAAATGATTTTAGAGTGACTCTTGTTTTGTATGAGGGTGCTTGCATATGTATATAGACGTCAAGGGCCACTTATACCACCTATAATGAAGACAGTATGCTCGTATGGGGGTATAATATTTCTTTATTTATCCCAAGAAATAATACCTACATTATTCAACTTTTAATTATATTTTACACGATTATATATTTTCATGCAGTATCGTGTTGCTGACAAATTTCTTTATTTTCGTTTATAAAAAATGGATTCTTAAATTACCAACTTTGCTGCATTGGCAGCAACGAGCCATATTAACGTCATTTTATTACTTTCCATCATTCATACCATCTCAACAACAACTTTACAGCGTCTCACAATCCTAACAACGCCGTACGCGGACACGGAGCGCTCGGCGCACAACGGCATGGTGGTGTCGGAGAGCGGCGGCGTGCGGCTCGCGTCCGCCGCCGCCTCGCCCGTCGCGCCCGCGCCCGCCTCCGCGCCCGCGCCCGCCGCCGCTCATGCGCCCGCGCTCGTGTGAGCACCGCTCTCCTTCGACGTGTACTATGTGTAACTTCGACGTAAGCTCCGGAATATACGCGTAATAACTATACTACACAAACACACACACAAATACAAGTATACTATATCTATACGTTATGAACTCGTACTACGCTAGCTTCATACGATTTTCTCTTGTATCGTAGATGCAAATACACAAACACTCAGAGCGGCGTAATACACACGTTCTACGCTTATAGATCATACAATTTTCTCATGTTGTTCTCAATAAACGTGTAATAAACTTCTATATGTAATGAACTTATATGTTAATAGACTCTTGATTCTCTCATGTATAGTAGATGCAAAAACACTCATACCCAGATTCAGAACAAAACTTTAACTCGTATCATTTCCATCGGGCCTAGGCCATAGACAAACTAAAACAAATACACCTAGACCCAGAAGGTCGGAGTTCAAACACGGAACTCTAGAGAGTTCCGTGTTTGAACACCGGCCTTCTGGGTCTACATGTACATGTAGAATGTCGGACCAGTCTGATGACCACCCCATTACAGTGATCGTCAAACGAAAATATGATACGGGAACCCACTGCTGGTACCGCTATGACCGCTCTGTCACGCGGGTCGTCTGGTATAATAATAGAATCATCTTTCTTTGTTTGATTCTGAAGATGCTAGCAGTCAGAGTAGTGTAGTTATACTGTGTTTTTCCCTTCAATTTAGGGGAAAACCCCTATCTTGGCAACCCTGGGGTATGGCAATAATATCTCATTGATATTATTTTCTTATTATGACTTTCTATTGATGATTAGCCTTCAAGATTATACATTAAAGACGCATTTGACCGCGGTAGCTGGAACTGTGGTGATTACTTGAAAATAGTATGACGATTCAGTATACTTACAGCGATGTTCAGGTTGTGTAAGTACCATAAAAGTTACGAGAACGTAGAGGAGAGACGTCGATTTATATACTTCGGGTAGCGTCGATGCGAGATTAGGTAATAAGTTATGTATCAGGTTGTAAGTAATGATCTAATGGAATGACCAAAATTTAATAACTTTAAAAGAACCCCTCACAAATAAAATTTACGAATTCAAACCTACGAAATATATTTTAACATTTTTTAAGCGTACCTATTAAAAATGATCAGAACGAATCTTAATTATGATCATTTCATTAAACCACGTAACTCTATGTAGAGTCGTCTCTACCTCCTTATAATGGTTTTCCGTAGAATAATGTTTAAGGTGTTAATAAACTATATTTAATGGGCTCTATATCTGGGATTAAAAGGGTGTGATGGCGGTGAGATAGAACTAAAAAGTATTTAACAAATCTAGTTTTAAGAGCTGATTTATTATCAGTGATTACCAAAAATATATGCTTAAGAAAATTTACCTTTAAATTATCAAGTGTTTAGATATAATATGTATTGCTACTCTGCAATAATTTCCCTATAATAATTTCCTTCTCTTAGCATTATATTCGAGCTGCTTAGTGTTTTAAACATTTTATTAGAATAAGCTTATATAATGTATGTAGAGAATGATGCATATTATGTACTTTTATGAAGTTTAGATATATAACGTAGCACCTACTTAGATGGGTTTTCTGTCTATTCATAACTCCGTAATCAAAGCTTTGAGAAGTTATAATACTAATTGTAGAGATATTTATTAATTCTCATAATGTTAACACGGTAGAAAAATCTCTTATAATGTTAAAATGGTAGGAAAATAAGTAATAGGTACTCAAATAAGTACTTCGACGTGTACTCTGGTAATAAAAAGTAGAAATATTAACTTATAGATCTGTAGTAAGTACAGATTAGTGTTATATTTTTGACTTCTAGTAATGCAAGTAGTGTGTAGTAAATAAGTTATAAATGAAAGTTATTATAGTAAAACATTAGTGTAGTATAGTGAAATGGATTCAGCAAACCGTCGATGTTTTAGATGTAATTATATTCGCTGTCGAAGCACAAGAGGTTGAAGCTGGAACAATTAGTACGAGTACATTCCCACAGATCTCTGAACAAAGAGTCTCCTAAACAATTTAGTACTAAAGTCTTCATTAATTTTATTATAAGTAACTGGGGCCGTTCAAGTATTACGTAAGCACTATTGGGGGGGGGGGGGTCTTTGTTTTGCTTATTTTGGATGACAGTGGGTGGTCTAGATGATGATTACGTCATCGCTAGTTATTTACTTTTTTGCAATACTGTACAAAAAATACATTTTAATTGAAAAATGTTTACGTAAGCTTGATTTTGCTGACAAGGGGGATAGGGGTAAATAATTATAATATTAATACGTGAAGCACAAACTTATGGTGCATTTTTAAGTAAGATGCCGCGGACTGATTAGTATGAAATTTTGCACGGTTACAGTGGACGTAGAGAAGGAGTGCAGAATGTTAATATTTTTTTCAAATAATGCATTTAACATACATAAAATCAACTGAAAACACATTACACACACTACCGTATATTTTTCACTGACAATTAATAAACGAAATAGAACATTCAATGTCTTACTATGACAACACATAACGTCAGAAATTTCAGTGTCTTTGTCAAAATACCCACTATTGCTTTAAATGCGGTTTAGCTAATTAAACCTCTTTTTATATATAACGGGTGCGTTCAAAATCACTTGACAATTATTACATTTTATTTGATTTTGATAAATATACTACTACTTTGGACAATATAAAGTTTAGTTTTTTAATTTAAATTACGGTCGAATTTCGACCGTTGCGACGTGTAACTAGTAGTAATAAATCTGCTAAGCAGATTCTGCTTATGTAATATTTGAACGACCATACTCATCAATCTCTATTGTTTATCCCTGTATTTATAGTTCATTTTATTATTATTTAAACTGTTAAAATAGTGATATATACGATACACGATTCTACCTTACTTTTTACAACTAAATACTAAGTTTAAAAATAATTCATGAAAATATTAAACTTGCAAATTTTCATATTGATGACCTTTTAGAAACCACTCAATTATATTCAAAATAGGCTCCATACCAAATCCTAATATATCTTAATATTAAGTGCAAAGAAAAATATGCTTCGTAGAAATAAGTAGGTACTTAGCAAAAGCTTTGAATATTTAGAAGATTACATTTAACCTAAGTTAATTGTGTTTTATGTGCCTTCATAGTTTATTTCATATTTTATAGCAGGAAGATTTAAAAGATTATATTATTTCAATATTTACTATTTCGATATATTCAATTATTTTTTAGTCTTCCTAAAATAATTAAGTCTTTAATTTTATAGCTTACAATAAAATTGTTTACAAATTAACAAACGCTTAAATCTAGACATAAAAGTTATATTCAATAAGGAAACACGAAATGCTGTGTAGATAATAGAAAAATTAGCGAATGATAAATTGAAAATGATATATGTTAATGTAGTTAGCGATAAAAGTTCATATACCCACAAGTATAATATTTAATATTTTATCTAAAGATATATTCTTAGTCTAGTCTTCTGTCATAATTATATTAGCTGTAGTTTTAAGTAAATATTCTTGTCAAATAATAATCTATCTTAAACTTTACCTTAATATAATCTCTTTATCATATTCTAATTATTGTAGTCGTTTTAAATCTCTTGATGTTGTGATTAATCGACAAAGAGTGCTCCATTTTTATACCAATAATTGTATTTTTTTATTTAAAAAAGTATTTATTTTAGTGCTGTTTATTAAAGATAGACTTAAGTAATTGTTTTAGGACTTATTTTTTTTATACTATTCATCATTCCGTCCTGGGCAATGCGGGATGAAGAATTGTATCTTTGCATTTTTTTATCTGTATGTAAGATTGGGAAGTTAATGAAGTATGCACGCTCCACGCGACAACAGTCTTCGTCTATTTTATCTTTAATTTTTATTGTTGGCTTTTAACGCTTCATAATCTTTAGACTTTTAACTCTCTTGATGTTTAAAAATCGAATATCATTAATAAGATGTTTCACTCTATACTTTAATCTATTTAATAATATTAACATTATCTTTAGAATAACTTTAAAATGCTCTTTTAATCTGAAATCGATATTGTTATTCTCATATATTTTATCATTATAATACTGTAGCTGTTGATGTTTAGACTGGATCACTAGTCATATCAGCCATTATGACTAATGATTTTTAGAAAAAATATATTTATACTTGCTGTACGTGGACTTTTATTTAACACTATATTTTATATTCCTCATCTCAACAGTTCTTTCAAAGGGAGACTTCATTAAGCCTCCATGGTCGCGTAGCGTAACCGTAGTTAAAAAGAACAAGAATTATATATACCTACACACTTCGCAAAACATAGTGACAAACAAATGATAGAAATAATATATAATATAATGATGTGTATAACATATTAACATTTAAGGTACAAATGATAGGTGGTTTCACGATTTTAATGCATCAATTAAAGAGATCATGAAATACTCGTATTTGTCCATGGCATAGGGATCGTACCACGAATAAGATTAATAAATACGGATGAAATTTCTTAAGTCGATGTGAAATTAAATTGATATTTACCACCACCTTGTTCAGAAGATAATGAACGTGTGTAATATAGTCTAATAATAAAAAGGCCTAACTAGCCTTTTATTTTTGTAATATGTAGGAGGGTAGAATGAAAAATTTCCATCAGCATTGATCTCTAGCGAACACTTAGTCGTCGTCTTGCACTGGGCGAGTGCATACAGGCGTCTGTACGCCATTGTGCCTCTAATGAACTCTATGTGAACTACTCGTGGTTTCGCGTGTGCTTTGTGAAATGCAGAGATTACTTTGAAAGAACTGTCCGTGGTTTACTTTCAGCCGCGTGACACCACCGTGCGTATCACACCGGATACGATCCTGGTTTGCAGATCGACTTGAAGAGCAAGGTAAGTCATTTGTTCTACCTGCCTGCTGGGACGATGCTTGGGTCATATCTCAAACACGTAATATAGAAGCGACCACTTTATATAGAAACGTCCGAGGCTCCCGCATAATTTACAATATAATTTGAGTAATAGGATGTATCCTGAACCCCGATATTAGTGTAACTTACCTTACTAGTTTTACTAAGTAGTTATACAAAATATACGTAAAACTACTTAAAAGAAGAACTACGCAACTCTTTGGATATTTGTTGATAATGTTTGTTAATCACGACGATAGGGCTGGGCGAGCCCGGATGAAAGTTGGCATATATATAAATTATAGTCTGGAATAACATATTGCTCACATTATATCTCTAAAATACGTGAGGTTTCCGTAGGATAGGATTGTTTACATTTGTCGTAGAGCAAGAGTTTGAATTATTTTTTGCATAGTAGTCGCTAGGGAATCAGAGAAAGACATAGGCAACTTATTAACCTAAAATACCTAAGTACTAACCTAAAATAACAACCTAACACATGGGTTCTACGTGATAGCATAACAACTGTATCTTGTAGGAACCGTATATTTAGAAAGAATAAAGTGATAGGTGGTTAATTAAGGCTAATTTGGGTGGATAGTCATTATTTCGCTCATTCGAGGTAGGTACTTATATCTACCTACTACGGCATTCTCTCCTCTACTGATCCAGCCACTACCACCAACCTTCTTAAGATCTTCGGCTCAGCGAGCCGAAGGGCGTCCTACACTACATAAATACAACCGATATCTATTGTTATAAAGTCAGTTAGTTTCTTGTTGGAAAAAAGTCGAAGGGAAGCACGAAGACAGCAGAAGAAAAGAATAGGTACCTAAAGTAAACTATCATTCTTTAACCACCATCTACCATTACCACCACGACAACTATCGTCGCCACCATCAAAACTAACACCATCCGGACGCGATTTTTCTTTATCTGATGCAATGCTGTCCAAGGATATCTGTAAGCAAGTTCATAGTTATACAAGTGGCCCTCAATAAATTACGTCACACGAATTTTATGATATTTTGACCTCTCCTCACCCCTCCTTGTCACGACTGGTCACATTTTTGAGACCTCTCGCTAGTACGATATTGTGCTACCCTACACATATAAATATTAAATTAAAAACAGTAGTTCCAAAATTAAATGCAACAATACTAAATTTTGTATGTGTCACACAATGTCACACTTTATCCCCCCTTCCCCCCCCAACCTGTGACGTAATTTATGGATGGCCCAACATGGGCTCTATTTGTAGTCCATTGCAGATGCGTTGCTACTCCCAAGGACTAAGATGATCGCCTCATATCATTTAAACGTATGCCGACCAGCCACCCGTCGAAACGCAGGAAATGCTTTACGCTAGAAATACCTAAGAATGGCGGAGGTACCTCCCCGGTCAAACTACGATATATTTACTGCCTGGTGAAATAATTGAATCACCTAATCACCTTGTGATAGAATATCAAACATCCATCTATTTAATATATATCCTCACAAACTTTCGCTTTTTTATGTTAGTAACATTTATAGCACATCTAATTACTTATAGCTATGCGTAGATATACTTAGTAAGGAAACATCATCACGTTGATGATGCGAGCGTTGCGATTCCTTAATATTACCCTCTATCGAACTTCACCCAACGCGTCTAAAGAAGACTTTACTTCAATAATAATTACGATATTTTTATTTACACAGAAGTTTTTCGTTGACTTTCCTAAAGTTAAGAATAAGATGATACTCCCAACTTTAGAAACTTAGAAACATAACTTATGAAGGTTTATTGAAATTGTCGTAATTTTTTTTTCGTCATGAGGCATGATCGTACGGCCTGGCGGGGAGATTTCCCTTTTGAAACACCTATATGTTGAAGTTATAAAAACCCCTAAAAGTTCCTCTAAAAATATTCCACCCCTAAAAATTCCCCATCCTACTTTTTTATCCCCTAAATTTGGGGGGAAAACCCCTAAGTTGGGAACCCTGGTAAGTAGGTACGCACTAAGTAGGTAGGTAAGTACCAACCTAACCCAACCAAGAGTCAAAAGCTTACTTCAAAATCCGTTGAACTCGTTCATAATGCTTTTTTCACTTTGAAATAATGTTTTTCTCTACAAATAAATACGCATTTTAATTTAATGATATTGAACTAATAATAACTGACAAATTTTACCCTCGGTTAAATCGAAAAGCGGTTAATCATGGGATTTCTATTTTTGCGGACGCTGTAGAAATGAATACGAACCTATTAGGTATAAGCACAAAAGGGTTCTCTCTAGTAGGTATATTCTATCTAGTAGTTATTTTAAGGGTATACACAAAAGTCTACGTCAGTAGGTATATCTTATGATCGTTTATTTGTTTTTATGGATAACTTATAATTATTGCGTTTTTGTTGCATCTACCTATCTATAAGTTATTTTAAAACTGTTTTATGTACACAATCTAAGACAATTTCACTCTATTGTAATCCAAAACAAGGTTCTACGAATCTATGCTGATATTGGTTACTAAGCGGTAGGGTAAAAAATTAAAGGGCATACATACATAGTTTTTATTTCTAATTTTGAGATTATCCAAGAAAGATTCAATTATTAATGCCCTCTAGTGGACTGGTACTTAAGTAAAAATTATTAACGTTTTGATTAATTGTTGGTAGATGTCGCTACAAATGGAATTTGTAGGCAACACTGAAACTATTAAAAAAATATTTATAATACTATTTTTATATCTTGTAGTTTTTATTACGTGATTTATTGTAGTGTTTATGCAATAAAATAAAATAATAATGATAATAATTGCCAAAAATTGTACACGGCAGTAAAATCTAATAATCTAAGCAAGTTTCTTTGAACACGAGTAACAAACAATGCTGTCAGGATAATATGACAGCTATTTTTCTAGGTTGTTTGAGTTTTGGGCAAAAGTGTTGTACATTTTTTAAATCGCAATAGTTTTAAGATTCAGAATCGAACAAATACAAATAGAAATGGAGAACTCAATCGAAGAACAAACGGCACCGGAGAAAACTATTTTTAACGCCATAGGGCAAGGCGACTTGACAGAATTCAAGAATATTTTAATGCAGCATAAGGGCAGTGTAGACTTCTTTGACGAAAATGGAATGACGGCTCTTCAGCACGCCGCTTATAAGGGCTGCAAGGAAATGGTCCAAATGTTGCTCGATCGCGTAAGTATCTTCTAACACGACGACGTCACGATGTGTCGAAATGGTTATAAAAAACGCTTTTTTCCTTAACGATTTCAGGGCGCGGACGTAAATTCTGGAAAGCACGAATACAACTACACAGCACTACATTTTGGCGCGTTGTCAGGAAATTCGGAGGTATGTAAGCTGTTGCTCGAAGCTGGTGCTAAGCCCACTGCTGCTAACTCAGTCGGCAGGACTGCCTCTCAGATGGCGGCCTTCGTCGGAAACCACCACACAGTGGCGACCATAAACAACTTTATACCAAGAAGCGAGATCTCATACTACACGGTTTTACAAGGGCAACAAAGTGAACCTTACCTCCCTTCATTTTTAGTCGACCCCTTACACAAGTTTGTCTTGGGCGTCAATATACACCCAGTAAGATTGGCTCTGAATCTACAACATGCCCCTGGTCTCCTAGAAAATGCTGAGAAGGTGAGCAAAGTGTTGGAAATGCTGTGTAAGAAAGAGATGACAAGAGGGAGTGAGACCAATGAAGTCATGGCTTTCAAGTACCACTACCTTGCATACATTATCAGGGAGATAAATAATATTAGAGACAAGCAGAAACCTGTAACCGATAGCAACAAGGAGGAAAAAAAATATGACATTGTGGAAATTTTCTCTAAAAAACTCTTGAAGCCTGGTAAAGACGGTTATTCATTAGATTTAATGGACGCATTCTTGAAGGACTGCGTTAGGGAATTCCCTTACAGAGAATGCACTACATTCCACCAAATGGTGACATCCCTGACCAGCAAAGACCCACCTCCAGCATTGTCTGTGATAAACTGTACAATTAATGGCCAAAGGGGATTTGTCGATGCTATTCCCTATTGCAGTACATGTGGTGAAGAAAAACCTGCAAAGAAATGTTCGAAATGTAAATCTGTGCAGTACTGCGACAGGGAGTGCCAACGTTTGCATTGGTTTGTCCATAAAAAGGCTTGTAACAGAGAATCCAGTGTTCCCGCCCCAGCGAACACCAAGGTCAATGTTGACGCTGCAGAAATCACTTCGGAACTCCAAAACCTTGTAGCTGGATAGAATTTAATGAACTATCTGATATGTAGATGTAGCACAATAATTGATAATACAATTTCTCTTACATGTTCACAATTTTCTAACTCATCGGTTTTTGTACCAAGATGATGATAGGCTGCGTTTAGTTACTAGTTAAAATTAAAATAACTTATCTAATCTTCATAAAACTATTGGTTGCGGAAAATTTTATAACATAAGTAATTCACAGACGACGAAATAATGTACTGGTGTTGAACTAGTCATGTGTGATATACAATAAAAAATTGTAGTAGATTAACATACTCGTAAGGACCTTACTGAATTTAATGGAGTTTTTACCGAGAGTAAGGTTCAAATGGCAGTTCTGACTTGCATCCATTAATAACAATTGTATTTTATGAAAACATGAAATGAAAAGGTTATGAACACCAATTTTATGTGTATATTAGTCTTGTTTTAGAATCATGTGTAATTTATTTCTGTGCCTTCCTTCAATGTTTTCATAGAATTATCTATCATTAATATGTGTAATGCACCTTATGAGATATAGTTCACTCATTTGGTTAATTGTATTGTGAATGTAATAATTGTTGTGTCAGATTTGAAACTATTTGTCTGTGCAATTTATTTACTTGTACAACAGTTGAATAAGTTAAAACAAACAAGTTAGGATAATTTAATATATGAAATGAAAGTCATAAGCTACCTCCATGTATGCTGCGAATCTGTGTTATTGTGTACAGAGTAACATGTACAATTTGTGTACCACACAATGGATATATATATTTTTCGTGGTGTCTTTTTGATGTGTAAGTATAAGTGTCACTTTGTGTACCTCTATTTGTGTACTGTACTTTTTAAGTTTTCAACGATGTAAAATATTGTGCAGTAATAATATAAAACATTGATTTTAGTAACATTGTTTTATTCAATAAATACATGTATCCATCACTGCATGAATAATGAATTCAAAACTCATAAATTTTCTTTTAAAGGTAGTTTTATCCATATTGGGTATGTAAGTATGTTAGGTACTTTATAAGTGGGGACTTGTAGCTTTAACTCCACTGTAGGAAACAGTATTTCAAATTGTTGTTATTAAAATTGAATTCATCAAAAAGGTAAATGAGTTATTTTATAATTTTTTACCGGCTTTTCTGAAAAATTATTGTCCTTGTGTTGCATTATTATTCATGCATAGCAGCGAGCGGCGACATGTATAACTGCCTTTCGTCGACCCATTATTGTCCCACAGCTGGGTACGGGATCTCGCTCAAAATGAGAGAGTTATATGCTATAGTCCATCGCGCTGACCAAGTGCGAATTGGTGGACTTCATACACCTCCGAGAACTTTTTTTTTAAGAACTCTCGGGTGTGTAAGTTTCCTCACGATGTTTTCCTTCACCGAAAAGCAGTGATAATTAATTTCTAATACGCACATAAATCAGTGGTGCGTGCCTGGGTTTGAACCTCGGACCTCCCGATCGAGAGGGCAAGTTTCAACCATTAGGCTATTCACTGCTCTCAACTATGCCTAGCAAATCAAAAATGTTGCGAAGTTATACTAGATGGAGCTACATGTTCCATGTAGTGAAATTGAGTGAGATATTTTTTACTTACCTTGTAACGTAGCGAAAAATTCTAACATGATAACAGTGGTTTAAAACTGTTGTCTTTTGATTTATATAAAACTTGGCACGAGGCGATGCATCTAAGTACTTAAAGATCGGAATCAGGAATATAGCTCGACCGAAAATACGCTAGTTCTCTATATCAAATCTCCATGAGACTCGTTTCAAATGTCTGAAGACACCAGTGATTATGTTTTACTTGTGGCCGACCGAAAGTTCGGTTTTGGTTTCGGAAAGTTTCGGTCAAAAAATCTGGTTTCGTCCACAAAACGGCTGAAAATTCAGGCTACGCCGAAACTCGAATTTTTGTAAATTATTGTGAGTTGTTCGGTGAATTTCGCGGCAACTAATGCTCTTTATAAGAACTTTCTATTCCGCCTGATATTTCAAGTGAGCATGTGTTTAGTAATGCTGGACAAATATACTCAGATCATTTGATTAATTTGATAGATGGAAAGAACTGTTTTCTTAGCGTAGGTACATATGACACTTTAAATATGATACTTTAATTTAACTGCTTATTGTAATTAAATCTTTAAATAAGACCGGCTTAGTGCGTCTGGGGCAGACAAACGGCCAGCTGGATAGTCATAGTAATAAGGTTTCATTTTTATTCTTTGGATACGGGACCCTGAAAATAAGTTGTAGATTAATCTTTAAAATAATTTGCACATAATAATAATTAAGGTCCTGTTGTTAAAAATCTGATATGTAGGTCTAACTGAATAATGTGTTTTGAAATACATACTTCTAAAAGTATAGGTAAATAAATAAATGTGTTAGCACAGCGCACTAAATTTCAGGAGAGTAACTTCGGGTATTGTGGCACGCTATAACCTTATTTGGAAATAAAAAAACAAACTTTTTGTCATCAAACAGTCTTTATTGGTTCAGGTCTCCGAACTACGTAGTAACCAACTATGTTAAGCTTAAGCTTATTGACTTCCAAACAAAACTTTAATAAACTTTTTTTTTAAATTTTGATTTATCTTAAAAATTTAAACGTAGTAGAGCAATATGGCCCGGTACCATATTTACCACAAATAAAGTTGTCATTTTGTAGAGTTGTATTATGATGCTAGAAGTTTTCATTGTTTTGTAGAGCAAATTTCACAAAAATTAACGCCTATTTCTAATCCCAAGCATACTTCATGAGCCCATAAGTTGCAACATAGGCATTAATCTATATTTCACTCCTGTTATTCTATACAAAAGAGATCACAATTCAAACATTTTGCATCTGAAACATTTCACCTGTCTGGACTCGTTTTAACGGAGTCATTTTCTAAATATTTTTTCTAAATTCTATAAGTGCCCAATATGGCACAGTATAGTATTGGCCATCTACTTAGTGAGCCATAATGGCCGCAGGGACATTTTTGACAAATAAAATTCTGAATTAAAAAACAAGTGTATGATGTGCTTTATAAATATCATCATGCAATTAATTATTAGTTTACCTATGAAAATGTGTATTAGAAATATAAAAACGATGATTATTTCAAGAACAAGAATTAGTGAAAGTTACCAAAAAAATAACATCAAATTAGATAATTTTCGATCGCTGCAAGCACCGAACACACGTGTACCTACACGCCGGGACGCAGAGATCGCCTGAGGGCCTCCGAGAGAAGAGATCCCACAGACCCACAATATTTCAGTTATGTACAATGTTGATGTTGGTTGGTGTCGAAGAAAATAACATTCCGATTGCGTTCCTTTGGAGATCCCGGAATCTTCTTTGTAGCGCCGAGGACGGCCACCAGGCGGGTTTTAGTGCGGTAAAAATCCCACATAACCTTGCGTCGCACCCACGGCATCGCGTACCTTTTGAAGGTTTCCCCCTCAAGAAAATGGCCATATTGACCGAGTAGGCTATAATACCCGAAGTTACTCTATATAACAGAAAATTTAATTGTGTTTGAGTAAGTTTCGGTTTTGGTTTCGGCTGAAACTGAAGACAAGGCCGAAAATTCGGGTCCGGTTTCGGTTCACAAACAAGTTTCGGTCGAACTCTGTTTTTTACGTTATAATAACAATACTAGAATTCGAATTTCGAATGTATTTTACGAATATTTACTGCTTCCATTATTATGAAATTAAAAGTAACATGTTTGATAAAATGTATCTTGTAGGTAGATGGTTTTTGCTGTAATCTAATTGAAAGCAGTACGGTAGACTTGATGAATTGCGCCTATCAACTACTTATTATTCGTGTACACACCAATTGATTTCTGCCATACTAAGGATGTTTCGTCTGTAGTATGACGACATCAAACGTTACATTTCGACTCAAGCCTTTTGTCGGACTTTGTATTTTTTCATAGGAACTGATATACCTAATAGAAATAAGAAGTTACAAACATTTACTCCTAATTGACGAATGGAAATTTATTGCGAAACCGTACAATTTTAATTTTGTTCCGTTTGAGTTTTTTTTAACTGTGACAGTCTAATAGTTGAAAGTGAAACAGGCTCTCAATCGAGAGTCCGAGGTTCAAACCCAAGCACGTACGTACCTTTTACTTATCTAAAATTATGTGTGTATTAAAAATTAATTATCTCTGCTTTACAGTGAAATTAAACATCGTAAGCAAAACAAGACTCTTAAGAGTCCTCTAAAAAAGCTTTTAACACGATTTCTACACTCATAGCCCCACACTAAGATTTTCTCCTGTTTCGTGAGTACCATGGACACATGACGAATACACAAACACCCAGACCCAGAACAAAAATCTAAACTCATCATTCAGATACCTGTCTGGCCGGAAATCGAACCCAGAACCCACTGCGCGTCAGACTGGTATGGCAACCGCTTCGCCACGCGGTTAAATTGTGCAAATATAAATTTTAATGTAATCATTCGCACTTGGCTTGTCTTTTCACTAATTACAATATAAACTTTCATAGGGTATAAAAAGACATTGTTTAATTGTTGTAAAATTTTATTTTTATCTACTTACTTAACTACCAACATCAGTTTGATATTTACAATATGTACACTTACCTAAAGTTTACACTAAATTACTATCAATAAGATACAGTTTAAGGAAATATAAAATAATTATTCTCTTATCTCAAGTTTTAGAAAATATTTAAGTAAATTAACATTATTATTTCAATTTGAGTATCTATCTACTTCAAATATAGCGTAAGGCACCGTTATCACAATATAATAGTATGCGTAGCTAATTTCTAAAAATACGAGGTAGGCGTGTCAAGATAATATACAATACCTATGTAAATCATAACTAGCGTTTATTATTGCCATTTCTCTCTTATGTTTAACTTTCAGCCTTCACCGAGCAAAGCGCTAATCGTGAAACTCTTTACGCGTCGGCAGGGAGCGGGTGCGGGGGGTGGAGAGGGGATGCTTGTGGGGGGAGGGGGGAGGGCTGGTCCCCAGGAGGATGCCAGGAAACTGTTGGCCATAGAACTGCTGGGCCAAAGACCTAGAGGCATGGGCATGTGTAGTGGATTTATGTACGGTAATTCCGGAGGATAAAACGCCGGTGGAGGGGTGATATTGTCTGGTGGCGTTACCAACGGAGCGGGGGAATCGACTAAGGGTGGAGATCTCGGTGACGTGGAGCGAAGACTGCCCTCTTCGGAGCAGGAGGAGGCGGCGTCCGAGCAGGGCCGCTTGGCTTCCGTAGATTCGCTGGGACCTTCAGAGCTATTGTCGGTGTCCACGTTCTTTCTCTTGCACTTGGACTGACCGCAAGCACGGAAGCCTTTCGCGAAAGGATTGTTGTCTATCTTCAGCTTTGTGATTCTGTCGTTCTGTTAACAAAGAAAGTATTTTGTTAGTGATAATGTGACATAGAGCGCTTATATCTCACTTTGACGCCGGCGTTTCGAAAAGGATTTTTCAACCTATGTAATGCTAATTGTATCTTGTATCCACCGATAATATACATTCATGACACCTCCTCAATTGTTTTTGTACTTATCAATATTTTATACTTAATAGAATACTTATGATTAACATTGGCTCAAACGCAGCCTATAAATTACCTTCTTAATTAAACAATTACCAAAAAAAGAAACTTCGCAAGTAACTTTTATATGAATACATTTGAATTTTAATTTTCTTTAATAGGTATGAGTAGATTTTAGTAGCTATGTACCTATTAAAACAAGGTAGAGTTTCGGCATCTAAGTAGGTAGGTAGGTACATTCATGTAATCTACACAAACTGTGATTTTCAGTAGGTATATTTATTTAAGGATGTTACATTACTTTATATTAATGTTTAAGTGTTTAATGGCAGCTACCAGTATGGTGTGTACACTGAAGATAACACATTGATAGGTGGCTGTCTTCAAATCTTTCTTATCTCATCGAGAATGCAATTTAAACATCCGTTTCCGCATACATCCCCGGCGTCGCTAATAGCTTGTAAGGGATAATTGTCGCACATGTGCTAGCACGGCTTGGCGACAGGCCAATTAGCATGGCACGTTGCGTGTCGCCGTCGCCCGCCCGTCGCGCGGCCGTCGACGTAGCGATCGCGGCGCCTACGTGCACGCATGCTTTCCTAACGTCGCACCGAAATACGATACTCAAAATATTATTTACTATCCTATATGAACGATGTCGCCTCAAAGATCAAATTACTAATTAAAGTATTCAGAACTACTGCATGTCGCTAAAAACCTTGAATTTTGACGTGGGTCTGGAATTCGTTTATCTAGCGAAATCCTGAACGCAAATAGTCCCGTGCCGATACGTGAAGTCACTTGTAAATGATTGTTTACATGACGTGATAAGGCGGCGCCGGCGGGTGCCGTTTGCTCAGTGCTACAGATAACCGCACAGGCGGCTGCGATAGGGAGAAGCGCTAAAAGCTTCTTATTAGTATGCTAAAGTGCACTTTCGAAATCGGCCGAATAGCACGAACGTGTTCGAGAGCTGCCAGGCGCCGCCCCCGGTCCGCCCTGACGCCCGTGACGTCACGCGACAAACGTGCAGTCGTTTTCACTTTTTGCGTGACTGTTACATATATTTGCGACTGTCGCCAGTTTTTTACTATTGTATAATTAGGGTCCGGGTAAATTTAGTTTAGTTATCGGGTGCAAAACTTGAAATTTTGTAGTTGAGTAGACAAACAACGTAAACTGTAACGTGGGTCGAAATTTCTTAACTGTATCTGTGGATAATATAAATAGGTTGTTATAGTATTGCAGCGGACTAGTTTGCCACCTAGCTACGCTTTTAAATAAGGCGTCGGCTACCACAAAGGATAATTTCTAATTCGTTGATAATTCGCAACAATGAAAGCCGCTATAGGGCGGCCGGTGAGGGGATAATGCGCAACGATACGTCGCCGGCCATTGTCCAGCGGAGAGTCCCGTTAGGAGCACAATTCCCGGATTATCCCACAAAGCTGCCGATCGGTAATTGTACATGGACGCGAGAAGTTCGCGCCTCGTTGCAGTCAACATGAAATACGCCGCAGGAGCAAAGAAGCCGGCGTCGACCTAATTACTGCTAGGATTATGCAACAAAGAGATGCTGGACCTCGAAGAGAGTTGGAAAACAAACAGCGGGAGCTCGCTGCGGGGAGGGAGATATGTTACACCGGCACTCGTGCAATACTTAATCGTATTATGAGACTAAGTACATTTTAAATCCATATGAATTATCGGCATTGTTATTATTGTAAGTTAATTGATACCTACACCTACCTATATAGTACCTTGATTACGTAATTTTCCAAATTACATAAGCTAATTTTTACCACTTAGGTAGGTACATATAAATAGGAGTGAAAACATATAAACTTTATTTGAGGTAGATATAATTTATTAAGTGCCTCATCTTCTACATTGAATCTAAAGCTTTAAAACAAATACCCAGTTATACATATTGTTATATATCTCTATTAGGTAATAGTAGATGTTAGATTTAGTAGATGTTAGGTAATAATAAGATTAGCAGATTTGCTATGATTTTCTTAGAATATAACCACACAGAGTTAAGTCATTTTCAGAAGTCACTTTATCATACAGTAGTACTAGGTACCTATTGTTCTAATTCTCTAAAACATCTCGGTACTGTTGTCTGTTATCAGCTCACAAAGTAGCCGTTAACGAATAACTGTAGTGATTCACCGAACCTCGCACCAAGATCAAAGCTTGGAACAATAGCTCATAAAGGAACCGAAAACTACTAAATTAGTTGCTTTTGTTTAGTTAACAGCACTTCACAGGGATGACCACTTGTCGCCGTCGCAATTTTTTTTGTGACCGCTTGTTCTACGTAAAAGCTTTGGCGCCTTTGGTTTTGAAAAAAATCGGGTTCACATAAAATGCGAATCGCGTCGCGTACCGGGAACCGATGTGCGTTTTCTGGGAAACAGAGGTGTGACCCTATCGGTACATCGGGATTCCCTGCCAGAAGATTGCGATCTTATTACGATTAAATTTACTTTTTATGTAATAGAAGTGTTTCTCTGACATTTTTTGTACAATGGAAACGTACAAGCGTACAGCCTACTTGACATCAGTTACTAGGTACATCTATAGTCGATAAAAGCAATTCTACTTAAGAAAAATCACCAACAACCTTCAGACCGTAACACACTATTACGCTGAATAAAGGTAAGGTGGTAGAACCAGTGCAGTTCGACCGGGGAAGTACCACCGCCACACCTATTTCTAGCGTGAAGCATTTCTTGCGTTTCGATAGAAAGGTGTGGTTGCCGGCACACTTTCACATGAGGCGACTATCATAGTCCTCGGGAGTAGCAATGCATCTATGAATGACTTCAGATAGAAACCATGTTCTGTATGAAGTTGATTACAGATGTCCATGGGCGGCAGTGGCCACTTACCATCAGGTGGACTGCATGCTCGTTTGCTACTTTAGTCAAATAAAAAATAAAAAAAAATACTACAATTCAGTCACAAGCAACTCTAAGTAAGATAAATCATGTTTGGAACAACTAACGTAAATAGTTATCCTTACCACAGCCTTCAGACCGTAACACACTATAACGCTGAATAAGGCAGAAATAAGCGTGCGGTTTTGCTATGGAATCATTTACTTTCAATTCCGAATCATATGCAAAAATCCTTGTCGGTTATTATGTTATATAAATGTGACTTTCACCATGACAGTGTATATTCGCGCGGTGAAACGAACGGAACAGTGCCAATAGCGTGCGACATAAAAGGATGATTTAAGCTCTAAATTAATAGCACCTCCATTATATTTTTTGCATGCTTCGTCTGTAGCTGCCGCTTCAGTCTTTCATTCTAGTTTCACGATCTAGATCACAGGAGAAAGTAAGACACGATCGAACCTTTATATCGCAATTAACTGTCAATTTTAATATGATTTCATGATGTTAAAAAACATTTTTTCCTATGTATGAAAGTATTTCGAATGCGGTTTTGTATCCATCCATTGTAAATCACAAGTCCTATGTTGAAATGGCCGTAGATATTATTATTACTATTTATAAGTAATAATTAAAACTGATCTAATGTTTAATTAGGTAAGTAACAAGTAATAAACGTTGGTACGCTTCAGAAGGTTTCAAGAAATGCTGTCTTTATAAACCTCTATTATTACAGAGCCTCGTAACATTCGGTTCCTGCGACCATTGCGTTTCAAGCTTCAGCGTTGGACATTTAAAACAAATGTGCCTATGTATCTGAATATAGGGTCATGCAAATAAATTTCACTGCAAATTGTACTTTAATTTAATGGAATTCGAAATAACGCTTAGATCTAAGACCTAATGTTTCGCGGTCTACCAGTTATTATTAAGGCCATAGGTCTCTCCTAGTGGAATTTTTCCGACAGTCACCGTGCCTGGCATGCGTATCTGTGACCGCACTGGGAGTTGACGTTACAAAAATATGCTGCTGTCCATCGTCAGGATTTAGTCCCCATGAATGACGTAGGAGGTGCTCCTATGGAGAATTGGAGTAGTGCTATTCAACACCGACACCACACGACATAACATGTATATTGGGTAACACTCAGTTAAAAAAATATAGCCAACGTTACCTGGTAAGCAGTGACAGCGATGAACTCAGTCTCAGCGAAGGAGAAGGAGGCGTGTGGCGCGCCCCACGCCAGCGCCGCGGCGTCGCGCGCGCGCACCACCAGCACCCGCGGTCGGTACTTGTGCATCGAGGTGAGCACCATCTGGAAGGAACGGGAGTTTTAGAATGCTTTGAGACTGGAAAACGTGCTGACTTATCATTTTTATATGACGTCTTGGTCGTTACAGTTGGAGGATATTTTGATATCTATGTTTTTCGCATCTGAATTTCCGCGTGTCTTTATATTTATGTCTAAAAAGCGATGTAAAACATGTACGATACGATACGATGGCTATACAGGAATAGAATTGATTCTTCTTTAGTTTGAAAACAGACACGTACCTACCTATCTAGTGTTTCTTAACTTCCTAATCAGCGTATTATTATGTTAAAAAACGACTAACTATAGAATATAATAGGATAAATATAAATTATTTATTGCACACTATAATATAAACAGATACAAACAGCAATAACATAATAAATAAGTAACCGTTAACTATCATCATATTTCTATCGTCAAAAACTCTATCTATAATAAAAAGCATTCACAACTATCAGCCAAAAAATGTATAAAAAACGTGTACGGTTTGCATAAACGGATAAGGATTGGCGACGTATCGCCGGCGACGGCGGCGGCAGTGTACAAGCACCCTTATCTCCACTTGACGCGAATCGCTACCCGCTACCCGCTACCTGGAGGCGCCTGTACTTGTAACCACTTGAGGCGTAAAGGGTTCTGTTTTGTATTGTTTCTTTTTTAAAGCCCTTTCACGGTTTTTGCGCCAAAAAATATGAAACACGAACCCTCTTGACATCAGTTTTGTGCCAACGCGGTTTCTGCTTTACGTTCAAACATAGATCAATAAGATGATGTACAAGAAAGTAAACCCGCATTTGAGGCATACCTATATACAGATTTATTTATTTGCCATTTATCTTTATTTTTTTGTTTATAAATATGTAAATTACGCTATTACCATATGTTTGTACACATATATGTATGGTAATATTCGTATTAGGTAGGTACTTGGTTCGGAAAGTAAACCTATAAGAAAACTTACTTCCTTAAAAGTTTATCTTATTGTTATTAAAGTTATTAAAATCTATCCAACTGCCCCAGTACGACCCTGCAGCAAAGCAACGTATAAACTTTTTATATGATAGAAGAAGTACACATTTAATTTATTGGTACATAGTGCAAATACACAAACTAACGAGATACAACCGAAAATAGGTCACTGGTGTGTTACAACTTCTAAGGAGCATTCTAGCTTAGAACGCCTTGGGCAAATTTCCCGTACCACCATTAAAAATAGGCTGATTTTAATACCTTAACTAAAATAAAAAACACGTATTTTCGATTAAATCTCATTAAAAACATGTAAGTTATCGTAATACTGATGCAATTTATGTCCAACGTCAGCAATTAATTAATTGCTGCTAGTTTCAGTATCTTGCAAACATGACAAATGATAACAACATGAACTAAAGGGCAAATAAATTATTCCAGATTGCAAGTAGATATTTATGTTGTACTATAAAATAGTAAATTACATAATTGGCAAGCGAATGGTAAAATATTTTGATTGTAAGATATATTTATAGTAAAATATTTGTGATAAAACAAATTACAACTTGGTTGCGCTACTTTTGCAAGATTACCTTTAAATCCTTTCCTTACAAAATCCTTGAGAAAAATATTACGAAGTTTAAATCAATATGAAATGAATACGTTAAATATTTTTACTATAGGTACAAATTGAATCCAAATGGTCAGGAAACGTAAAATCAATTTGAAGCTGTAACGAAATTTAAAATGAAAAATTTTTGCTGTAACAATTAATTTAGCACACGTCTGTCTGTCGATTTGGGATAATAGCTAGAATAATCGCCATAACAAATGTCTTCATCGCATAAAACTCAGACATTGATTTCAGCGCATAGCTATGGAAAAAATATAGATAATTTATTGTTTTACTTCCTTATAAAACTGAATACATCGTTTGCTAGAAAGCGCTATTCTCTTGAAGTAGCCGACAGATTTTTATTTATCTTTATACCTAATGTATTTCGGATTTAATTACATTACAATTATATGCATAGGTATAATTTTTAAAACACAGTTGGAACCTGGTAATTAAATAATGACAGTAGATGTTTTATTCGGTATACAAACTCCTTGTCGTAATGGGAAAACTCAAAATCTAAACTAGTCAATTCACGATTAATAGCAGAATAATATATAATTCCTCGTCAACTCATTATTATCCCACTGCTGGGCTCGGGTCTTCTCTCAGTATGAGAGAGTTTAGGCCATAGTCCACCGCGCTGGCCAAGTGCGAATTGGTACTTCACACACCTCCGAGAACTTTTTTTTTAAAGAACTCTCGGGTGTGTCGGTTTCCTCACGATGTTTTCCTTTACCGAAAAGCAGTGATAATTAATTTCTAATACGCGCTTAATTTTAGAAATATCAGTGGTGCGTGCCTGGGTTTGAACCTCGGACCTCCCGATCGAGAGGCCAAGTTTCAACCATTAGGCTATCACTGCTCTCAAGTAACCGCCTACATTAAACCTAATATCACAAGCAGCCGCTGGTACAGAAATAGTTCATAGGCTTTATCTATACATTAACACATAACCGTGAGACAAATTAGATAACAATCAAACGAGATCCCCATATCGGGCCGAGACGCGGACTGACGGACAATACGGTTTCACCATTCGGAAGCTCGTCCATCAACCTGATATGTCTTCAATCAAATACGATTGAAATTGTTGATAAAATGCTCTATTCGATATTTTTTGCGTGATGCTTTTTATCATAGCGCCCGCGGCTTTCACAGCGCCCAATTTTGATAAATAAATAAAATATAACTTAAGTGTCTGTGTCAAATATCTAAATATCTGTCATTTACTAATCTCATAGTTAAAGTACTATACACTATAAAACACATTTAATTTATAAATATTTCCTGATGTATTTTTAGTTTTTTTTTTTCTTTATTTACAAGTTAGGGTTGAGTTCTAAAATATCTTCTCATAGGACCTCGTAAAAAATTAAATGTTCGTGGGATTTCTTTTTATAAAATTGAAGTAGCAAACGAGCATACAGTCCACCTGAAAAGTCATCATTACCAGGGTGGTATCCATGAATATCCGTAAGCAACTTCACATAGAACAAGGGCTCTATCTGAAATCAATCACAAATGTGTTGCAAGTCTCGACTAAGATATATTAAGTAGAACTAGTCACTCGTCGCAACTTGACCGTAACATAATTCAAATACTAAACTTCGTATTGTCCAAAGGAGCACGAATATTTCTCTAATTCAATTAAATTGATTTTCAAGTTTTTTTTTAATATATCCTTTAATGGTAAAAAGGGGTTTATTTAATGAAGCTGCATTTAAAAGCAATAGCGAGTATTTTGACAAAGATATCTGACATTTTTGACGTTATGTGTTTTCATAGTAAGAAATTGAATGTTTATATCGTTTATTATTTATGTGTTTGTGTCAAATGCAAGGAAATGTGTAATATGTTTTAGTTGGTTTTAAGTATGTTTTTTAAGCTATTTGAAAAAATATTAGTATTGCGAAATCCTTTTCTACAACAATTATAACCGTGCGTAATTTCATACTTTTCCATCCGCGGCAAGTACCTTAAAGCGAATCATAAGTTGCTCCATGTATTAATATATAGATACATACATATAAATTATTAGTTCACGTATCTAAACCATGTTTTTTCATAGTTTTGTCGTTATAAACGTAGGTATAAAAATGTCGATAAAAAATCAACTTGTTAGCTGAATTTTTATGTCTATTTGTGTGTTAAAAAACCGAATAATATCCTTCATCCTGGAACGATAAAATACAAATGAATGTCGCAAACAGTGCATTTCCATTTAAAAAATGTCAACTCAAATTACTGTCGGTACCTTTAATCCATTTACATGCCAATTGTTAAGGCTTATAAGGACGAATACCAACGTGGTGTAATACCACGCAGTAATTTTCAATTTAAATTGTTTGTTTTGTTAGCACTACTAATTGAAGGGCAAAAAGCAGGCCCATACAATGCTGTTAAGAAATAATTACATGATTTTAATAGGGGTACACGTGTAATTCGTTAAAAACCAAGCACGTAGGGTTTAAGTTGATAAAACCATAAAATGTCACTTATTTCGCGTATACGAAAGACTTCAACGAGTTATGTATGTTGCAGGTACTATGTTGTATTTATGTTCCGTTTTTTGAAGTGAAACTTCTTTAGGCGCATGAGGGTAAAATTTTTACAGATGAAACGTCACGCCGGTATGCAACGGAAGTGTCGGAAAAGAGAGAGAGAGTGATCGAGACCGATTGAGAGAGAGTAAGACAGGGCGAACGTAGCATGAGCAACTAGCCGTGGAGTGAGAGTAGGGAGCAAGCGAGTGAGAAAGATTGAGAGAAAAAGTGAGACAGAGCGAACGTCGTATCACGCCTTTTTCCCTTCCTCTTAATCTTGGAAATTTAAAGTTTTAGATTTGTATAAATTTATACAAGATTTATAAATTAGTTCGCCAAAGAAGTTTCACTTCTGACATGTGTACTTTGTACGCACGCATGTTTTTTTTTTGTTTTCCGTTTCAATATATGCATGTCGCAGAATATGTCGTCCAACATATCGATATTTGTTTAATTTCAAATCTGTGTACGCATTTGTTGACAAAACCATCAACAGCGCTATTTATTGATTCCCTGACATTGACAACTGACGTGGTAATATTCTTTTATTATGAATGAGGTCGTATACCATAGTAAATTGATAAACTTTGTAATTAAATAAACACCAATTAAAGCGTTTCTCTGTGTAATATAATATGTTTATAAGTAGTCGGTTTACATAAATAACTGCAACATAGGTACATAAATATTCACTCCGTATTCCAAGCTTAATATGTGTCGTAAACCTATTTACTTATACTAGTCACCCGTAGCATCGGCCGAAATTCGACCGTAATTTAAATTAAAAATCAAATGTCATCTGACATTCTTGACGTTGTGTCTTTTCATTTTCATTTACTAAGTACATATGTGTTTGTGACAAATGCAAGGCAGTGTGTGTAATGTGTTATTAGTTGATTTTATGTATGAAAAATGCATTATTTGAAAAAAAAATTAACATTCTGCACTCCTTCTCTACGTTCACTATAACCGTGCATTTCATACTAATCCGTCCGCGGCATATTACTTAAAAATCCGTCACAAATTTTTGCTTCACGTATTAATTTAATAATTACATCATGCTTATTTTTAACGTCAGTATTTCATAACCATAGAATGCAAAATTGTATTGTAAGTTATAATGTTTATACCTATAGTATAAATTCAATTTAACTATATTAAAAGTCTCAGCGTACTTACAAAATTTTAAAACAAAATAAAACTCAACTGACAAATATCTGACTGAAGCATTTCAACACGAAATCCTTTCAGAGATTCGTGATTGTCCTATCCATTATGATTTGTCGCCTGTCAGGTTGGTTAAAAAAGGCTTTATACAGTCTATTACAGCACGACAACCTGTTTCAGATAACAGATTATATCTCCCACCCCCGACACGGTTCGGGGTTGTTGCATGCGCCGTCGGCTCCCACACATGTCGATTGCTTGTAGCGATAAGTTTAATGTGTTGGACAAACATCCCTTTAATTTTTTGTAATTATTGTTAAGTTATGGATATTTCACCGGTTATATTGAGGCGGAAAATTAGGGAGAATATTTAGTTGTTAAATTTTTACCGAAAAATATTGTCTGAGAGAAACGTATAAGAGACAAAACTAATTAAAACCATGATGTAAGTAGTTATAAAATAAGTGAACGTCCGCAACATGTGAAAATTAAATTGTAAAAAAAGAAAACTTGATATTTATATAAATTCAAATACTAGTAGATAAAAGAAAATAAAGAAAGAAATAAAATAAAATAATAGAAGACACCGAAGGGATAATCAGATTTAGACGAAAAGTATGTTTATTAATAATACTAATTTACGTAGTTTAACAAGGTTAATTGTGAATCACACAAACTTATACAAAGTATTTAATAGAGTATGATATTTATATAAAATTGTACATTCTTTAGTAATAACTACTTTTGATAATATCGAGTCTTTATAATATAATATTAAATTTGAACAAACATAAATTGCTGATTGATTTAATTTAACTAAATGTTTTCGCCTTTTAAAATATAACTTTATCACATTTCCGTTTTATTAAATGCTCAATTTATTTGAGATCACTGGCCGCTTTAATCTTCAATTTCGTATTTCATTTAAGTGTTCCGATAATTATATTTTACGACTTGGATAATCACGTTTTTAATGCAACCGTTTTAAGAATTACGTTTTAAGAGATACCATAATAACCGAACAATTTCAACAAACGACTTCTCACTTACAAATCGATACGTAGACAGTAATCCTTTCAGTGTAGCTCATTCTTTTATCTTTGAAACTTCACTAATCCATATCCTAATTATCGACATTTCCCACACAATACGTTGAAGCGGGTGTATCTTGAGGGTTCTTTGATGTGTTTAAAAAACGGTTAACAATGAGTGTAATGTATAGAATAGCCCCTTTTTATTACAGGTGGCAAAACCTCAAGTGCACAAGCGATGCGTGCATTTTCCGTGCGAATTGAGATGCTCCCGGCGACGGTAGCGATTACTATTGTTCGGGACGCACAAAGGCACCGCTCTATATAGCCAACGGTAATAAATATTTAAGCAGGTATTTTCGATTTGCTATTGTCTACTTGTAATCTATACTGGCAACCGTGTGTTCTAAGTTTTTGCTTTTATGCTGACGAGAGAGTTGAGTCTTGATAGAGAAAGGTAAATGAAAATGGCGGATGATAATGTTTTATGATATTGGAATGCTTTGTAATTAGACTACGGACGACTCCGGAAGAATCTCTACCGCGCTGATTCCCGTCTAGTAACAATGTTTTGGTCTGAAGGGTACCGTAAAAGAAACATACTTTATTAACCTGTTTAGTTTCTAATATAGAAATCTGGGGTTTATTACTGACTTTTTTAACACACGCCAATTCCAATAAGTTGAACTGCGTGTTTTTTTGCTACTTTGATTGTAAATATTAAGCGGTAATAAAATTTAGAGAAATCAAAATCTCGAATTAAAAAGCAACATTTTTAAATCGTTATATTTCTGGATCAAATAACTTTCATTTGCTGAGTGTCGATTTGCCGTACTTTCCGTGTAATTGAATGCTTTTCCCATAGAATTTATGAAGGGTGGAATAATTTTGTCGCAAAGTGAAACACTTTGCGACTAAATTATTATTCTAGTAAGCATCAATTTTCTTTGTAGATATGAAATATTATTTTACCTTTGTGATATAGTTCAAGTTAATACCAAAAAATATAAATTCTCAACATTTACGTAAAATACAATATTACGGCGATAAATTGGGACTGAATAAACAAAAATATTTAGGTATTTAAATTAGAATAGGAGAGATACAGACTTTGTCACAAAAAAACTCTCGTCTAAAACAAAATTTTAAGGGCGAATAACAATTTTTTTCAACTCCCTCGAGTATCTCATGAACCAAGCGCATTGAAGCGTGTTTGTGCCGTGTTTATGCCGTGTTTTGTACCATGTTTTTGCCTCAACCCGTCACAAACTGTGTTATGATGTTTCTAACGTGTGTGACGGCCATGATCAAGTTTGTTTTGATATCTAAATTATGTTTGATGAACATCCTTGTTCTTTTAATACTTGTAATTTTTTTTCGTTTTAATGACGGAAACGCGTTTCTTGATGTAGAATGAAACGTTTATAATTTAATGTAGGTATGTAGATATTAAATTTTATTTAAATTACTAATGATTTTTCTGTAACAGTCAATGGCCGATCCTAAACGAATTGGCTATGCAGATATAAGGTGTACTTAATTGTTAAGTTAAAGTTACAATGAAGTGTAATTAAACAAGATTTGAAAGATAAGTGGTAAGTTTAAAAACTACTAATTATACACGAAACAAAAAGTTCTAATTAAATAAAACGGAACAATATGCTCTATTTACCAAAATATTTTTCGAATATAGAAGAATAATAAGTCTTTTTCTTTGGTTCACAAACGTCTAAATGTATATTAAGGTATACGAATGAGTAGATAAAGATAATTTAACCTAAAACCAATTAAATTAGATTCATCATGCCCTTTAGAGTGTAGATTATGCCTAAGCATTACTTACATCCAGTAAACATGATCACACACCTTCTAGGGCAGTCGGTTGGAAAGGTAAACTTTGTAGACAAATTAAGATGTGGCATAAATACCGAAAGCTATTCGCCACATCATTAATCCTCGCGTCGCTCCATGTCCAAACAGTAAACAGTCCTAGTACAGTTAGTTGCAACAATGCTTCAATATAATGCCTTTCAGAGCCTTTTGTTCCGCTGACGATACGCTTATTGACGAATTTGTACGACTCTTGCGCCGAAGAAAACGCATGAAACCTCCACGTTTAAAACTAAACAGTATCCATCCAACTTAAAGCACTCTTTTGTTTATTCACGGTGATATCTTACAATCTTTAATCGCTGCGTGGTTTTCAATTTACATGGTATAGGAATGTGCATGCTGTGTGATGGTGATACGGAGCAATATCGTATGTTTGGATTGTCAGTAAGAGTTCGTAGAGGGCATGTTAGGTAGGCGTTGCTTTTCAAGTGTGCGACGTGGTCACGACTACGTCTACGTTGAAGGAATATTTATAAAACTGTAGCCAGTATCTACGTTTTTATAGTAAAACTCGTATTAGAAAATACATTTACTATTGTCTTACTAACGTTTATTTGACATTTTCTATTGAGTTTTTCATTATTATCTTTATTTGACATTTTTCATTGTTGTTGACATTTATCTTAATTACAAACAGTTTTATTATTATTGGAATTTAGTCCTTACTTAATAATTTGAATGTTACGTTAAAATGCGACTTAAATAATACTTGTACGCCATTTATAAGCGAAAATTTCTTGTCTAGAAGAACAATGTGTACACCTTATTGAACAAATAAAGATTATTTATATTTGTATTTTATTAGCTTTCTTTCCTATAGGTATTCATAATAATAATATTAATGCATGTACACGTTTTACTTAATATTGTGCACGGAGACAGTCTTGTATTAAATATCGAGTAAATATTTTTCGATTCCAATATTTAAAACTATAAAATTGCGGCAGATATAAATTAAAATTTATAAATGTAATCATTTCGAAACTGCTTAGGTATGGCTACAGTTATCAATCCTTAAATATATTTCGGTATATTAATATAAAATATACTTCGGTTTGTAAATCGTTAGTTGAATCTTTAAATGAAAGCCATGAAAATTTTGTTCGGTGTCTTATACGAAATGTTATAGGTTCATATACCTAATATGCACAACAATCATTTATTTTTATAGGTTCTTATTGAGTTGTATTTGGACTATGTAGATAATTACATAGTAATTACTAATAATCTAGTATCTAAAATTATATCTTAGATTACGATGATAACTATCTATTTGTTTGAAATAGAGTTATAAGGACGCTACGCCTTCGCAACGTAAAGACACGGTCAATTGATCACGATTCTCAAATTATAACCTGTAACGGGCTTAATTTTTGTCTCACGGATATTATTTCTTAGCATTTATGGATGTCTGGCCAAAAATACCTAATCTTTTCATACTAAGCATGAACAAGTAACTATAAATCCACAGTTAACATAACTATGTATAATTTTTACTCCAGGGATAAACAGGACTAATTATATTTAAGTATAAGATTAATAGAGTAAAATCCAGGTTGATCCCACTTTTGCGTTTTACATCAAATATATTCCTATTATACATAATATGTATTATTTTGACCTTACTAATTATGTTAGTGATTTTAAGTAATTTCTATAAATGTAATTAAGAAACTTCAGCTTATATAATTAAGGGTAAGCAGTTTATTACGAATTTCTATAATTATGATTTAGCGTATAAAAATTAATTTTCTCGCATTTATTTATATAATAAGATATTGGATATAATAATTCAAATGTACTTACATGTCCCTGCGCATCCATGGTGTTATTGGTAAGCTTGAGTTTGCTGAAGGACACGGGGTTGGCTGTCCAGTGGTGGCCGGGCGCCGGCGAGTCGGGGTGCAGCATGAGCCGGCGCGGGGACTGGGGCTCCGCGCCCCCCGCTGCCGCCCACGCGCCGCCCGCCCAGCGCCAGCGTCGACGACCCACCAGCGACAACTCGAGCAGCACGCAGTATTCCTCGCGAGGATCAAGGCCGTTTAATGACACGCGGAGAGAAGGGAACATGCGCCTGGAAGAAAATTGTTGATTATTAGTAATTTGTATCAATATTATTTAATTATTTATTGAAGAAGTTGGTAACTGATGCAAATTGGGAACGCTAATTTGCCATTATTAAGTGGTAATAATTATGGAATGCAAACAATTAAGGTATTACTTTCGAACTAGGAAGTCGATGTCTAATGTAACGACAAGATAGGATTCCTATAATAGATTATGCTATCCTTAAAATAGGAAAATGGAGGTGAAAATTTTCAAAGTATTGTTCCTCTTACAAAGTAAGAGAACTCTGACTAATAGCTTATTTCGCATTTGTGAAGAATAAAATTAATTGTTGTAAACCTAAACGCCAATGCGTTATAGCTTTCATGAACATTAATCATGTGTGTAAAGTCATTGTAATGTTCCAAGTCCAATACATTAGAAACTTACAAAATGTGCCGTTAAACATACAATCACATCACAAAAGTCTGAGCACAACAATACAATTAATACTTCGACACATGCGTCCAAACAAAGTAAAACCGAATTAAAGTTTCACTTAAACAAACACTTAACAGTCCATAAAAGATAACTCTGCGTTCGTACAGAAACAAAGAAGGTGATAATAAAATTACGGCTCCCATAAGGCTTTGTTGCGTTCCACAATGGTCTATGAATACGGTCAGTTAGGACGGTGTTGTAAAGGTATGTGATAGGGTAAAAGTGTTGATCAACGAGGGCTTTTGGCACCCGTTTGTGTGGTAGAGAGTGTGTCATAAAGCCCATAAAGGCGGAGATACATCTGGCGCCGCGGCTTATCAGCCGGCCGGACCGCCGGCGTGGACTGAATGCATCTAAATACAGGTACTTAGCGAAATATCCATTAGGAAAATCATATCAGAATAGTACTTTCGGGTTCAAGAGTATTTATTTTTCTCATAAGTATATTGTCACTTATGATGAGAAACTTAATACTACATATTCGTATGTTATAATTAAATTCGGCGATATTTTTCAGTTCAAAATGAAGAGTGGGTTTGTATGTGTGTATAACTCTCTCTGTATGTGCGTGTGTGTTTATGTGTGGGTGTTTTGTTTGTTTTTTATTTATATATATTGTTAGTATTACTATTATATTTTATTTATTGACTTATATCTTAATAGTAAGAGTTACATACTTTATTGATAATTTATATCTTTCTTTCTTTCTTTCTTTTAGAGATTGATGCAGCAAATGAACATGCAGTCTACATGGTTAGTTCAATTAGTTTTCACTATCGCTCGTGTGTCTGTAGACAACTTCATAGGGACAGGGACAAAATGATCCCCTCTTTTGAAAGTAAGCCGGAAATCACACTCTTTCAGGGTCGTAAATAGGTGTGACAGTTGTTCTCCGGTCGATCCATATAAGTGGGTAACGGTGGTAGACCTTAGGTACAGATATTTATTATATGTTTCATGATTGATATTCAGATATCCCTCGATACTGAGTACTATTAGTGGGTATATATTAGATATGTGCTTACAACAAATCATTAATTTATGAATTTTAATAACAGTAATACAAGCGAAAACATTCCAGTTACTTTTTGGAAATAAAATGCAATATTATTAAAATATTCCAAAATGTTATACAGATTTATAAATGTATCGTATATTATAGCTTTGTCATTGTCATTATACAATTGGCAATTACGGAGATATAGGAAGGCTTCTCGACGCAATCCGACGTTATCGAGAGTAGGGGAAGGCGGGGCTGGTACTAACAAATTTTGCATTATGGTTGATATTTTCAATAATAATGAACTTTTTTATTATATTTTTAATTTATAACATGCTTTGGTTAATCAGCTATGATATAAGTAACAAAAACAATCAGTTTTATAAGTGGTTTTAGAAACAGAGTCATCAAAACCAAAAAAGTCATTAGTTAATATGTACCCCGCATCTGGGGCAAATATTAACAGAGCTGGGGTAGATATTAACGTAAGGGGTTGGTATTAACATATACTACAATTAAGTCAAATATTTAAATAAAGTGTCATTTATATTATTAAAAATGATTTATTGTCTTTAGAGTTAAACAAATCAGTACTTTTTGTAAGAGATATAACAAGAATGTAGTGTATTCTTTTAAATCTACACTCATTAATAATTATTGTCACAATTTTAAGATTTCTAAGGCAATAAACATTAATATACACACATTATACTTTATATTTAAAAGTTATTTAAATAATCTTTTAAATCTTCACTATCTATTAATGATTGACAAAATTTAAAGATTTTCTTTGCCTACAAATACTAATACTCAGCCTTTAAATTTAATATCTAAACTTAATATAAACTTTTTAGTCTCAGACATTTTCTGGCTATCCTAATAAGGTAATAAAAGTCTCATTTATTAGTTGTTAATCTAATTTTTACTTGAACATATAAAAATAACAATAGTCTATTTGGCATTTTTAGACGGAAATACCTTCTCCATTTGAGGCAATAATTATTTGTCATACGATTCCTCATCATCTGAGAAACAACGAAGACATGTATTCGTATATATTCTTGTGTCACATTTGATACCAGTGATGTGAGCCCATCTTTTACATAAAATACATTATAACAAGTCGAATCCAGATGTGTCTTCATTATAAGACTCAGCGCAATCTAAACAAAAGCAAGCATCTTCTTCGCTATCATCCTTTAGAATAAGCTTCTTAATCTTTTTTGCTTCTACTTTCCCGGTTTATTTACCTTTAACTCTCCCTTTTCCCTTACCTTTAACTTTATTTTTCGTTTTCAGCTGACTAGTTTTTATCTTTTTTGACTTTTATTTTAATTTGACTTCTTCCTCTAAGGGCATTTTTTCGGGAGTGTGTGTGGGAATTGTTGATTTCCTTACACGCTTTCGTTTGGATCCAACACGTAAAGATGCTTTGGAAGCGGTCTTATTAACTCTATGTTAAACTTTTCTGTAGGCTTTTCATTTGATGTTTCTGGCACATTTAAAGATCATTTAAATCATCATGGGGTAAGTATTAACATGTTAATACTTACCCCACTCAGTTTGTTAATTTTAGCCCCAAGATCACTTTTTTTAGGTAATAAATCACAGAAAATAAACTGGACAAAATAATTACAAACAAATAATATAGTGTTACTGTCAATAAAATAGAGTTCGTTTCATAACATACTTTAATTCGATTCAGCGATTAAATAAGTCTCAAATCAATTTTTTGCAAAATCAAAAATGATTAATTACCTATCAATCCTAAGCCGCTGCACACAACTATTACAAGCAACGACTCGCTGACAATTGGCAAGTCGCAGCAGGTTTGGCTATGTATCTAGAGTATCTAAACGGAATATCATATTTTTAACACTTTTAGTTAAGCGGGAATAAGCTTGTTAATTCTTACCTCCGTTAAAACCAGCCCCGCTCTCCCCTATTCTAAAAGGGTCATCACTCATAAGTTATCAAAGGGCGTCGAAACTGCCGCGGTAACAAATCCAAAACCTATATTCTTAATGTAAAATCGTTTATGATGTTAACGTTGTTGTGTTAATTACACCTATGCTCATTAAAATATAAATGTTGGCTCTATCTAATATAATGGAGTTGCAGTGTCTAATTACGCGACAAGCTGCACTTGAAATATAAAATTAATTACTAAAAAAATTGGATAAGTATCTATATAAACTATAAATATAATACAAGCAACTACAAATATTAAATCCCCTTAGGGGAAAGAATATCTAAATCTTTTAAGTGGTGTCTACATCAGAAATTTACTTATTTCTTAATTCGATATTTAGCTTAAAACCTTATGATGATTAATCGAAACTGAATACCATTTAGTTTTAATGTAATTATAAGCAAAGAAATAGTATTCAAAAAATACTATGCGTGTTATCGTAAACACAATACGAGTATAGCTAATTATAATATTTTTCTGGGAATAAATTTGCCTGTTTTGTACGAATATCAATGGAAAATTCAAAAATATAAGTCAAAGACACAGATGGACCCAAATATAGGCCGAGAATCGAAAACTAGGTGCTTTAAATGCGTTGTGTTTAGTGGCTTCACTACATTATCACTACTTAATATAAAACAAAGTCACTTCCCGCTGTCTTTCCCTATATATGCTTAGAACTTCAAAACTACGCTATGGATTTTAGTGCAGTTTTTTAATGGATAGAGTGATTCAAGAGGGAGGTTCATATGTATAATACATGTATAATACAGTAGAGAAACACTGATATTTATAATTTTTGACTTTTAGGCGGAACGAATTTCGCCTAAAAGTCAACTAGCTTTAAATAATTATTAGTGTCCTTAAAAAGTTAAAACAAAAAACATTATTTAATTCTTACCCGTCTCCTATATTTGCGTTTTGAGATATATTAATCGATCGAAGCAGATATTGGTAGACTATAATTAGGCACATGAATAGTTCGGCTAATAAACCCCGAAGTGCCGAGTATACAAAGCTGGCCGTAATCGCGTTTATCGAGTGTCCGAGAGGGTACCTACTCAGGGCCCATCAGTCATAACAGGCGTTATCGGAGGCTTCGGCCGCCGGGCTCGCTAATGCAGCCCGCCGATAAGCCGCGCCGACAGAAGCACAATTAACAGCACACTAAATTAGCCTCCATTTAAACTTTACGATCCCCGCTACCGCCTTACGTGGTGTAGCGACAGCAAAGACGTCTAGCTATCGGGTGCTATCGGTCCATGTAGGCTCAGTCTTCTTCATTGCTTAAATGAAGGAGGAATATCAATTTGTTTTACTATTGTATTTCCAAGTAAATAAAATTTGAATAAAACCTCAGATTCAAAATTTGAGTCTAGAATCGCGATGCTGCGAAGTTTTAATTAACTCTAAGTTGAAAGCATTGCCACCCATAAACCGGCCAACAAGGCCTTGTGTTCGAGACGGGCATGATACCTCAAAGTGTCTAATATTGTCTATCTAGTGTCAAATATCCAAGAAAACAAATATCCAAAAATCTAGTGTCGTAGTAATGTATTTGCTTTTTTGCTAGGCTATATATTTAAAACGTACAAATTTAAAATCGTTTGCTCTAGGATATATGTACCTATACATGTATCCCAGGTATATGAATATAGTTTCATTAACAAACTAATATAAATGGTATTCGGGAAGTGCCTATCAGTATCTATTTATTGGCATGCTATGTGTATGTCAGTTATTTATCACTATTTTTTGTTCCCAAATACCTTTTAGTAACGTTATATTTTCTTGTCGATACACGTAAATCCCTTCTTATCCTCACTTACACAGACAATATTTACAATTGCTCGGCGAGCGTCGTTCAAACATTGAAAATCAAACACAAATATGTGTTTTCAATACTGTAGCATCAACGCTCCATGTTGACCGTACTTCTACAAATCCGTTCCCGGCTACCGTTCGACCGTCTCTTATCACTCCACGTCCACTTATCGAGCCGTTTGAAGCCGCCGACAAAGGTGACGATCGACGCGAAAAATTTATGCGGAATAGCCGTTCAGCGCACCTTAAAAGCCTATTACAATCAGCCACTGCTGGGAAAGGGTCCTTTATACGGTAAACGTCTACTTAATGTCCGTTACGTACCGTCCTACGCCGAGTTTACCATACTAATGTGTCTGGTGCCTTTATCTAAATTGTCTTTTACAACTTGAGATTACCCTGATGGCTGAATAATACAAAAAGTGTAGACGCACTGTAAACGCTAATCTCGAGTAGCGCTTAATGGATTTTATTGGCATTTTCTCTATCACCTTTTTTAACATTCCGTAAATTAGTCGCTTGCCAGCGTCACGGGAAAAGGCGCCGTGAGTTAAACTATAAAATTAGTAGTGATAGTACTTAACAATGCTGTGGGAAACCCGCTGTCATAACTTTTATTACACGCGTAACTTAATACCAATCGATGGTTACTTTAACGATTGTTTTTTCGATGCAAATGATATAAGGACTATAAAGGGCCAACCGGGGTACCATAAAAGGGTCTAAGCCGAGGCTTCGTCGGTGGGGTCTTAGTGGAATACAATGGGACCACCAAAATCGCGTTGAATAAACTTTAGAGTGGGTCGTAAATCGGTAACAACTTGCAAATTGCACGGAGGCGCTAACAGCGATGAAACCGAAAAACCGTCACATCCGCCCTCGCATCCGCACTCGAACTCGCGGAACTTTTGTGCAACCGAGCCGTTTATGGCAGTTATGAAAGCGGAAACGATGTGTCATAAGTTTCACAAACACGCGAGTGGACATCCTTTAATTTAACTAGACTTCTAGAAACTCAAACGTATAAGTTTTGCGTAATCATTTTTTTGTGGGAGCAAGTATAAATCATCTTCTTTATTTAAATTAATGTTTGTCTGTATGTCTTCTATAGAATCGTAACCTATTGATTTGATCATGTGATGATCATTAGCAAAGATGTTATTTAAAAGCTCGCGAAGGATTCTAGTGTATTATTTTTTTGTGATGGCGTAGCAACGCGCGCAGGGTACAGCTATTGTATATTAAAATTATTAGTTCGACTTGGGCAGCTCCATCACACACATTTCTAAACACACTAGAGTAATAAAGAAATAACATTAAATTAAGTAAATCTAACGTCATTGTAAAATCGTTTGTTCATAATCGTGCTTGAAGCTTAGTAAGCCGTAGCATTTTGAACTCAACTTGAAGAATATGTTAATTTTTAATTTAGCTCTACGTTCGTACATTAAAAGTTACTTTTTTTATTTTAGATGGAAAGTTACGCTGCATATTAGTTCTACTCTATCTAAAACACTTGTGTGGATAGCACGGCTGCACACAAGTGTTTTAGATAGAATAGAACTAATATACTGCTGCGGCAGAAATTTCGGTGTAAAACTTCGGCAAGTTTTATACCAAAATTTCTGCTTTCTAAAATATTGAGATAATAAATTAGGCCGAATTTTGCCACACTATCAATCTAAGTAAATTACATACTCATCAAAATGTTTTCGTTAGGACATATCACATTCCTATACGGTAAATACATTTAAGTTACTCCACTGTTCTCAATACGAGCAGTTAATTATACGAGTGTTTTACAGTAGCACCACTGCTGTCACTCGTCGACCTATAAACCGAGCTGTTGATCCCTAACCTACCCCTCTTGAAACGGATTTATCTTTACTGCTGATTTCACGAGCTTTTTATCGTCAAGTTCAATGTTAAAAGCAGAAGTCGTTAACGCGACAGTGCGTCTTTGTCCTGAGCCATCTGTTCATTTACACAAGTATCTCAGATAAACAATCTAATTCCCGAGCCGAGAGCCAAAATGCTGGAATGCCTGCATCCCCGCTTGTACCCACTCATTAGCGCTTACACGAGAGGTCCGGCCGGTTTTCGTCCAGATGTGAGCCTGGGTAAACACCTCCTCCATTGTGTGGTGCATAAAAAATCGGACACCTGGTAGTGTCAAATTGTTCACGGAGTGAGTGGAGGCCGTGTGAATCGCAGCAACGTTCGCGCGACTGAAAAGTTTGTTAAAATGATTAACGTGCTCGTGTTATGAAAATGTTTGTTTACATAAAAAAAGGTTGGCGATCCCTTTCCCATCGAATGGCTATATATTCTAATGTTTGATTATCCTTACATATCTCGAATCTATGTACAAAATTGGTGTGTGTTCCTTTATAAACCGCGTGCATCGAGCTGAATGTAATAAATAATCAATAGTGACGCTTTCTCTTTATTAAGACTACATCTTTTTGCCACAATGTGTTTGGGATTATAAAATTATAAGAAACACAAAAAGGAATACAAAAACACACGAACCCAGAACAGGAATTTCGATTCTTCCTTCAGACTTTTGTTTGGCCGGGAATCAAACCCGAAACCCGCGCCAAACCAGTACGACCGATCCGCCACACGGGTCGTCGAACCGCACGCATTTCACCAGACTTACCAAAAAGCCTACGCAATGCTATCCAAAAATGCTGTACCGTATAATTTCGTTAATTACCCACGCAACTATAGTCATAGTTTCCTTACAAATGGTTGGAATAGTGAACGTTTTACTCCGTTAAACCGCTAAAGAATGTTCCATCAAGATTCTCGAGAAGGTAACAAGTCGTAAAAATGTGTTGAGCAGCCCGCTTACGAATAATATGGCCTCATACCAGAGTCTTGTTAATTATAACAGCGTATCAAGTGCACGGAAATACTTGGAGTTCCTCCGACTCATAATTCTAGACTCGACATGCAACCAGTTTAATTACTAGGCAATACGCATACACACTTGCATCTTAAAGAAGTAAACGCTTTCTCCGCTCATAACTCCATACTTGATCTTGTGCAATGATGATCGACAAATATAATATGACGAGAATACTCAGACTTTATATGAACATCCAAATTACTTATTTTAAAGATGCTTTGTGCAATTATTTTCATAATGGCTTATTGTTATTAAAATAACTAGTGTAGTGTTTTAGTTTCTTTTTAATTCGGAGTGAAAATGTAAATAATATCTGACAGTCAAAGTTATTTCTTTGTACCTATCGCGATCGGACCGCGGACGTATAACTACTACGCTTATTTTTAACGAAAAGTAGTTCTAGCGTTTCGGTGGCAAAATGTGGTAACTGGTTCACTTTTATATGAAGCGACCAACTTAGTCCTCGGGACTAGCACCTCATCTGTGATTGACCTCAGATAGTAAGGGTTCTATCGAGTGTAATTCCTTACAGATCTCCAAGGCGGCAGTGACCACTTACATTGAAGAGGATTGCATCGTATGCCACTATAAAAAAATGAAAAACGTCTTATATAAGTAAGTATACGTTTGTTTATAATCACTGGGTATGTCTTATTAGACCGTGCGATGTAATTTAACCGTTTCACGCTATGTAATGGAGCCATGAAATAGGCACCGTGTAACGCATTATTGAACAAAAAGCACAAATTGATAATGCACTAGCCACAATGTTGTATCAACTAAGTGGGATGTTAATGCGGAACTTGTGTCAATGAATCAGCAAATAAACTATTACGATGTTAAAACCTCGTACACATAAAGGGCGGTTCGGTACAAAAATTGAATGGATATTATTGAAGTGAATAGGCTTCTATTGTGATGTTTACAAATATTGTGGTAAAAGTTAATAGCTATTTTCGAAGTCAAAATAAACTCACGTCCACTCCATATGGTTCACGACGTCCGACATCGCCTCTGCAAATACAGTTCGAGAGATGCTTGTAACAAAACAAATAAACCAATTTGGGTGCAGCGACAAAAAACAACGGATTGGTCCCGAGCGACGTAACTCGGTATTAGCATATTGATGGGCACCCTCTATCTGTCGTCCTTTGTTTAAAATCAGCGACAGCACCTTCAATCATAACGATCACGACAAAAAGTTGTTTTATTTTATTGGCTCGTTTTTGCCGAACGGCTGCAGGTGGCAAACAAAAAAATATTCATAAAACGCTCCGCACGATATGTTTCAAGTATGCGTTTAAATGATTGCTGACAGTTTTTAGGAAATAATCGTAAATGTCCTCAGTTATTGTTGTAATGTGTACACCCTACGAATACGAAATACGTTTAACATTTTTTATTTTTCATATCTCGTTATTTAGAATTATGTTATGTATGTTTATAAACTGTACATTAAATGAAATGATAAACCGTTTGCGTAAAATGTTCGATATTGTGTTCACTTGCATGGTAGTACTAACTGTAGTAGGTACTAACTGTAGTTAACCGATTTCGTGTTCGATGTCCAATCAAAGGTGTATTTACATTTTAATTTTTAGTTTTCTGTTCTGAGTCCAGGAGTTGGTATACCTACTATTTTACCTATCAGTATCTAACCCACTACCATATAGGCAATAAACAGGCAAGGCCTAATGTACCAAAGTACTAGACATCTCATATCTGTCTTAAAACCGTAATTTATTTACTTATTTTACTTTGCCGTTGGTTTAGTTTGCATGCCTAATATGTGCCAGGCAAGCAGACAGACGAAAGGCGTGATGGCGCGCCGCAGACAGACAAAGCTCACCCGCGGCGCACTCGCACCTGCGACATGTTTATGTCGCTCGCCAAATTTACAACCACCCTAAACAAAACTGCCGTTCTTGCGGAAATTGGACTTTTAATCACCCTGTCGGCACCCTTTAGCACGGCGTAGCGTGCGCGCTCCCAATTGCATCCGTTTCGTAATACATTCGCAGATTGTAAAATTGACTTTCAAGACCACCGCCTCAATTAAATCTTGTTCTTATTCGAATATTGAGTATCAGCTTTATTGATATTATCTGCCCGATAAGGTGCTATAAAAGCTGAGCTTTCATAAAACTTGAGTTTAAAGGTACCGGAATAGTTTAAATGACCTAAAACTGGCAATTTTATCATTCGATAAGTTGTAAAATCGCTATCATATTAATTAGATGACTGGATGTGATTGGAGTATTGGCTTTTTCGGACTTTTCAAGAGCCGGTGGCAAGTCAATGTGGGTTAAATGTGGGTCTTGTGCATAATATTATTGTGTACGGGCGGAGTGCATGCGACGATCATGCGCTGGCGCCGACGCGTGGTTCAAAGCGCTCGTCGCCCGTAAATTGCGAGCAGACGGGCCGACAAACGCGCGGTAATTTAGTTGACAGTTAGTGCGGGCTGCGCAGGCGCAGGACAAAGCTTATCAGCCGGCCGCATCTAGAGCCTATTATGCGCCTTTTGACGCCGTTCAATGCGGACAACAGATCGTTAAGATAATATCCACAAGAAGATGTATCTGCTTGATTTCGATCTCACTCGTACACGATGTCGGTCAATTTGCAATTGAACAAATACGATACGAGGCTATTGATTTCTCGTATTTAAATTTATTGCAATGTAGAGTACATTTGGGTTTTTTTATGTAAGTTTTAACTTCGGATAAAACATTACAAAACTTTTGTGTTTAAGGACTTGCTGCAATAACTAATTAATGTGCGTAAATGTTTGTCAGACTTTATAATGTATTAAGACGAACATAACTTTATTAGAAGAAATGATAACGAACATGTGATGTGAAATGTAAAATCATGAATAATTTAGTAATACAATATTTCACATCGGTTTGTTATAGTGATGTTGAAGGTCCCGCAAGGCTGAGTGAGTTGGCCGGCCGGGTCCGGTGGCGATACTCGTTAGCTCCCGACCCGGTATAAATCACGCCGTTTTATGAGAACTCCCAATTTTTTAGCTCCTAATGAAATGCGGGCGCAGTATGGGACCGGCTAGCGACATTAAAAACGACAAACCATAAGGACGGACAGTTTCTAATTATAATCCTGTCAAAGCTGCAATATAAGCAAAGAATTGATGATCACGTGAAACGCGGCGATTTTATCTAACACAGATCGTGAAGATAGTAGCCCTGCTCTTTCGTTTATCATATTTGTTTTTTATCTATTTCGGATCGGGTTACAGGTGGAGCTAACAGTAAATCGCAATTATTAGTGGTCTGTAGTATCTTTATAGGTTTTTTATTGCTCAATACATTTTAAATTATACATGTCTTGGAACGTGTTTGTATAACTTTATCACAGCTCATCTACTTGTCTTTCGTTATTAATTAGGATTTTACTTAATGGATTAGATGTGTCCTAGTTTTAAGGGTTTGTTTGAATTCAGTTCAAACGAAATCACTAACGCAAACAAAAACATATATATTTTTATAGGTAATAACATAATAATAAAAAAAAACTTATTTGAAATATTTATGTACCAATTTACATAGTTTGTAATAGCGTAAACCCCAAATGTACCCTTTGTAGAGTTTGATTAACTCAATATTTTTTAAATTTATTGTATAATACTTTACGACGATATGGAAACGGTGTTTATTGCGCTTAAGATCAATTTATTGGCTATAAATACTATTGCCAAAAAGAAAGTTAATTCCAATATATTATTTCAGAATAAAGAGAAAGTTTATTAAACATCATATTGTTTGTAATTCATTAAATCATTAAAAAATATTAATTTACTAAAATAAGTTATAAGAACATGCAATATATCGTCAATGTTCCAAGTTTAAAGAAAGGCACGAGGGGAAAACAAAAAATCTTCCGTGGACGTAAAGTGCGTAACGGTCCTAGGTACTCTCGGATGTGGTTAATTTTCACGAAGCGGAACGCACTGAAAGGATTTACACCAACACTAATCACGGACGAGCAATCCATCACACACAGGAACTTCGCTCGTCCTACCGTAGTGCCGCGATCCCTAGAACTTAGGTCTTGCATTCGGCAACGCTAATTTCGAACCTATGTAGCTCGTCGAGAGTCGGTTATCGGTCCGTGTGTGAGCTTATTGAATGGCGCCTGTATTTTAGGAAGCCGTTCGAAGAAGCGAAAGGGAGAGATACGGTCGCGAATTAAAGTCGCAGGAGGGAGAGGTTCACTTGTGCCGACAAAGAGGCCGCCGCACGCGAGCCGCACCCGATTCACAATTAAGCCAGTGTGTGTTAATTGATATTAATTCGGTGTGTGTGGCGTAAGTTGCGGGTAAACGGCGAACCTATTGATCGCGATCTAAACGGTTCTAATTATTCTCATAAACAACGATATATGGACAATAATGTCAACGTGATTGCAAAACGAACGAGTTGCAATGCCGACATAATATGCACGTCACATAAATCTGCCATTGAATATAAAATATGGTAAAACCATAAATTCGTCGGAATTCGAAATCTTCATAACAATATCACAAAATCCAATTTGAGAACGTGATCGCTATCGTTCATTGATTTTGTTTTAAATGAGTGGGATATGTGTCTTTTTTTCGTATTCTTTTAGGTACCTACATAATGGTTCAATCAATCTGGCTTATGCAATTAAATCCAGTCCCTGCTCATTGAATAAAAACGATCAGCAACGAAACAAAATAAAGCAGAGTCTTAAGACCTGTACATAAACATGAGGTCGATAAAAGATAACTTTGGCAATCCTGTAGAAATCATATCGGTTTATGTTTTTACTTATAGGATTTATGATGATTTCATCTAAGTAACGTTATTAAGTTTAAATTGAATCAGATAAAAACATTTATAAGCTTTTTTGTAGTTCGTGTAACTTTCGTATTTCTCCTGTGTTTACACTGTGTGTGTGTTTGACGACCCGCGTGGCGGAACGGTTTCCATATCGGTCTGACGTGCAATGGGTCCCGGGTTCGATTCCCGGCCAGACAGGTATCTGAATGATGAGTTTAGATACCTGTTCTGGGTCTGGGTGTATTTATCTTGTGTGTGTACCTGGTACCCACAACACACGAGAAAATCCTAGTGTGGGGCTGTGAGCGTGTTTTTTTTTTACACTGGCACAGAGTACTTTAGAATTTTAAGATTGTTAATCCTGATCCACAGAGGCGTTTATTACCCGTCAGAAGGAAGATACTTGTTTTAGAGTTTTGGGGTGTTTAATCCGCCGATCGCTTCCAGCAGGACCGCAGATGTTACCAGGAACCGCGCCAAGGCCGCGACGTGTCGAGCTCAAACGCGCCGCTCGTCATCGCAATTACTGTTGCGACCAGCGCTATTGACATTGAACCGTTGTTACATATTTCACAGAAATGCCTTGTGACGCGCACATCTCATCTGAGCCCGTTAATGAGCTAGGAATCTACTCTCGGAAACAAACGTATGCCAATGCGTCGTTTGTACGTTTCTTGGCATTAACAGAAGGAATTATAAATGTCAACGATTTCAAAATAAGCGTTTAAGAAACCGCTTAAATGGTATTAAAACATAAAAGCGCTTTTGTGGTCGTCAGAATGTCTAATGTTTTAGAAGACTGCTGAATACATTTTGACGACATTTTTTTGTCAAACTTTATCAAGATGGATCAACTGGAAATTGAGCTGTAAGTATACCGAAAATTATCCATAGTTTCATAAGATCTTTAGCTAAAATTTTAAATCATTACACTTCGTGGCTTCGCTTACTAGGTATAGGTAACTCACTAAAACAACCAAATAGGTAAGCACTTAATCGATACGTTGTTTCGTGAACACAACGGTTTACTCGTAAATCGTAAGGAATGTTGCTCAAATATTGTCTAATTTGTGTCTATGCGTTCTGTTTGCGTGTTTCGATTTAGCGATCATTAGACGTAGTCTGTTACAACACAGGTTACGTCTGAGTTAATTAGAATTGAATCGTTTCTGTTTATGTTCGGAATACAAAGATGTAGCTATGTATAATGCCTCGGCAATTGTTTACTTAGAGTCCTTACATGTTCAATTCTATTCATTCAATGCTTATTGTTTAATAACATGGTAATGATACGTTATAAGATTATTAGCCCAAGTCCGTGATTCAATTTATAATAGATGGTAGGTGTCATAACGTGTTAGGTAGAATAAAAAAAATACAGATGAGAATCTCCTCCCTTTTGGAAGTCGGTTAAAAATGCCTAGAATAAAAGATACTAGTGTTTGTTGAAGATTTTGTTTTATATGGGCTTTTCAGCATCCAGTGCTGGCTAGGCATAAGTTGTTTCACATCGGTAAAATATCACTAAAATATATTGTTTTCTGCTTCCTAAATATACATTTCTCTAACATTAACGTTAGAATGTGTGTACGTATGTTTCTTACTCTTCCGCGTAAAACTACTGATTGGATTTGAATTAGATACATTTGGTACACTGATAGTTTATGGCCTGGAATATCACTTTGGATACGTTTAACCTAAGAATCATGGCCCAAGCGGGCGCAAAAGATTTATTCCATGTAGTACCAACCAAAATTTTATCAGTATTCAGCAATTGTTCTTTTATCTGACTGAAGTAGCAAACAAGCCTGCAGTCCACCTGATGCTAACTGGTCATTGCCTACCATGGCCATCCTAAATCAACTTCATACAGAAAATGGGTTCTATATGAAGTCAATCACGCCTCATGTGAAAGTGTACCGGCAACCACACCCTTTATTGAAACTCAAGAAATGCTTCACGCTAGAAATGGTTGTGGCGGTGGTTTTTCCCCGATCGAACTACACTGGTTCTACCACCCTGTTAACATGAGACTAGTTAATTTTATGGTAGTTACATATTTACATGTTTTACAACTTCTTGTAATAAGACTGTACTAGGTAAGTCATTAAAATTTTGTATGCGGCTTGAGTTATCGTGATAACCAGGCTCGTTCTCACAACCTCGGTAACGAGTGGGCCGCAATGACACCAAAGTGACACTTTTATTAGAGAATCGTGCCGCCCGTTGCACCCTGGCTCACCCATCTAGCATTGTAAACTGTACGGAGAGCAGGCAGTCTGGCGTGAGCGGTGTTCCGACAGTATAAGGTTGTTATTGGTGTGTAGAGTGTCCCGTTTCGCAGTGGCTCTCAAATTGTGCATCGGGACGTCCTGATGAACCGTGACAGCACGCTAAAGAAGATCAAAGACAATAGACGGTCTCAAAATCGCGTCAAAGTTAGCCCCGATTTGCAAGTGCTTTCTTAATCACTGCATTTTCTAAGAAAATCTCAGAAAAGCATTGAGATTATTGTTGTAAATTATAGATACGCATTTTTTACATGTTTTATAAATAGTCAAAATATTAAGTATTGTTTGGAATTCCCGTTTCATTATAAACTAATGTCTGCCAGATTTACCGAGTATTTTTAAAGTAATCATCGTATAAGATGGTAAAAGGACATTCAAAGATTGAGAATCCCTATCATATCGGATTCCGTGGCGAGTGGTTTCGGTAGCAGCAGATAGACATCGCGGCGTGATGTCGCGATGCGCGGGCGACTCGCGCGATGCTATCTGCGCACGCGCGGGTGGCTCGCTCACCCACTCCGACATCGCAATGTCTATTATAGTGGGGACACTTTTCGTAGACTTTCTCTTGTTTTGTTTCGCGTGTTGCTAACTATGGTCAAAAAGCTTATGATAATAGAGGCACGTAAACAATGTGAAAAAAGGACTTTATACATATGTACCTATACCGATCATATATTTTTGTATTTTAAAGGATTAAAATACATCTACAATAATTTTCAGTTCAATAATTTATAAGGCTGTCTTGAAGGGATCGCTTTTATAATGATAAGACTTGTTCTTGTTACAATATTACTATTTTACTCCCTTGAGATTGATGTAAAAATTTTGTGTAGTATCAATTTAAGTGAAACTTATCAAAATTTTGCGTGACTTTAAAGCATCCTTTCATATTCAAATTTTTCTTGTAACTTAGCTACAACTAATTTGGCAGCCTACTACTACCTACTACTAACTACCTACAGGCATATATTTTTTTATATCTATCAAATTGAACCTCTGATCGATTATACAGACAACATTTGTCGTAATCCCCGATTCCAGAAATATAGCCATTCAAGTAGCCAGCATCTGATATGTTTAAAACAATCAGCATTCCGAGGCATTCAACGATTCGGGTATGATATAGAGCGGCGCCGGCGCACATTTACATAGTATTGTGCCCGGCTGATCTTATCCCGGCCTGTCTTATGCGCTTAAATCCTTATGCAGTCAGTGCGTTTTGAAAATTAATTTGGTATTTTATTTTAAATATAAAAAATATCCATCTGTTTGTTAAAATGTGAAGGGGAGGCAGGCAGTGTGTGTTGGAAAAGAATTTGGTATATTTTTTTCAAAAAATAACAAATTGTTATGTTCATCCCTTTCTTTGGATAATTTTTTCGTGACGTTTAAAATTATCCTCATTTGTAATATCCATAAATTTAAACACCTAATAAAGAATTTTCTTACTTTGTATAACGCAGCTGAATAAAATTTTCATAAAAAATAATTAGCAGTAACTAGCAATTTATCCTATGAATGTCATAAGTTTATGTGTAAAAATATGAAATCCGCCAAATCTTACAAGTTATATGCATCCAACCCCAAGAATTAAGTCGCAAACTAACATACTATGCGGAAACTCGTTAAGAAAATTAACCTTACAGTCCATATGAAGGTAATACAATTCTGTTGCCCTGAAGCCTTAAAGGTCATAGAATCAATACAGTTTGACTACGGCAACCTATTTCTAACTTAATGTAGTTTCATACGTTTTGTTTCAAAGGTAAGATTTTTTTTATACCGGCAGATTTATATATGAGGCTTATCCTCTTAGTTGTAGTTAGTTAACAACAAATCTATTCAGATTAAACTTATGTTCTACGTGTAGTTGATTACGGATGTATACCATCCACTTACCATCACTTACCATCTTACCACTTACCATCTGGTGAACTCAATTTACAAATTAAAATAAAATAAAGTTATAAATGGATATCAATTCTCGATTGGTAAATGGCTTCACGTTAAAAATGAAAAAATGTGTTATTGCGTGGATTTTTTTATTAATTGACGAAACAATGGCATTGAAAACTGTAAAAAGAATATACTAAATTAGCAACAATCTATGTAAATAAACGCTGACGGGTAGGTATCATAAAGAGACACAAATTGGCCACAATATTTATATGAAGTGTGTTACTTTTATAGCCTTCTCAATTTATATTTCCTGTCGTTATGTGACCATCAAACGTAGATTACGATCTTTAGTTTCGCTTTGACTAAATTTTAATATATTAATATATAAGAATTACACAAGCTGTTAGTTACTCGTGAGCGTGAAATATAACAAATTTCCGGATACGATGTCTTTACGGACTATGGGCACGTATCTTCGTGACTATATTTTAACCAATCCTTGCCCGTGACTTTGTCTAAGCAAGCAATAATGTTCTTATATTAATGAGTTATTTTATCTCCTTAATGAATTATCGCGCGTGCTCAATCAACTTAAATTTGTATCCTAGTCGATGTAAACTAATTTTAATCTCTTAAATGTGGCTAATAACTTTAAAATTTTACATTTTATACTATAAAATAAGTTAGTTGATTTTAAATGTACAGATAAACAAGTGAACAGCCCGATATTTCTGTATTCAAATAAAATATAAACATATGCGTGAAGCATTTCTTGCGTTTCGATGGAAAGGTGTGGTTGCCGGCACACTTTCACATGAGGCGACCATCACAGTCCTCGGGAGTAGCAACGCATCTGTGATTGACTTCAGATAGAACCTATGTTCTGTATGAAGTTGGTTACAGATGTCCATGAGCGGCACTGACCACCTACCATCAGGTGGACTGCATGCTCGTTTGCTATTTGAGTCAGATGAAAAAAAAATAAAGAAGTAAACATAAATGCTGACAAACAGACAGACTCCTGACGTTTCATAGCAGTATGATAGATGACCATTCCAGAAAACGTGCACCCTGTACATTTCTCAGCTCCCAGACCTTAATGATCATTTCTAGGAGACGCTCTATGGGCACGTAGCTTCTCAAAATTATGAACACGTACGATCTTAAAGTTTTGAAGCATTTTGTTTTGGTGCCTTACGTTCTACTGGTGGTTTTGTTGTTCAGGAAGAATGTAGTTAATATTACATTAAGACCATTAAGGACAATTGCGAACTATGTCGGTACTATATGCTTACTATAGAAAAGCTACTGTTTCTTATGTGCTCTTCTACCTAAATAAAAGAAAAATTCTTACTGGCATACACCGTTGTCCTAGATAAAATAATAACTCTTACTGAAATAACGGTAATAACCAATTAGTTTGCGAATGTTCATAGATTAAATTGAACGTAGAATCGAAGATTTTTCAAAGAGAAACAAGTTGATACAAACAAGTCGAAATACTTCGAAATATGCTCTGTCGTTCCGTATAACAAGTTGTTAGCGAACCGAGTCGGAGTCCGTGAGAATAATTCCCGAGTTCCACGTAACATGGGTTAAACGCTTGTATCGGGAGATACCGATCTAACCCGAGCTGCTCGTTGGCGCCATAAAAACAAAACACCAACACGACCACTTTCTTCCCTAAATTATTCGAGGAATTTACGACGTTTCAACCGACAAAAATGTTATAACCTAATGAGAAATTATCATCAGGTCGGCTGTCGTCGGCAAAAAATCTTACACGATGACGCAGACTGCATATTTTTTATTCTAAATTCAATTTATTGTTTTAGTGTAAGTTTTTTAGTCGATTGTTTTAGGGCTAAAAGGCGCGGGAGCCGGCGATGACTTCGCTAAACGGACGAAGCGGAGAGTATCTTTAGTAAGCGAATTCCATTGCTCGTTTTTCACAGAGTTGTCTTCTCACGTACGTTTGAAAACAGCATTGTATGAGGTACAATACGAAGGGCGTAGACCGCGCACCCTGGAGACATTGCGATATGATCATTCGGTGGAGACGGTCGCTCGGCGCGTGCTTCAGATTCCGGGTCCCTCCCGACCATCAATCCGGAATTACCCATTACTTACAATGACTACACGCTTTTTCTCACACGACAAAAATCTTACGTCATCTAAGCCTTTATTACGCTAAACGTTTTTGATCAATTTGAAGTCGTACAAACAACTTCGTTTTACGGATATTACAGTTTTATTGTAATGCGTGAAGCAGTATTAAGTTATTTAGTTTTTTGGCACTTTGGCTTTAACAGGTTTCTTAGGTATCAATTTGCTACACTATAAAAATTGAATGATAAATGGTCTTTAAGTATACCTTAGATGGGATGTCTGTGTGCAATTACATCGACGATATTTAAAACGGATGAGGAAATATTAAGAACTAGGTACATGAAATTTCTCGGTCGTTGCAGCACAACCGTCTCAATTATTTTTGAAGAATTATTTCTATTATGATTTAAGTTACTTGTATATTATATTGAGAGCTTTTAAGTACAGTAGGTCCAGGAATTCCTACTTAGTTTTCAGGGACAGCAACTCTAAGTGTGCAATATTACTGTTAAAGAAAAAATAATTTCTTTTATCACTTATTAATTTAAGAATTTTCCGGCCAGGTAAGAAAAGGTGGCGCTGCGATACCATCTCAAAATCTATATCATGAGACCGATTAGGTAAGTGAAATTCTAACGTCACATTTTCAGGAGACATTGAAGAGTGACGAGTGGAGCCGATACGGAGCGTTTGAGACGCGGCTGTCATAATCTGATTATTAGTGCTGCGAGCGCTGGGCGGGGCGCGCGGCGGGCGGCCGGCGGCGCTGCAGGAGGTCGGCGCCCGCGCACCTCTCGCTCGCACCGCACCGCGCTCGCGCAGGCCAGAGCGGGACGGCTGCGACCCACGCACCACGCAGGCGACAAACGACCCGTGGTAAAACAAAAGGAATGCTGGCGGAGACGCTTTGAGGCGCCGGCGCCGGTCCCCGCGCTCTAATCACCCATTTTAATTACGACACAGATCGAATCAATTAATCGGTATTTCTGTTAAAACAAGCGCCCGAGACTCTACCCCCGACCGTACGTGAATTCGTGGACGCGAGATCGGAGATACGATCGCCTGTATCTCGAATCTCGTAAACGTTAGCCGCGACGGCGATAAATGTTTACGTGATTGACCGACGCAATGTCGAAACTCGCGATACCGTCACCGAGCAGGAACGCTCAGAAAACGCAAGGCACGACCTCAGACGTTTTTAATTATAACTTATGATTTTTTCAAGCGAATTCGGGCGCGCCCTTCCCTTCGAATAACATGAGAATAAATAACGAGTTTTTGTGTTGTCTGTTTGTTTTTAAAATGGCGGGAGGTCCGCGCGACGACACGCGAGCGATCTGCGCCGGCGCGCCTCGCCCATTTGTCATATTTCAGTTTTGAGAAAAAACAAATGACCTACTCTATTTTAACCAGTGTTTGTTTGTTTGTACAACTATTATTGAGGGTTAAATTATGTTGTGAGATAGTGAACAGATGGAATATGTCCAATTGTTTGACTATTGTTTATTATTTTTACATTTACGCCTTGAATAGCAACATAATCTAATAAGTTGATTATTTATTTAAGTTTTTATAATACTGGTATATCAATTATGTAAGTATATATAATAATCATAACAAACGACTGAACAGTCATGTACCTACTAAGTAGACAGTGGATTGGTGTTTTTGTGTATCCAACAAATTTACGAAACGCGCAGGTGGGAAAATTGTGGGGAGAGCGATGCCAGAAATCCAGGCTTTAATACATACAGCAAGCGCATGGCCGCCGAGCGTGGCAGGTGTTAACTCCGGCCCAATATACCTATACGCGCCGCCCGGAGTCGTTCGCACAAACGAACCGCCCAAATCTCGCTGTTTGCGCTTTCATTTTACTCGTGTAGCCGAGCTCACTCCACGAACGAATGCGAGGAACGTATTTGAACAAGACACTAAAAGCTCTCAGGTTTTACCATAATTTAAAGCGTGAACGCGCACGAGTGTCTAAGGAATAACTCAATTACCGAAACGCAGGACCGCAACTAGCATTCAATAAGAGAAATAAATTAAATATTTTGACCCATTTCGATTCGTATGGCGCCACGGCCGGCGCCGGCGCGCCCCCGGCTTCTCCCGCGCGGCATCATTAATCCAAAACAAACAAAACTGACCTCTAGTCGGGCGCAGGCGGTTAACGAGATTCACCAACCGCGGGATAAAGCGGTAAATTATCGGAATGCTGGCTGGCCGCGCGGTGGTCTGCAACGGCAGCCGCGGAAAAAAAAACGTGTAAGAGATGACAGCGGCACAGATGAGTTAGGCTAATTATCCGCGAGCATAAAAGTATGTCGGGCGCGCAAGGGAGAGCTGCGAGCGGCGGCAGGGGCGCGCGACAGCTATCCGCTTGCGCTTGCGAAAAGCGTCCCACTTTTTCCGGTCGTTTTTAATAACCGTGTGGTCGACGACACGGAGGTTGAACGCCAATTATCCGCCATTAATTGCAGAATATTTTCATTTTAATTCGTTCGGACGCGTCGCTCGTTATCGATCGGACTTTCTTTGGGCTGGGCGCGGCCAGGGTTGCCATCCGCTAATGACGAGATGAATACATAATTACGGGCGCGGGCCTCGCGCGGTGGGCCGCCGGCTCTGCGCCCGCGCAGGAAACGTCGGAGGCGCCGAGATCGCGACGACTGTGTAATTTCTTCACTGCTCGTTTCACATTATCGATGACGAAAAAAAATAATTGAAGGGGTACCGTCGTAAAGCAAACAAGCTTATAATAAGGTGTAATTTGTGCTCGGCCATTTAGAGAAATGCACAAATTGCCGTCGAGGCAGCTGTTTGTTTTGTCTATGATGGAGGTCCGGCCCGGGCTCCCAAATTATCCGTTAACAAGCCCCGCGTCAGATTCGGCAGCCCTAATGGGTTTTCGTTAAGTTTTTGTTATTATTTAGAAATTTATGGCAAGTGTGCAACGTGTTTTCCTAATTGTGAGCTCACATTGCGACAGCTGCATCGTTTAATTGACTGTTGGTTTTTGTGAAAAATTAATTGATCTGATTACACTACACACAAAGTCGTGGACGATATTATCCTTAAACAATGGACTTATTGGATTGGTTTTATATAACAATTACGATAAAAATTAGCGTTTCTATGTTATCTTTAGATTGATTAATGTTGATCTTTCGTCACAGCCATTATTACATAGGTATACCTAACAATCCTAGTACCGGACATCATAAATGCATAATTTAATACTCACCACACATTAATCCTATCGATTCATCAAAAACTGAAGAATGTGGCAAGTGAAATAACTCTCTGTGGATGAATAACGGTTTGTGAGAATGCATGGTGCGTGAATTAATGGGTTTTAGGTAAACTTGTAGAACTGGTTAGCGATAACGGAACCGCAAATCCATAAAATCTAGAAATGTCACAACAATTTGATTGTTTATATTATTTAGAGTTCCACATCTAAATTTGTTCATAACGAAATTCTTATGCGTTTGAAGACGTATCTAGTTGTTCGTCTGTCTCTGACAACCTGTTGTCTCTGATCGAATGGATGAAGAATTATAATAAGGCTTTTCATAATTCGAGGACTCACTAACCATGACCTTAATACCGTTATTTTGGGAGTAAATAGTATCACCGTTTAGAAGAAAATCAAAGTAAAGTTGAATTAATCAAAGGAATTAGTATACCTAATACGGGATCCTTATACCAAGTCTCCGATTCGCACTTGGTCAATTTTTACATATTGATTAAGATTAAAACGAAGAGTCGTATCGATGACGCATCATCCATCAATTGATTAAATACCTAACTTACATTTGCAAAACATATTCCTCACTGATACTGACGTTCTGAACCTTGTACCTTAGTACCCAAATCGATACCAATTTAGAACTACATAATTTGAATGAAATACTCATTTCACCTCCCAAGTTCTCCATTAAAGGTACATGGATGCGAGATATTGCACAAACTTTACTGTAGCCGTAACCTTTTACCTTAGTACCCAAATCGATACCAATTTTAGAATAATTTGAATGAAATACATAATTGACCTCCCAAGTCCTACATTAAAGGTAATGGATGAGAGATATTGCACAAACTATAGTGACTCCATTGTTACAGTTATTGGTGCTGCTATGCAAGGAGTGTCGCAAATTAGGGACTACGGACGCCCAGCAGTGGATTATCAAAAGCTGATAGATTCATAAGCAGGAATAACCACCGACTCTCAAATTGACTGCGTACAGTTCCTTTTAAACATGACTTACTTTATAAAGTATCCACAAAGTAAGAACACTACAATGTAAGGAACGTTCATTAAATTGTGCTCATTATTGGAGAATCACGCATCGGCTCTTTGAATGTTTGACAAAAAATGCTTTGAATGTGTGACTTGTAAGTTGCGTTAAAATTAAATTGTATTACAATTTGTAAAAAATTGTTTTCAAAAAATGCTATACGTACTTAGGAACCTATATCAAAAGATTTCATACGATCGTTATTCATTAATTTGATTCGAAAATTATTACGAAATATGTTAAATTGTACTTTTAACAATTTACAACTTGATAAGTTTTGTTTTATAAAAATTCTATACCTACCTATAATTACCTACAACAAAAAAGTGCCATCGAAATATGTAAATAATATTTTTTTCATTGGTATCTCATTTTTGTTAATAGAATCACTTATTGCACTATTACTTTAGGTTAAAAAATACCAGATTCACGTAAATGGTAGGGTAAATTCTCGCCTTTGTTATGGCCCAGTTTTGACATAAATAATAATTTTCAATCGAGTAGGTTTGTAAGAATCTGTATGTGACTATTTGTTGTAAATTTAATATACCGGTTATGCATGCGCATAAGAAAATATAGGTGCATGCCATGTCATTTCGTGTTAGACATGGTTCTGTGACATAGTTTTTTTTTTACTACACTAACCCCCCTCCCCCTCGCGGTGGCCGTCCTCGGCGCCATGAAGAGGACTCCGGGACCTCCAAAGGACTGCAGCCGGAATCCTCTGAGCGTGTTGCCCCATCGGGCTCCTCTCAGATAGACGGCTGGGCCCACCGCTCCGTCTAGTCTTTACGACGATATGCGACCACACATACCGCCGTCTTTCCCGGGACGGTGACATAGATCTAACCCTAAACCATTCTTAATCCTTATGTTCCGTAATGGGACAGAAATTAGTCGACTAATGATGTATTGTAGCTACACTAATTAACCGTCGCGGTGGTCTAAATTTGACCGCAGATATGAAGCCCTAAATATAATGTAACTGAAGTGTAACATGAATATGTAGGTCTCAATTTCGATAAATAGATATTATTCAATTTTTTTAAATCGACAAATTGCTATCAATGCCTAATAAGTATCTAATGTTTTTTTTTAAATAAATATGTGACGTGATGATATTATGCGTTTAACATTGTCATTAAAGTAAACCACGTTTTTTTTTTATATACCTACTATATACATAGGTAAATACCTACTATCTTTCTGCAAATTCTGGAAATATAAACTTTAACTATGCCAAATCTCATACTCCTGCCTTCGCGCAGTAGGCTACTCTTAAAAGTGGTCAGAAGTTTTCGCACCACACATTAATGTATATAGGTAGGTAGATGCAATTAGTATAGAGTAGAGTACATACCGTCCTCCCTTTGTGATGATCATCTCTGTGCCGATGTCGTGGAAGCGCCGCCACAGCTCCCCGTTAAGGAGACGCGCCTCGCAAGCCGGCGGCTCAGCTTCCGCGCCTACACGGTGTTCTGTAATAAAATAATAATAATAATAAAATCTTTATTTTTCTCATCATAAAGCAGTATTTTTAAACTATTTCTATATATTAAAGGTGGTAGAACCAGTGTAGTTCGACCAAGGAAGTACCACCGCCACTCCTTTTTCTAGCGTGAAGCATTTCTTGCGTTTCGATGGAAGGGTGTGGTTGCCGGCACACTTTTTTATGAGGCGACCATCATAGTCCTCGGAAAGGCAACGCATCTGTGATTGACTTCAGATGGAACCCATGTTCAGTATAAAGTTGATTACAGATGTCCATGAGCGGCAGTGACCACTTACCATCAGGTGGACTGCATGCTCGTTTGCTGATTCAGTCAAATAAAAAAAATCTATGTTGTTAGTTCTAGGTTATAACTATGCTTTGAGAGTGTGTGGAGTCCGTACTAGGTTAACCTGTACAACAGATCTCCAGGCCTTCGCCCCGGAAAGGTAGTATTTTAGAACTATTTTGTATTACCACGATTAACATAATTAGGATTGAATAAAACTATATGTTTGATGACATGTATGTTTGTGTGCGTACGTGTGTGTATTTGTGTGTATGTGTGTGCCTGTGTGGTATATCTGTGAGGATAATACTGGTAATTGTTGTATCTTAGTCCAGTGATTGTAGCCAATTTTGTGAAGATATTTTGCAGAACCGTTTAGATAATACATAAATATTAAGTTCGTTGTTTATGTAATTGTACAGGTGAGCCCCTATGAAACAATAGAATCTACGAGGATTTTTTTTATTTAGTCTATACACAAAAAGTATAAATCAAACTTACAATATCTTAGCCTTAAGTAAGTGTTATCTTTCTTAAAATAAACTGTTCTGAAATACTTTTGTGTGTTTAGAACATGGTAAGTACGAGTTGCGTTCTATTTCACACCTTTTTCTCTATATCATGACTCTCATAATTTAATATATTTTTTTATAAATGAATATTGTCAATTAAGATACTTTTTATTATTTAATAGGTATCCAACTACATCACTATTCATATAAATCATTTACTATTGTCTGTCAATAACAGTACCTACATAATTCAATCAATTAACTACAAATTACAATCAATCTTGTAAATGGTGCTTGTCAATTTTATACTGTATATTAATAGATATTAGTATGTCAGTGCATTTAATTATAACTGAAGAATTAGTACATTAGGTGCTAAACAGAGTGGCACACTGAAAGGGCGATCGAGTTACAAAGTGATTTTTTTTATATTTATACCTAACGATAAGGATAGATTACAGATTACATTAACAGAGGGGTAACAGAGGGCCACCTGATGGTAAGTGGTCACCGTCGCCTATGGACATTTGCAACACCAAAAGTCGTCAATGCATTTTTTGAAAAGCCCCATGTTTTTTTTTCTTTTTATTTGACTGAAGCAGGAATCGAGTATGCAGTCCACCAGATGGTAAGTGGTCATTGCTGCCTATGGACATTTGTAATCAACGTCATACAGAACATGGGTTCCATCTGAAGTCAATCACAGATGCGTTGCTACTCCCGAGGACTATGATGGTCGCCTCATGTGGAAGTGTGCCGGCAACCACACCCTTCTATCGAAACGCAAGAAATGCTTCTCGCTAGAAATAAATGTGGCGGTGGTACTTCCCCGGTCGAACTACACTAGTTCTACCACCTTGAAAATGTCATAGCGCTCTGGAAATATCTCGGGAGGAAGCTCATTCCACATCGTGCACGTTCGCGGCGAGAAAGAGAACGTAGTATACAAAACGGGAAGTCTGCGTACATGGCCACATAATCATGAAAGGCCGGCGTGTTTGATCGCGTCTCAGACCAGATAAAAACGTAGGAAGCAATAAAATACCAATATTAATCGTCTGGCGAATCGGCTCGTAGGCTGTTGACCGCTCCGAACGACACCCAACTCGGAAAATGGTGACTTCATTCGATTGCAGATTTGATACGGTTATGTCCTAAACATCAGCAAGGTAATGCCGCCAGTGTTTTGGGTACTATGCCTCACACGGCAATTTTAGATGGCTTGTTTTACATAAAATAATAAGTTCCTTGTTGTTATGTATTTATAAGTTTAGTTTTTATGTAGCGTAGTTTATGTTATTTAATTTTATTTACTTTCTCTGGTGTATTTATATAAATTTCTAATAAATTATTTGTCCATTTTGAAAAACATCGCTTATTGGATGCGAAAATTTAATCAAATCGAATTGTTTTCGTAGTTAAAAAGCATGGCTCTGTCAATATTTCCGCCACAACAATTTATAAAAGTATTAAGCTCACTCGCATTGTTATGTCAATGAATTAAAAAACTAAGTAAATCGATCTTTATTCAACATATCATTTGTGTATTTACCGACCTATATTCTTATTTATTTTAGTTTAATTAAAATCCCATTTAACTAATAAAACCAGAAAACAGCATACCTACCTATTTTGTCCACATACAATGTTATCGTTAAATAAGTGTCTATGCGATATTCAATTTCCGATACCGATTTTGTGTCTTGATAAGACACAGATAGATATCTAATAGCTTGATAGGTACATATTAAAATCAATAAGGCTTAATACAACTTCCGGATGATCTAACAGATAAGAACTAAATGTCTAGGTACAGGAAGAATATCATAAATCAATTTAATAAAGGTAATTTAACAGATACATACCTCCATTGAAGTGCCGTCTATCAAATAATAGAAATAGGAGCTACATATGCATACCTACACGTTCTGGTGCTCGTTGATATCGTTGCTTGGACCGAATAATAACAACTCAAAAGCGCTAATCACTAAATATAAAACAAAGTCGCTTCACGCTGTCTATCCCTATGTACGCTTTGATCTTTAAAACTAAGCTACGGATTTAAATGTAGTTTTTTTAATAGATAGAATGATTCAAGACGAAGGTTTTTATGTATAATGCGTGCATAATATAGTGAAGGAACACTGATAATTTAAGATTTTGACTATTAGGCGGAACGAAGTTCGCCGGGTTAACTAGTTTTATATAAGAGCCTAATAAAAATTAAACAATGCTCTTTGAATCTTATCTGATCTTATTAATGAATAAAGTAAAAATATGTAAATCAATAAATTGTTTTATAAGTTAGATTTAATTATGAGTTTTATATATATCATAATAACTATTTTGGATTAAAAAATCCTTACCTTTCCGTTTTCCTTACATTTATGAATTTTACTGTTTCGAAAATTCAGTTATTATTGCGAAGCAGCGATATACCTACCTATTTAAATTAATAATTAGATGCCGTAGAGAATAATTAGTAAGTACTTTCATTTTAATTAGGAACAACATCTTTACTTTTAATTATTTTATAGCGAAGGCTGCGTACAACCTTTCTTATTTTCTTTATAGCTTGAGTTTTGCCGTTCAGATTATTGACACACTTATTTACTTTTACCAACCATACTTTTTGCGTTTCATAAAGGTTGTCTTTGAAATGTGGAAAGCTAATAGTTATTATTATTATATTTATTATTTATTATAAATATTATACCAATGAAATTCAAAGGCATTATTAAATTAAAATACAATAATGTTAATGACAGAAACAAAGACAGTTATAAGAATAAATAAAAATAACAATAATAATATTTCTAAAAGAAAAATGTCAAAGTAATTCGGTGCAATAATAACAATACAATAAATGTCGTCAGTAAATAAAATCAAACAAACAATTAAAATAAAGTATATAAAATAATAAAGATATAATTCAACGTATCGTGATATGTTTACGCATACACTTAAAATACTAATTAAATTAAAGTTTGTCTTTATCAACATACCTAATTGTGTAGGTAACTGCTTATTATAAATTAAATAAATCTAGTATTGTTAAAATATACAAAAGTATGACACAGTTTGTAGTATTAGATTTGTGTAATAGTATTAGATTTGTGCTAATGACTACGACAATTATCTGATGACACTGGTTCCTTTCCTTTGTTCTGTGAAATGTATGAATAATTACAGTTCAGGTGCCAATTAATACATTATCCATTCATGTCAATGTTTAATAATTTTATTACATAATACATTGCAAAATGAAATAAAAAATATACAATAACAATTTCAGCACATTTTTTTTGTGTTAAATAAAATAAATAAATAGATAAGAAACTATTTTACTAAATAAAACAAAAATCTGGGTTAATACTTAGGTAAATACCAATTATAAGTAGGTATTATATAAAATACTAAATAATGTATGGTACCTATAAAATATATAGGTATGGTATAATTTCTTAAATAATGTTTATTTGGGCCTTTAACCCTATTTATTGGGCATTTTATTTCTTTTATCTATTTTTTATATTAGATACTAGTTGACCCGGCGAACTTCGTTCCGCCTAAAACTATATTATACATAAAAACCTTCCTTTTGAATCACTCTATTTATTAAAAAAATGCATTAAAATCCATAGCGTCGTTTTAAAGATCTAAGCATACATAGGGACAGACATCGAGAAGCAACTTTGTCTTATACTATGTAGTGATATTATTAGATATAGGTACATTTTGTGCTATCTAATTGTCCACCAATCCGCACTTGGCCAGCGCGGTGGACTATGGCCTAAACTCTCTCAATCTGAGAGAAGACCCGTGCCCAGCAGTGGTACAATAATGGGTTGGTGAGAGAATTGTTCTATTGGATTAGCTTTTATTTATTGTATACCTATAGTAGATCCTATGTTTACCCGGTCTGTTAGTATAGGTACATTATCTAGTAGCCTATGCCCATGGACATTTGGAACAAATTTTATGTAAAACAGCGTTTTACCAAAATTCAATCACACAAGCATTGCTACTCCCGAGAACTAATATTTTCGCCTTATATGAAAATGAGTAGGAAAATATATGTTAATAATTTAAGAAGATATTACGCACGTTATAAATTTAAAAATAAATGGGCTCTAATTACAACTCAGATTAAAAACTTAAGATTATTCTTTGCTTTATCCTTATTTCTATTTTACACTTAACTAACAAATTATATAAGTACGGATAGAATAAGATATTATTAACTATTTCAAGAATATAATCAACTTAAAGTTAAAATTAGCAAATTTTTAACTGAACATAAGACATATTAAAGAAGGAGGTGGTCAATATTAAAGAATGTGTTCTGGTAATATTTTAAAATTTAAATATATTTAGGTATACTTATGTAAGTAATGAGGAATACCTACTTTATTATTATATTTAACTTCTCATAAATCGCTCGCCTTAACTACTTATACCTACCAGTTTACTCATTATTTTAATAAACGCTTATTTTAAGGTCATTAATTTTACGACCCGCATAAATAATAAATTAAATATCATTATATATTGCTATATTCTATGATTTATCGGCTACGGACATTTTCCATAATATTAAGCAATTAATTAGATTAGGACAATTAATTCGATTTGCGTAATGTTGTGGATAAAAACAGAGCCGTTCCTTGTAAAGACTTCAACGCGTGAACGAGACAAAAACGGTACAGACATTTTCCTATATAATGTACCTATACCTACTGTCCTTTCCGTACTTGCTTATAGATTAAGCCAGATAAATATAGCTAGATAAACCAAACAGTATATATTTAATCTAAACACAGTAATATAGTAGAATAATTTATTTACTAAGGCAAAAGTAGGTAACATAAAATTAAACACTCAACTTTTTAAAATAGGTGTAAGCCTTTATATATTAGTGGTATGTGTTATCTATGTTCCTAATATTCTCATCAACCCATTATTGGCCCACTGCTGGGCACGGGTCTTCTCCTAGAATGTGAGAGTTTAGGCCTTAGTCCACCGCGTTGGCCAAGTGCAAATTGGTGGACAGTGCGAATTGGTGTTCCTAATATTCATTACGGTTGAAATGTAAACAATACAAACCGTAGTATATGATAGTTAATATGATAATTAAATTTATGCATATGATTGTTACCTAAACAGAAAATAAATGTTATGATATAGTATAAGATACGTTTAAATGTTCAAATAATTAACTTATTGGCAGCCGAGGTAATCTTGCCTAATAATTAATAAAGAAGTGGGTATTTCAAATATACTTTTTAGTATCATCAACATAATTCAAGTAGGTAGGCAAACATGCAGTTAGTGGTAATTAAAAATATCATAAGACGCTACATTCACATTTGCATTCCTATAATTAAACGCACTTAACTTTTGCCTAATATTTGTTTACTTCTGGCGTCTATCATTAATTAAATACTGTTTGAAAGTTGAAATCTATACTTACGCAAGCCGCTTAACGAGGCAGCATGCAGCATTTGCTGCCTCAGCAAATACTCTCCGAAATGTGCCTGGTCCATCATCATCTTAATTACAGAACAAATCTGACCGAGAACAAATACTGTCACTAAAGTCACTCACTGGAACTAGAACATTGTAAACCAGTCTATGTAATTCTTAGTAAAACAGCGTAAATGGAGTTCAAATAGCACTAATTAATTCGTAAAAAACACAGCACTAGAGTAACAAAAAGTTCATAATTAGTAGACAAACGTAAGAAAGAAGGGAAATGGTAGTACGTGACAACGTTACCACAGCTGCGTTGGAACTGAACCGGTGCGCGTGATCGGGCGGCGCGTGCGCATCGCCCCGCCTCTTGGCCGCCATTGGTCCGTCGCGAACTAATGGCTGCGGGCGGCGAAGCCTCCGTAGCTTTGTGTAGCTTTCCGCCCGCCTTTGTATTTGGCAGGTGATCGGCCAGATTGTACGATTGACATTCGAATTTGTGTAGGCGCATAGATGGTAGGCTATTGATACAGTTCGCTCTTGTAACGGAAGATCGATAAGTTTTGGGAACGATTTGCACATATAATTTTTGGTTATATAATATATTTTTTGGTTGTAAATAGTTATTTAACTATTTATTATCATCTATTTTATATTATTTTGTAAGCTAAGACTTTAACAAAGGAAGAGAAACGTTTTATTAAAATATGGCTTTACCTATCTTCTAATATATAAAATTCTCGTGTCACAGTTTTTGTTGCCATACTCCTCCGAAACGGCTTCACCGATTTTTACCAAATTTTATATGCTTATTCAGTAGGTCTGAAAATCGGCCAACATCTATTTTTCATACCCCATAAGGGTTGTCCACCCTTAACATTTTTTATTATTTTTTATATGGCAAAACAACGTTTGTCGGGACAGCTAGTAGATTTATATAAACCTAATAAGACCTCGATTCAGATACAGATTCGGGTAAAAATTCGTTTACGTTGATTCAATACTGAATTTGGATCTCGTTGTGTCTGGATAAAAAGAAGTTTAGGGGGGAAATTCGCGCTTATTTAAATTTGGTTAAATTAACGTAGGTAAATTTAAAACTAAATTTTTCATATCAGTTAAAGTAAGCAATATTTTGTCACACCTATCTACATTAAGCGCTAACGTGAATGAATAGTAAGTTAGTTTTAATTTTTCTTATTATAATTATTCATTAAAAAAAAATGTAAGAACCACAAAATACTGTAGAAATGTTCCTCATATTTAATTTATGTTTGAAGTTAGACCTTAGACAGGATCAAATACTAATAAATACAACTGTACCTACTATTGATCTACTTCTTAATACAACATCGGTGTTAAGTAACTCCTCTGCCTCTCGTGGATGTCATAGAAGGTGGCTGCAGGACGAATTTCAGTAGATGCTTAGCAGCTTCTTCCTATGTGCCTATCATGAATACGATTGCTATTGACAAAAACTCCCATTACAGACGACATATCTACCTAACATTGCTTTTGATTAGGTACCTACGTTTGTAAGAGCACTAATAGTATAATTGTTGAACTCGGGCTCTCAATCGAGGTCCTAAGGTTAGAATCCCAAGCACGTACCACTGATTTTTGTAAAATGATATGCATGATGAACGTGATAATTCTTTATAAAAAATATAGTAGCTTAAAGATGTGTAAAGTATGTGTTAAAACTATGGCCTAAAAACTCTGTCACCCTGAAAGAATATCCATGGCCAGGAGTTGGGATAGTAATGCGGTGATGACGACGCAAAATACCTTACCTTCATATTCTACCCATTAAAACCTATAATAATCAATCACAACCATTCACAATCTCACATATTTATTATTTATAGGAAAGGAACTGTATTCCAGATCGAAGGTTCCGAAAGGTGATTATGGTGATTATAGAATTGCCTAATCAAATTATGTTGGTCACCTACATGCATTTAAAAAACCGTAAATATCTTTTGCTATAGGTAATATGTTTCCATCACGATCCATCCAACACACCTGTCATTTAGAATACAAAAAAAACAAAGCCCGTGAATACCAAAAACGCAACACTAAATGCAAAAAAATCACAACTTTAAGATTTGATGGTCTACTATGTAGTATCTTAATCGGTAAATATTGAATATTTAATTGGAAAGTGTACTCAACCCATTATTATGGGCTCGGCGCCTAGCATTGGGAGCGTCTCTCATAATGAGAGAGTTTTTGGCCATAGTCTACCGCGATGGCCAAATGCGAATTGGTAGACTTCCCACACCTCCGAGATTTTTTTTGTTAAAATATCTCTCGGGTGTGTGTGTAGGTTTCCTCTCGATGTTTTCCTTTGCCGTAAAGCAAGAAAATTCGAAAGTATTATATTTTATTTATTAAACTACTTTAATTTTGATGTAATTGATTTACGAACCTATATATTAAATATAGGTACATAAAATCAATTACATCAATCTATATTAAATTCGTATTCTTTCAAGATACGGCACCACTTAAGTTACCACGGCAAGTTACCACTTCGACGTCAAAATGATGCCTTAATTTTTAAGACAGGTGTCTTCCGTTTTGTGTGAGCTTATCTTACCTATATTACCTACTTAAATCTATTAACCTTCGAGTAAAATAGCTAATCTCTGTATTAATACGCACCTAAGTAAAGCGAAAAAAATAAACTTATTTCGAATACCTACTGCGTGCAAGTAGGCTTTTTACATTTAACATTTATTCAAGTTTATGTAGGTATAGAAGAAATGCAGAAATATAATATTTATGCATTAAAAATGTTACAAGTATTTTAAGATACCTACCTGAATAAAATATCATTCATAATTTACATTACTGACAATGTTAATCACATAGGTATTATTAACGACATAATGTTGTCAATAATAAATTATATTGTAGGCACCTATGGGTACACAAAATGCAACTTAAGAAATAAAACTTCATTTCACATTTAATGTGTCTGTTTCATATAATCCGAATATTAACGCTGAGAAAATGCTGAATAATATTTGTAGTAGATAAGATTAGTTTTTATAAGTGTTTAATTACTATCCAATTTGACCACTGTAGGGACATGTAATATATTAATTCATGTCAGCAATTAAAATGAGATCATCTGAATCGTGAGAGTGTGAGTGTTGCATTTCAGCGAAAAAATATGTATATAGAGACGGCTGCGTCCGTCGTTTAAGTACACAGTCTGAAATATACACAGTTAACGGAACACGTATTTTATTCCATAGTCCCAGATCTGTATAGGTAACCCTTTACATTACCTAAACTGGTGACCCCGACGTGATAACTGCAAATTGGACTATGGCCACTCAAGGAGTACTTGCGATGCGTGCCCAAGAACCCAAAGTGGAGCCACGTGAGATCGCAGCGGTGTGGTCTACTCCTACCTCTAAGGACTCCAGCTCATCCTCGGAATTGGCTGCCATGGTGGAAATGCTACGGTTGGAAGTCGCAGAGCTGCGTCGCTCGCGGACCCCACAACGCGGCAGAGATGGCGCGAACGGATATCGACGAGCAAGGTCGCGATCGCGAACCGTGAGTAGAAGGCGTAACAACTCCGAGTGGTTATGCTACTATCATTTTAAGCATCGTACCAAAGGTAGGTACTAAATGTGTCGAAACGTGTAACTGGAAGGAGCCGAAAAACACTACCACATCGGAAAACTAGGTGTGATACAACCTGTGGCGGAAGTTTGTATCAACACGTCAAATCGCCTTTGTGTGTTGGACAAAAACAGTGGACTAAGATTTTTAATAGACACTGGCGCAAACGTTTCCGTGATTCCTGTATCTAAGTGCCGTTCCAAGGATATCGCGAGTGACAAGTACAAACTCTATGCGGCTAATGGAAGCGAGATAGAAACTTATGGTATGCGTAATTTAATTTTAGATCTAGGTTTAAGGCGAGCTTTCCGATGGACATTCATCGTAGCGGCTGTCAAACAGCCTATAATAGGGGCAGATTTTTTAACCCATTATAGGTTGTTGGTTGATTTAAGCACGCGAAAGCTAGTAGATCAACTTACGCGTCTAAATACGATCGCTTCTATTGTATGTCATAATGATTGTGAATCATCAATTAAGACGGTAATTAATAATAGTATTTGGCATGATATACTGTGCGAGTACCCGGACGTCACTAAGTTAGTATCTTATAAGGACATACCTAAGCATTCGGTGTGCCACCATATCGAAACTACGGGGCCACCGGTATTCGCTAGGGCGAGACCGCTACCTCCAGACCGTTACATGAAGGTTAAAGCGGAATTTCAAAATATGTTAGATTTAGGTATATGTCAGCCATCTAAAAGTCCTTGGGCGAGTCCGTTACACGTAGTACCCAAGAAAAATGGGGAAATTCGTCCGTGTGGGGACTATCGGAGATTAAATGCTATAACTAAGCCCGATCGTTATCCGATTCCGCGCATTAACGATTTTAAATATTTATTGGCAGGAAATAAAACAATTTTTAGTAAATTAGATTTAAATCGAGCGTATCATTTTATACCAGTTGCCCCGGAGGACGTTGAAAAAACCGCAATCATTACACCGTTTGGACTTTTTGAATTTCCGCGGATGACGTTTGGTTTGCGCAACGCAGCTCAATCGTTTCAGAGATTCATGGATACGATAGTGCTGCGTGGCTTCGATTTCGTTTTCAATTACATAGATGATGTCTTTATAGCGAGTGAATCTGAGGAAATTCATAAAGAGCACCTGAAAGCAATTTTTCAAAGATTCGATAAGTATGGCGTGACAATTAATGTTTCAAAATGTGTGTTTGGGGTGTCCAAATTAGACTTCTTAGGGTATGAAGTGTCGATGGATGGCGTTCGCCCGCTCGACAGCAAAGTGCAAGCTATTGTAAATTTTCCGAGACCCGAAAACGTTGAGCAATTGCGTCGTTTTCTCGGTATGGTTAACTTTTACCGTGCACATATTCCTAAGGCAGTTGATTGCCAGGCAGAATTAAATAGTTATTTACATAATACTAAGAAGCGAGATAAAACAATAATTACGTGGACCGATAAGGCCAACGAGGCATTTGAAAAATGTAAGGAAAGCTTAAAAAGCGCCATTACATTGTCTTACCCATTACAGGATGCTAATTTGTCATTAATGTGTGACGCGTCAAACACTACTGTAGGTGCAGTTTTACAACAAGAGATAAATAAAAGTTGGAAACCGTTGGGATATTTTTCTAAAAAATTAACGTTAACTGAGGTTAAATACTCAACTTACGACAGGGAATTGTTAGCAATATATATGGCCATCAGACAATTTAGAAATTTATTAGAAGGCCGTAAACTAGTAATTTTTACGGATCACAAGCCTTTAACGTACGCTTTTACGAAGGTTAATAGTGATAAGGAAAGTCCTAGACGAATTCGTCAACTTTCCTATATCAGCGAATTCAGTACTGATATTCGGTATATACATGGTAATAAAAATGTAGTAGCAGATGCGTTGTCAAGGATAGAAACTATAAGTTGTCCCACGACATTAGATTACACTGAGTTAGCGGAATCGCAATCCAGTGACGAATACCTACAGCACGCGCTGCAAGTATCGGATGACAATTTACAGTTTAAACAATTTTACCTACCAGATTGCGAGAAACAAATATATTGTGAGGTATCATCTAACAGAATTAGACCTTATTTACCTGAAAAATTTCGTATAATAGCTTTTCATTCAGTACATGACCTTAGCCATCCTGGCATTAAGAGTAGTAAACAAATGATCAAACAAAAGTTCTTTTGGCCAAATATGGATCGAGACGACCCGCGTGGCGCAGCGGTTACCATACCGGTTTGACGCGCAATGGGTCCCGGGTTCGATTCCCGGCCAGACAGGTATCTGAATGATGAGTTTAGATTCCTGTTCTGGGTCTGGGTGTTTGTGTATTCGTCTTGTGTGTGTCCATGGTACCCACGACACAGGAGAAAATCCTACTGTGGGGCTATGAGTGTAGAAAGCGTGTGAGACATTGCTAAGTGGGCAAGAGCATGTATACGTTGTCAAAAAGTAAAAATTAATAGGCATACTTTTTCAGGTATAGGTGAATTTGAACGAGTAGATCGTTTTCAACATTTACACATTGATATAGTGGGCCCTTTGCCAATATCAGCTGATGGTTATAAATATTGCATAACGATGTTAGATCGCGCCACGGGATGGCCTGAGGCTGTACCCGTTCAGAATATCACAGCGGAGACGGTAGCTAGAGTAGTATTTGAGTGTTGGATATCTCGTTTTGGCTGTCCTTCGAAGCTTACAAGCGACCAAGGAAGACAATTTGAGAGTGATTTGTTTAATAACCTCATGAAGTATTTGGGTATACACAAACTTCGTACTACTCCTTACCATCCACAAAGCAATGGCATGATAGAACGTTGGCATAGAGCACTAAAAGTGGCTCTCATGGCACGTTTACAATGCAACAATTCCTGGGTAGATGAACTTCCGATCGCGTTATTAGGTCTACGTTCAGCTACTAGAAGTGACAGCGGCGTGAGCGCAGCTGAGTTAACCTACGGTAAAGCGATTCGATTGCCGGGTGATTTTTATGATGATACTCAGTTATGTACTTCGGACTCGGAATATTTACAGTTGCTTAGGGATGTTATTAAAAAATTAAAACCGCGACCAAAGATCCATGGTAATTCGCGATCATTATTTGTGTCTAGCGATCTAAATACTTGTAAGAGCGTATTTGTAAGAAATGATCTACTGCGAAAATCACTGCAGCCGCCATACGAAGGTCCTTATAATGTAATTAAAAGGAAAGGAAAGACTTTTATTATTAAGATAGGAGATAAGGAATCTTGTATTTCTATCGATAGGCTTAAACCTGCTTTTATACTAGATGAGATGCCGTCAGATAATTTTAATGATAGTAATAGTTTTAATAATTTTTGTAACGTCAATAAAAATAGTTTCAGTTCTAATAACACAGCCACATCTAGTAAAACTCTATGTCCTAAAACATCGAGAAGCGGCCGTGTCATCAGGCCACCTGCTCGTTTTGTTTAGTAGACATTTTTGATGCAACACGAGTATTGAAATGGGAATAATTATGTAGGTCAGTTACTCTTTTTTTTTTTGCGACTTTACTTTATACTTTATATACATTGTTTTAGGTTACGTTTTTATAAAAATTAATAATACTAGGACTTTTAATTTCATTTTATTGTAATATTGCGAAAGTGTAAGTAATCATGTTTGATGAAAATGCCAATGCAACAACACTCACAATGCAACAATACTCATGCAATATAGCATATTTTTAGAAAATATTTATTATTTTAAATTAAACACGGTCAGCGACCTATGCCACCCCAGTAGTCAACTTAGGTCAGCATATACATCGCTGCCATTTATTTTTCTTAGGTTTTTCGTTATTAATATATATATATTATTTCATTTTTTTTGTTAAGGGGGGAATGGTGTAGGGACATGTAATATATTAATTCATGTCAGCAATTAAAATGAGATCATCTGAATCGTGAGAGTGTGAGTGTTGCATTTCAGCGAAAAAATATGTATATAGATACGGCTGCGTCCGTCGTTTAAGTACACAGTCTGAAATATACACAGTTAACGGAACACGTATTTTATTCCATAGTCCCAGATCTGTATAGGTAACCCTTTACATTACCTAAAACCACTATGACGGACAAGTAGTACCTACCTATTAATTAAACAGTCTTCACACGGGAAGTTAGTGCAGTAGCAATTTATATTTAACTAGCTGTACCCTGCGCGCGTTGCTACGCCATCACAAAAAAAAAATACAACAGAAACCTTCACGAGCTCATGAATAACAACTTTGCTAAAGATCACCACATGATCAAATGAATAGTTTACGATTCTATAGAGGACGTACAGACAAACATTCATGTTTATATATAAGAAGACTAGCTGTCCCGACAAACGTTGTTTTGCCATATAAAGAATAAAAAAAAAGTTTAGGGTGGACAACCCTTAAGGGGTATGAAAAATAGATGTTGGCCGATTCTCAGACCTACTGAATAAGCATATAAAATTTGGTAAAAATCGGTCAAGCCGTTTCGGAGGAGTATGGCAACAAAAACTGTGACACGAGAATTTTATATATTAGATTTACTAAAACGCGGTAAACTAATGTACCTACCTACCTGCTGCAATTGACACCTCCATTCGTGGCAGTGTGAGTTAGATTCCGGTAGCAGCTTACCAATAAATACATTTAGTATAGAGTAATTTCAATTTACATGTACCTATGTTAACTGCTATGCCAAATTCTTATTGGTAACCATCGAACTATGGTATGGCAATAAACTAAAGTAACTTTATTAAAGGGAGAGTTCAACAACGACAATCGCCGAAAAAAGGGTATACCTACTAGTCACAGATTTTTGTCTAACCTTATGTTACCAAAATTGGGTCCATAAGAATTGTACCCCGAAGGTAATCGATAGATAAACAAAATAGATCTAATGTTCGTAGATTTATTTTTCTAGTCATTGTGAAGGCCCTGTTGGTCCGAGAATATAATAGGGCTTTGGTACTTGGAAATCCCGGAGTCCTCTTTGTAGCGGCGAGGACGGTCACCTGAGGGATTTTAGTGCGATAAAAATCCCTCATAACCCTGCGTCGCTCCCACGGCGTCGGGTACCTTTTGAGGTTTCCCCCTCGAGAAAAAGCATCATGACTATTAGCAAAAACCAGTAAGGGAGGTCTATGCCAAGCAGTGGACCTCAAAAGGATGGGTGGATTTAATGTTAAAATAAATTATAGTAATAAAGCAGACTAATTCTTCGCGACGAGTCATTTCATGTTCCTTTCATAGATAACTTAACAAAAGGGGTGTCGCTAATGATAATAGGAACTCACTTACTCATTCACCTCTCTTTTGTGATGTAAACCGTTTGGCGACTCATTATCAAATTGTGCTACCAAAGGCTTATTGAACGAACATAAATGTCCTAATCCTTTCCAAGCAGATAGCTAACTACTAGTGATGTAACAATATTCGCATTTGCATTCGTGGATATTCGCGTGTTTTTAGATAATCGCATTCGCCAGCATTGTGTGAATATTTTGCGAATATTGAATAGCAGTGCTTTGCAAAAAGAAGGTCGGCAAATTTATACAAATAACTATAATTCGAACTGCGACCCTAAAAACCGTCACCAAATATCCTTCGGCACCATTTTTAAAGGTGTAGTTTGACCGGGGAGGTACCACTGAGGAGGCACCACACTTATTTCTAACGTGAAGTATTCCTTGCGTTTCGTCGAAGGGTGTGGTTGCCGGCACACTTTTATATGAGGCGACTATCCTAGTCCTCGGGAGTAGCAATACATCTGTGATTGAATTCAGATAGCACCTATGTTCTATGTGACGATGCATACAGATGTCTATGGGCGGCGTTGACCACTTACCATGAGGTGGACTGCATGCTCGTTTGCCGCTTCATTATTAAAAAAAACCCTTCACCAAGAACTGAAAAAAAAGTAACGTTCGCATTTGCGAATGTCGGTAAGGAATAATCGAATTCGCATTCGCATGTGCGAATGTCAAATAATAACATTCCTTACTAGTACATCACTACTAACTCCTAAGGTATGACGAATACACTTGTAAAGCTTGACCGATTAGTTAATTTTCTTTGACCCACTACCCTGTCTCATTGATAGCTTATCACCCCAAAAATCATATTTGTGCATTGTTTCGCTCGCTTACTCACCTGGTAATCACCGGAAGGTCTTGCGAAGTCTTGACATACCTCCCTAATGAGTGGATTCCTCGTAACTGATTACATATCACGTCTGAATTTTTGTGTGAACAGCATGACGTGTTATCGATTAACTTTTTTTAAGCGAAAGGTGATTTAAAAGAAATTAAGTGAACGCCAGCTACTGAGTTGACATTTCTTTTTTATTTATAATCGGTATAACTTACTTACTACGATTACCTTACCAATCAAAATAACTTAAATAACAAATAACTATTGAATAAATAGGTATAACAAAAGATTTCTACGTTTAAAGCGTTATAGTTTTCCATTCTGTAGGTGTCATTAAAATAATATAAATACGAACAGTGGCGTAGCTAGCGTGGGCGCAGTGGGCCATTGCCCATGACCTCGCACTTAAAGGGGCCTCGCGAGGCCTCTTTATAGGGGGAAGCGAATGTATTTTTAAGAGCACCATCCAATAGAATCATACAAAGGGGCCTCGGTGATAGGAGTTTGCCCATGTCTTCTTGGGCCTACTTCTTTAAATTCATCAATGAGATTTCTCCGTCTAGGGAATGAACCTCGTAACATATTATAGGTATATGATAAAACTTAACTAAATATCGACAACTTTAATAAAGACTAGACCTTTGACCATTTCAGTGATGATATGTCTAAATAACTAGCATGGTAAAAAATATTGTAGAGTGTACCTTAACATTTTTCGTCTCGTTCTCATATTTATCCAGCTATTTAACTTTTACTATATAATTAAGCTTAGAGATAAAATTTTATAGCCCTAGAAAGTGTTTATCTATTTTATTTCTATGTTCATATGTACCTATAGCGGAAAAGTGCTCAAGATGACATACTCTGATAAGATGACACAGCAGCTTTATTCTTTGAATATTAGCGTTAAAGTTAAACCGTCTTCAAGGTGGTAGAAGCAGTGTGGTTCGGCCGAGGAAGTACCACCGCCACACCTATTTCTAGGGTGGTGTGGTTGCCGGCACACTTTCACATGAGGCGACCATCGTAGTCCTCGGGAGTAGCAACGCATCTGTGATTGCCTTCAGATGAAACCCATGTTCTGTATGTAGTTGAGATGTCCATGGGCGGCAGCGACCACTTAACATCAGGTGGACTGCTTCAGTCAGATAAAAAACACGCATTCTACACACACAGCACCACACTAGGATTTTCTCCTGTGTCGTGGGTACCATGGACACACACAAGACGAATACACAAACACCCAGACCCAGAACATGAAACTAAATTCAGATACCTGTCTGGCCGGGAATCGAACCCGGAATCCATTGGGCGTGAGACTGGTATGGTAACCGCTCCGCCACGCGGGTCGTCGAAAGTTCTAAAAGGCGTCAAATAAAATAAAACGAAATTAAATTAAATAAGTCAGGTGGTAGAACCAGTGTTGTTCAACCAGGGATGTAGGATAGGGTGCCCCAAGTTTTTGCATTTAAAGTTTGACTGGCTCTTGATCATTAAAAAAATAGCATAATAATTTTTATTAAGTATAAACTAACTTTAATATTGTTTGTTATTGTACTCAAATTAATATTTGTGACTTTTGAAGAGGTTTTCAATACTAGGCAAAAACCTTAGGGTGCTAAGGCTTCAAAGAAACCTCTAAATAAGCTACAAAATTGGAGAGATTTAAAGAAGCTATGCGCTATAAAGATTTCAAAGACTCATCCTCTTCATCAAAAGACATTTTTTTTTCGTAAAATATTTGTTCACGAAAGTACTACACTATGTACCTATAGTACATACGCCATTAAGGCGTATGTTTAATAATAGTAGGTTTACCTATGTAGGTACTCTTGGTAACTGGTAATAGAATAAACTTCGTATCGGGATGGGAAATCTCTAGTTCTAATGACGTTTGTATGTATTAGTTGAAACACTTTTTCAACTAATACAGCCATGGTTTCAACTGTCATGCGCCTAAAGACCCCTAATTTTGGCAAGGTACTTAAAGTATGGCAATTCAAACACTGCCAGTGTCAGCCTCAGGCGGATTCAAATGACATTGACACTCGACAGTTTTTATGTTTGTCAGGTTAAAATTTATGCTTAGCATAATTTGTTATGAAATCATTTAGATATATTAGTAATAAATTAATATGTTCATTAAAAGTTAATTGAACTAATTCCATCATGAATAATAATAAATAATTTATTTATGTAGCGCCAAAAATATTTTTTGTAATTTCAACTATCATATTATGGCAACAATATCTTTACAAATTACAAAGGGCAATTCAATAAAAAAAATGTCAAACAAAATCAGAAATCGTAGTTCCTCGGAAGGGTTTTTCGTCTGAAGAAATTTAAAATTTTCAGGTTTCCTTTATTATAGCCATGGATTTGTCGGCCAGTGTGGTTGTTCAGTAATCAGAGTGAGAATAGGTGAAAATGTTATTTCCGCCGCGGTGACTTCTTGTTACTATGTGTCGGGGCTTGCCGTCCTGACAGACGATAACGTGAAAAGGAAAACAAAGTTGTTGTGTGCAATAGAGATCGAAGATGTTCGCTAAGTCGTCGAGCAGCAAGGATACGTTCTTGGAGCAAACAAAGGCGGCTAGGGAGGAGCGGGCGCTGGAGAAGAAGCGAGAGCAGTCCGCGGTGAAAATACAGGCTATAGTTCGCGGCTGGCTTGCGCGGCGGAGGTTCATCAAACAAATATTGTGAGTACTGCCTGCTTGAGCTAGTCCCATTTATTATTGTACTGTCCCTCGATGCCGTCTTTACCGTAAGGGCACTCGGAGCCAATGCCCAGGGCCCCCATCTGCAGAGGGCCCCGAAGGGCTGACAATTTTTCTCACATTAAATATCAAAATATGGTCGTGCACATCACACTTTTCCCGTTGCACTAGTCATTGGGCCCTTTTGGAATGAAAAATGACGTTCCAAAAGGGCCCCGAATTCTTGTGTACCCAAGGGCCCCATAATAGTCTAAGGCAGCCCTGCTGTCTCTATTACATATTTTTTATTGTTCTGCTGGATGAGGGTATCCTCAAAATGAGAGTTAGGCCATAGTCTAGTAATGGCCAGCTGTAAATTGGTAGACTACAAACCTTTCAGAAGGCTATCACTGCTCTTTATTTGCTGCATCAATTTATAAAAGTTTTGTATTGTATATAAATTGATGTAACATATAAGCAGTCCATCTGTTGGAATGTGGTCACAGCCGCTCATGGATATGTGTAGCCAATTCTGCATAGAATAGTTGCTTTACTTAAAGTAAATTATATAGATGCGTTGCTGCTACTACTACTGAGTCAAAGATTGTTATATCATATTTAGATCTGGCATGCACACCTTGCCATGAAAATGCAGGAAATGCTTCACTCTTGAAATACAAGTGATCACATTACCATTTAAATTAAGTGTACATCTGTAAAAGTAGATTATTGATTTTACAGAAGTATTCTTAACTTATATTTATTTTCAAAAATACTCAGCATCTATATTGTTAATGTAACATATTGGGTATGTAAATATCGGAAACACACAATAACAAGTTGTTTATGGAAATATATGTGTAATGTATGTATTAAAACAATTTAAATAGGTACTTACATATCAGTGATGATTTCAGATACAAAATTACACTAAGAAATTTCATAGTTGTTCTTTCTTAATTTTAATTGAGTTTCAAATTCACTTCATACTTAGTATGATAATCTTGGTAATCTTTCTTTCTTGATTTCAGTCGAGTATTTCAATCTTACTGTATATTTACATTAAAATTTGATATAAGTTTTTTTCTTTTTTATGTGTGAAATAATCCGTTGGAGTAACTTCGAAAATTAATAGGTTTATTGAAGTAAATAGTATTGGTGAATTGTTTGAAATTCCTTTAAAAAAAATGTTAATTTATATAAATTTCATATTTACAGAAATGACTTTGACCATTTACTTGGCGAGCCTCCCAGTCATGGATCTCAAGAAGAACCACAAACCCCTGAGCTGCTCCCTGCATTGGACGTCTATAGAGTTACATGTCGTTTGTTCCTCATCTTCAAGCAGCAAAGAGACAGGAAGAGATTTGAAAGACTTTGTAAATATATTGTACAGACCTTGCATTCGGAGTCCGTTAAACTGTCTTATGTAGGAGTTTTCTTGAATAAAGAATATAGGTAAGTCCATCTAAATATATTTTTCTTACATCAAATTATATACTAAGTTTTAGATCTAGTTAACTTATGAAGCAGTAGATATGAAATTCATTAAACTGTCATGATTTAATGATTAAATGAGATGTATAATATTGCAAATAGCACAAACTAGAAATAAATAATGGAATCCTCTTTTTGATAAGTCCGACTAACCCAATGAAATATTAGTATTATTTATTTCCGATCGGGTGGTAGTGTATGAAAAAAAATGTAACTGACAATTTGTAAGTGCCCCTGTAGGCCTGTACAAAATAAAGACATTTCATTTCATTTCATTTCAGCATATCTTTGGTCTGATGTCAGAAATCTTGCTATCTGTAATCTTTTTTACTGAAATATCAACACAGAGATTAAGTTGACTATAAGAGTCAGCCCTTCGTAGCAAAATCAAGCTAATTTTAAATTTCTGCAATAGGAAAGTTGATGTGTGATTTTGTAAAATGTCTTTACAACTGGTTAACAAATGCTTATACTAGCAACTATTTATCCCACAAGTATATTACATAATAATAAGGTACATAACATGATACATTTGTATCAGACAAATATCTTAAACATATGATTTTTTCTCATGATACCAAATGCATGCTTGTGCATATTGAAAGTACTTAATCTCAATATGCACTAAAGTAAGTAACAAAACAAAGTCTAAGCCTAAGTGTGTAACAAATTTAAAATAATGTTGTAGATTGAAACTGGGTCAGTGTGCATTGACTGATATGATGATGACTATGCCATACAGTTCAGTCTCATTGGTATTGTATTAATAATTATACATATACATCTTTTTTCCTAGTCTCCAATGGATAGCGCACATAAAAGATCTCCTATACAAATGCTGCTTGTACCTCGAGGAATTGAAGCCAGAATCTCCATTGGATATGCAGAGCATTCTAATTCATCTCCACACTCTAGTGGCGTTCACAGCTACAAATACATGGGCACTCACACGACTTAAGAACTTTGAGAAGCTAAGGGGTGGCATGACGCAGTTGTGTGCAAATGTTATGGGATCCTTATTCCATAAAGGATATTATCTAACTTTGAAGGTAATTGAGGTTTTATATTTTTTTGTTTAAATAAGTTTGAGTTCTTTGCTGTGGTTGGTTTTTGACAATTTCTTTGTGTGGTTTCCTGCTGTATATTATGTGGTGCAATTAGAAGAAAGAAATGTTCTATTCATGTTAGAAAGTCTTTTTCGTCCATAAGCTTACAACAAATTAATGTAAACGATCAGTATATAAACCCGCAATGCTATGTTCTACCATTGCCTTGAACTTTATTCTGATACTGTTGAAGTAAGTAAAAAGCTAAATATATTTATGGCCATCTTATAACTGTATTTCATTAAGTTTTTTAATTGTATATGTACCTATTGTTTATTTTTACAATATATTATTATTAATGGTGCCTGTGGATGCTGTAGTGAGGTAAGGGAAAAAACATTTCATTTTAAAGTATATTAATTTTATTTTGCTCTTTCATAAGTAGTTTGCTTTTTAAAAATTTTATAATAAAAAATCTAGATCTTTTGATATCCCACCAGGCTAGGTGATCATGCTTGGGGAGCGGCTGTGCTTCAACAGCCGCTATTCCCAACTTGTATACATGCAAGTATTCAAAGGTGGTAGAACTAGTGTAGTTCGACTGGAGAAATACCACCGCCACACCTATTTTTAGTGTGAAGCATTTCTTGCGTTTCGATGGAAGGGTGTGGTTGCCGGCACACTTTCACATGAGGCGACCATCACAGCCTTCGGGAGTAGCAACGCATCTGTGATTAATTTCAGATGGAACTCATGTTCTGTATGAAGTTGATTACAGACGTCCATGGGCGGCAGTGACCACTTACCGTCAGGTGGACTGCATGCTCGTTTGCTACTTCAGTTAAATAAAAAAAAATACAGGAAATTGAGTAATGATTCATAATGCAGTGGCGTACTCTCTTGATGAGTTGCGAGAGGTTGCCACACCTGAAATACTAATAAGTCCAATAACCTTGTGTTTCAGTCACTTCTCCTCAGAGGCCTGTGTCGTGAGAAGGTGAGCCTGAAGAACGTGGCGCTCACCGCGATCGTCACGTTGTCGCTGCGACCGCTCGTGTCCGCGCAGTTCTCGGAAAAGTTGCTTACTATGTACATCATACAGATACTCTCTGTGCCTTGTTTGGTGTTTCACATGCATCAGATATCTCCTGAGGTTCGTAGAATGTATCATACTTTTGTACCTGTGTCTACTACACAGGTACAAAAATATGATATCTATCCAATTGGTAATTTATAACTGTAATATTAATGTCTACATTGAAATGAAGAAGAACTTGTTACGGTTTGATTCCGAAAGCAATTACACCACTCCTCTTTCTGCCTTACGATAGCAGTGTTAACCGCTGCTGTGTTCTGATCTGAAAGGTAAGGCATTGAAAAACCCATATTTCATGGGTTTTTCAATTTAGTGCATAGTGGTAGCAACGCATCTGTGACTAACCTTTAATAAGACTGATCTTATTTTGGGATGAAGTAGTCATTTATCGTCACATGAACTGCTTGATGACTTGCTATATCCAAATTAACAAAAAATAATGTTGGCATTCTTCTGTCTGTCATTGCTTAGTTAAGCAATGACAGTACTTAGTAGATCAGAACTAAATGTACAAGTTTTAACAGATCTTTCTAACCTAATTATCAAAGAGAGAGGGAGGAGAGGATTTGATAAAAAACCTCAAATTCCTCGAGAGGTTTTTAAATGTCTTTCTTGTTTCGCTTAAACTAAGCCTTTTAAATAACTGAAACCTCTAATATGAGCCCATGCAAACCGTATTAATCCATTTCCAACTCCCAAATCAGTCGATAGCGTCGTTCCGGTCGCACGCGATGTTCGACAAGTGCGTGGAGTTCCTCAGCGCGGACCAGAACATGCGCATCGTGTTCAACACGCTGGAGGGCAACTACGCGCTGTGCCTGCTCGCGAACCTCGTGCAGCTGGCGCACTCGGAGCGGGAGTACGCGCTGCCGGACACCTACTATCCTACGTTTGTGGTGAGTGTGATACTATTGTTCCTCGGCGCGGACCAGAACATGCGCATCGTGTTCAACACGCTGGAGGGCAACTACGCGCTGTGCCTGTGAATGTTACGTTAGAAGCAATAGGTAGTGTTTCTTAATACTATTGTTTTTACTCTTTCTCTGAACTTAAATAGTAGATACCGGAACTCTCGGCGGGAAGAAATGAGCCTAAGCTTAGGTCGAAACCACAGTTTTGTGCAAACGCCAATTTTTTTTAAGGTTTGTTAAACCGTCGGTTTCGGCCAAAGTTGATATTCAACCGGACTCAAATTTTTGTGAATAAAGACACATTATAAAAGATGTTTTCTCATTTCTTTGCAGCTAGTAGTTACACGTTTCCTAGACTGCTGTCAGCAGTACGTGGTGTGCAAGAAGGGCAACCTTAGTAACTGGCATCCTGTTCTGGGTTGGTTCTCTCAAAGCCTCGACGCCTACCTACCTCCAGCGATGGGAAACCTTCGGACACAGTTATCATTGTTATGGGGAGCTCCATTGCTGAAGAAGTTATTAGCGATGCCACTGAAAGAAATGCTAGATGCAGGTGTTACTGGCGAGGAGGGGGCAGGCCCCTCCCAACCTTCGACTCCCGTGCAAAGCAATAATCCGGCTGCTTTTATAAGAAGAGCTATTGAAGCGAGAACGAATAGGTAATTTCGTGTTTTTAGTCTTAGTTTTGTTTTTTTAGATGAGTTAATTAGATGATTTTTTTTTGTAAAATATCATTAAAAACATATTTGAGGCTTGATACACAAGTTTGGTTCTCCAAATTTTTCACTAATCAATTCTCTAAATAATAATAATTTCTAATAAAAAAAATATTGATATTTCTATTTTATTTCAGAGTAAACGCTCATAAGAATTTTCGAAAACTGGGCTCCCCAGACTGCACCAAAGCGGCACTAATTTGTTCCATGTATCACACGGCGTTACAGACTATGACACAAGTCAAACTAGATATTTTAACAGGTAAAATAACATATTTTTAAAGTGATTTTTTGTCCTAGAAAAGGCATAGTAGTGTATACCTGAGCAATAATATGCATTACTATAGTATATTTAATAAATGTCAAAGTGTAGCGTATCTTGCCAAACAGGGCTCTCTTTTACTGAACTGTAAGGCAAGATACTGGAGCTTGCTTTCATTACCATGTAAAAAAAAAAACATGATTGTAATAATATTAAAAAAATGAATATAAATAAGAAAAACGACAAACCCGCTGAGTTTCTTGCCGGATCTTCTCAGTTCAGGTCGTATTCCGATCCGGTGGTAGTGTAAGAAAAAAAATGTAACTGACAATTTGTAAGTGCCCCCGCAGGCCTATACAAAATAAAGACATTTCATTTCATTTCACCTGAATTGTAACTTTTCTTTGATTTGAGATATTAACAACGGATTGGATTCCGTTGTAGTAATTGTACAAGTGCAGAGAGAAGTTTATATGGGGAATTTTAGTTTACAACAGCACTATAATTAACATGAACAACTTGCCATTGCCTATATTATTAATTAAAATACAAATTCAGGGTGGTAGAAGCAGTGTAGTTCGCCCGGGGAAGTACCACTGCCACACCTATTTCTTGAAAATATTCGTGAATATATTCTTTATCTGAACTCAATGACAGATGCGTTGCTACTTCCGAGGACTATAATGGTCGCCTCATATAAGTGTGCCGGAAACCACACCCTTCCATCGAAACGTAAGAAATACTTCACGCAAGAAAAAGGTGTGGCGGTGGTGACTTTCCCGGTCGAACTACACTGGTTCTACCACCTTTAATACCAGCATTGCATATAATTTTAATCTAAAATAGGCCTTATTTATTGGTTACTCCTTATTGGTATAGGTATAGATTTATTTTATCTTGCTTCCAGGTCTATGCAATCAGGACGAAATCCTGTACTCATTATGGCAGTTTCTGTGTACACTGGGGCCTAATTGTGGACTCAAGTCGTTCCTAGATCTCCTAGCTGTTAACACTAAGACCTCCGCGCCTGAGTTCCAAATGCTAATATTGTTCGCAGACTGCATGACGCATTATGTAACGTAAGTTTTGAAATATATTTACATTATTTATCTATCTATACTTATAATAAATCTGTGGAGAGGTCAATTCTGTACATGAAATATATTTCCAAAATAACGATTAGGGGGTGATAATGGATCGATACTGATGCCAAAAATGCAATCAGTTAAATTTTTGCCTGTCTGTATAACCGTTTAGAAACAAAAACTACTTGACGGATTTTAACGAAACTTGGTACAATTATTTTTCATACTCCTGAGTTGGTTTTAGTATACTTTTCATCACGCTACAATGAATAGGAGCAAAACAGTACATTTCCCTTCGATGTTGGGAAAACGGGAGGAGTTACTCCATTTTTTAAGCTTCCGTGTATGTATGTGTATTCCGTCCATGTATGACGGAAATGTTCTATAAATTATGTTAAAAGTATCCCACGACAGCATATGTCTATCTTTTATGGTTGACTCACAATAACACGTGTAACTCCCTATTGTCCCTTTGACATATTATATTTCCCTACTAAAATACGAAAGTCAATCTGTGTGTTACATCAAAACCACTGAACCGTGAGGAAGAACCATAAGCTACTTTTTTTACGAAAAACGTAGGAAACGCGGACGGAGTCGCGGGCAACAGCTAGTTTTAAATATGTTAATTTGTTTGTGAAACCAACTAAAATGATTGCAAGCCATAAATATACAATTTTGTTACCTCTTTTTGAATAATACAAAAACCTACAAAAGAAACCTTAGAAAATCTCAGTGTTAACAAAAAGTTAGTTACTTCAATAGGGAAGCAATGTTTTTTTATTGATAAATGACACCTTTATAGAAGTCAATGAGGAAGGCGAATAGTTTTACGATTAACATTTTTTGTTCCAGTATTTTAGATGACATGGAAATGTACGAGCAACAAGATCCTTTCAAATTACAAGATTTCATAAACATGTCGCAATTTCTCAACATGTTCATCTATAAGTCGATAATGGGCCAGTTGTTTGGTAAGTAGTTGTTAAAACATTTTGATATTACTTATGTAGTAAGTGAAGTTTTTTTTTTATCTGACTAAAGTAGCAAACGAGCATGCAGTCCACCTGATAGTAAGTGGTCACTGCCGCCCATGGACATCTATAATCAATTTCATACAGAACATGGGTTCCATCTGAAGTCAATCACAGATGCTATGCTACTCCCGAGGACTATGATGATCGCCTCCTGTGAAAGTGTGCCGGAAACTATATGCTTCTATCGAAACGCAAGAAATGTTCCACGCTAGGAATAGGTGTGGTGGTGGTACTTCCCCGGTCGAACTACACTGGTTCTACCACCTCCTTATTATGGTTAACATGTTATTATGTTTAACATTTTATTTAAGTTTATTTGACGATTTTTATTTTTATAACGATTTCCATCTGAAGTCAATCACAGATGCGTTGCTACTCCCGAGGACTATGATGGTCGCCTCATATAAAAGTGTGCCGGCAACCACACCCTTCCATCGAAACGCAAGAAATGCTCCACGCTAGAAATAGGTATGGCGGTAGTACTTCCCCGGTCGAACTAAGCTGGTTCTACCACCCTTCAAAATACACCTACAAACAACAAAACTACGCTAATCAATCAATATTGTTTGCCAAAATATTTATATTGTAATTTCTCTGTAAGTGATTTTGTGTAAAATCTTTTGAGAAATAAATGTCTGTAATAAAACAATATCGAGGTTGTTGCTCTGTAAAGAGTAATTTATTTTATAACCAATTTTGTTAATTATTGATCTTAAACATATCCAACATACACATATAAAGAGTTAAATACAAATCACTAACCTGTAAAGAGAAACAACATTAAAGGATATTGCTGCAATTATAATATTATTTAAAAGACAGAAATATTTCCTTGACGTTTTTAAATTTATAGTTTACACACATAGAGAATGAACGTAGTGAATTCGGCTGTCACCAATACTTGACTGCTAACGTCAAAAGAAGTGCACAGACTATTTAAAAATAATGAGGAGTGAGAGCTGCTGCATTTACATGTCTATAAACGTAAGCGTCAGGACCCCTAGACCAGGTGCGATATTTTTGGTTTGAAGATTTGATTTGGTATCAAGATTTAATACCCTTTTGATACTATTTGATTCTGACGTCAGAATGTCTGATGACTTTCTTTTCATTTTTTTCACTGCTCGTCGAGGCACTAAATAATTTAATTTAGGTATCAAATAGTATCAAAAGGGTATTAAATCTTAATAGTCTCCAAACCAAAAATATCTCACTTGGTCCAAGGGGTCATGACGCTTACCCGTGTTCCCGCCGTACGGTGCGAGGAGAAAACACAGTGGGGGTTTAGCCGGTAAGAGTCCGGCATAACCCAGCTGCCGCCCCGGGTGGCTGGGTATGCATGAGGATTACCCACTTAAAAAAAAGGGGTCCTGACGCTAACCTATAAACTTATATCCTGTAACCCCCAGAGCTGAAGAGCATCAGCCACAACGCGGTGTTCGTGTCGCTGCACACGCTGCTGCTGGTGCTGTACCGGCGCGACTGCCGCCGCGCGTACGCGCCGCCGCACCACTGGCTCGTGCGCGACATACGGGACACGCACTTCATGCAGGACCTCGAGAAGGGCAAGAAGCCGCAGCAGGTACGCTAGCCTTAGCTTCGGAGGAGGCCACCATAACAGCAGGCTGCCCGCATAAACCGCAACGTGATACTGAGTTATTTCTAAGCTTGGCCTTAGCTCCGGGACCGGAGGAGGCCACGCTGCCCGCATAAGCCGTAACGTGTTGCTGAGTTACTCCTAAGCTTGGCCTTAGCTCCGGGACCGGAGGAGGCCACGCTGACCGCATAAGCCGTAACGTGCTGCTGAAATATATCTAAGCTATTGTATAGCTTTTATCGCGGGCCTTGAGCGCGGCGACCGATTTCACAGGTACGCCCGTGGCTCTAGCTCGCAGGAGGCCACGCTGCCCGCATAAGCCGCAACGTGCTGCTGAGTTCTTCTTTTATAAGGTTGAAGTAGCAAACGAGCATGATGTCCACCTGATGATAAGTGATCACTGCTGGTCATGGGAAAAGCCCGCGTGGCCTAAGCTCCGGGACTCGTGCGGGACATACGCGACACGCACTTCATGCAGAAGCTCGAGAAGGGGAAGAAGCCGCAGCAGATACGCTCGCGAGGCCTTAGCTTCAGAGAAGGCCACCATAACAGCAGGCTGCCCGCATAAACCGCAACGTGCTGCTGAGATATATCTAAGCTATTGTGTAGCTTTTATCGCGGGCCTTGAGCGCGGCAACCGAATCAACAGGTGCGCTCGTGGCCCTAGCTCGCAGTAGGCCACGCTGCCCACATAAGCCGTAACGTGCTGCTAAGATCTTTTTTATAAGGTTGAAGTAGCAAACGAGAATGAAGTCCACCTGATGATAAGTGATCACTGCCTGTCATGAGAAACGCCCGCGTGGCCTTAACTCCGAGACCGGAAGAGGCCACGCTGCCCTCATAAGGGTCCATTCAGACAGACCATCAGAGAGCATCGGCTCGCATTTTTATTTTCACACAGACCGGATCGTATATACGCTTGGAAGTAGCCGGAGCGTAGCCGCTACGCGAGTGAGAACGAGCACGCAATCAAAGCCGATTGGCTGCGCGAACGAGAAAGAACACGCAATTAGAGCCGGTCGACTCCTCTTATTATTTCACACGAAGCACATTCAAACATTTGTAATGACAAAAGAAGTGCACATATAAAAATAAACCTTAATACAATTACTCAAAACTCTGTTTCCAACGTGATTAAAATCTGCTTCCTCTCCGAGCCCCATGCCATGGAAATCGGTGAGCAACTTAATAGAGAGCAGGTGCATTTGAAATCAATTACAGATGCGGTGCGACTCTCGATGACTAAGATTGGCCATCTTAATTTACCTCATATAAAAATGTGCCGGCAACCATACCCTTCTATCGAACACTAGAAATAGGTGTGGCGGTGGTACTTCCCCGGTCGAACTACACTGGTTCTACTGGTTCGAAATTGTTTCCTACTTCAATATTAACTTAAAAAAAAAACATTTTGTCTACCACCTTGAAGAATTGAAACCTATCAATTCATAATAAAAAAAAAGAATTGAAATTGAATTACAATGATTAAAAAGACAACTCTATGACAAAATTACACGACCCAACAGTATGTGTAAATCTATTTTATCTTACAGGTGTTGGTGCAAAAGACTCCACACATGATAGCTCACGGAGAACGCGTACGACTTTTCAGGAGAGCTGTCGCTGATGAAAAGGTAAATTTTGCTTTGTCCGTTTTTTGTGTGTTTAGAAGGTAGTATAAATATTTGCGACTATGTCGACATCTCCACTGCACTATTTTCTACGTATAATACCAGTGTTAAGCGAGATGACCCGATTAGCAGGTTGTGATAACTTATTTTCTTATGTCTGCTATGCTGCTGGATTAGGCTGATATTAACTTAATCCACTGGGGTAGCAACGCATTTTTGACCTACCTCAAGTAAGACTAATCTTAGCTGGGGTTGTTCACAGATTATAACTACTTACCGTGAAAATAAACACAATAGATAAATACGTGATAGAAACGCATTCGCTGTAAACACTCCTATTTTTTATAAGATAGACGTAGCAAACGAGCACGCAGTCCACCTGATGCTAAGTGGACACTGCTGCCCATGTTCAGCTATAGGCAACTTCTTATAGAACATAGGTTCTATCTGAAGTCAATCACAGATACTTTGCTACTCTGGAGGTCTAAGATGGTCGCCTCATTTTAAAGTATGCCGGCAACCACACCCTTCCATCGAAACGCAATAAATGCTTCACACTAAATATATGGCGGTGGTACTTCGCCGGTCGAACTACTCTGGTTCTACCACCTGGTACTTCTTCAAACGAATAAATTAATTTGCTCTGAACATTAATGTTACTTGAATACTTGAATATTCTTCAAATACATTGTCCAAACAAGTGTAATTAAATTATTTATACTCGATAATTATTATTTTGACCACAGGTAGTGTTAGGGCTAACGGAGAGAGCGTGTGGCGGGCGATCCACGCTTGTAACGGTTCGACGGACCCGTTTGGTGGAGGATGGTTACCGACAGTTGGCAGCGCTGCCCAGTCGAGCGTTACGTGGTGTGGTACGCGTGCGTTTCATCAATGAGCAGGGACTGGATGAAGCTGGGATAGATCAGGATGGCGTGTTCAAAGGTTGGTGAAATTAATAAAATACCCCAAAAACAAACTCATCGGCTTCTTAGGTTTGGTATTTATTTATGTTTTAACCTAATCCTGTCTTTTAACTTCCAATTGTCTCAGATATGACAAATATGATGGTTTGGTCGCCGCCTATACATAGTATATGAATGATTCTTCTGGGTCTAACGGTTTATGTATTCTTCTTAGCATGTTCATGGCACCCATGAAATCGGAATTCCTAATGTGGGAATGATAAATGTATAAAATATTATAAATATTAATTTTTTTCGCCTGACACGCGGAAGTTTCAAGATATGACAGGCAATGATAAATTTGGCTTTGCATGTCTGTGTACTCACGTATATGGGGTTATAAAACCTAAGATTATTTTAGTAGTAGTCGCGTCTTACAACAAAACCACTAAACGGAGTTGGTTATACATATCTATGTGCGGCAGCGACCACTTCCATCCATCCGCTGCCTTGCATGCTTATTCGTTACTTTAATGTAATTAATTTAATAAAATCTATTATATCATACAGAATTCCTAGAAGAGACGATTAAACGCGTGTTCGATCCGTCTCTAAACCTGTTCTGCACGACGAGCGAGGAGCGGCTGTACCCGTCGCCCACGTCGTGCCTGCAGGAGAACCATCTGCAGCTGTTCGAGTTCATCGGACGCATGCTCGGCAAGGCGGTGTACGAGGTAATCAGTTTTTATACATTAAGGACTAGGACCATGGGTTAGAACGCTGCTGCAATACCCAATCTATATATGAGTTACCGTTTGAATTAAAACGCTGCTGCAATACCAATCTATAAATGAGTTACTGTTAGATCCTGTTTTAAGTCAAAAAGCGTTCTCTCTAGTTAAAACTAGTTTTCACTAGTTTTAACTAGACTAAGCGCGTTTTGCCAAAAATATTCAGTTCTAACGCTAACAATATAAATGGATTATCCGAGTATCTGGATACTGAATAGTTAGTAAAAAAGTAGTCTCAATGACTTATTGAGAATAAATTGTATTAATTTCAATTATTTTTATAAGTTCTGTATGTCTATTTGTCTATGTGTTTGTAAATCAAAAATACTACATTGAATTGAAAGGAACGCAAGTATATTCATAGTATGTATCTAAACGTGTTGGTTTACTCTATTCTTTATTAAAATCGATCGTTTCTATCTATCTTAAAAAGTGTAGTATAATTATCACCCGCCCTACAGTAAGTTATCCAATAAATAAAACTTTGAAACAAAATAATAAAACCCTGCATTTATTTTTTATCTTATGTAAATAATTTCTTTTTAATATTATAAATATGAGGGTCTGTGAGGATGTATGTTTGCTTGTTGCTCTTTGACAAGCAAAAACTACATGACGTATTTTGCCTAAATTTTACACTTAGTTTATGATCGTAATTAACACATGGGATGCTCATTACCACGGCAAACGCGATCAAAGCGGGCGGAACCTGGGGAATAACCTAGTGTTGAATACCCGTATATTCCAGGGTATAGTGGTGGACGTGCCGTTCGCGTCGTTCTTCCTGAGCCAGGTGCTCGGCCAGACGCAGCAGGCGCTGTACAGCTGGATCGACGAGCTGCCCTCGCTCGACCGCGACCTCTACCGCAGCCTCACCTACATCAAGCACTTCCAGGTTACTCTCACACGTGTGTGTGTATGCGTGCGTGCATGTGTATGTGTTTATTTTGGGCGCGTTCCAGATGACGCTCACATAGTCCTAAACGCCCAAAACGTTGTTCCACATGACGACTGCGGTCGTTGTGGTCACGGCGAAAACGTCACTCACGTCATGATTTACGCCCACGCGACGCTCACGACGACCCACCTAACAAGGTGGGTCGAAGTGATCGTTCCAGTAGAGAATACGTCAGTAAAGCTCACAAGCTAATGGAACCGGGAAGCCTGCGGTCGTGAGCGTGCGCTTTGTAAACTTCTAATGGAACGCACTCTTTAAGACTAGTAAGAAGCGCATGTTCGCTTCTTACTAGTCCTAAAGGGTGACCCATGTGGTAGTAAATTGTCTTTGCTGCCCAAGGACATCTGTACACAACGTTCTATAGAACACTAGTTGACTCGGCGAACTTTGTTCCGCCTATAAGTCAAAAATCTAAAATTATCTGTGTTTTTCGACTATATTATACATGTATACATGTATTATACATAAAAAGCTTCCTGTTGAATCACTCTATCTATTAAAACTGCATTAAAATCCTTAGCGTAGTTCTAAAGATCTAAGCATATATCTGCGGGAAGCGACTTTGTTTTATACTATGTAGTGAAGGGTTCTGTTTGAAGTCAATTATAGATGCATTGCTACTCAAGATTATGTAATAAAACATATTCATAGATATTAAAGTTAACCGATAAACACATCTTTCCATCTAAAAGCAGGAACTGCTTCACGATAGTAATTGGTGTGGTGGTACTTTCTCGGTCGAACTGCACTAGTTCTACCAGCTGGTAAATATACTGTGTATACACGTCGTGAGCAAATTAAAGCTATTCATGTATAGCTACTATTTGTCCACCAATTCGCACTTGGCAAGCGCGGTGGACTATGGCCTAAGACTCTCTCATTCTGAGAGAAGACCCGTGTCCAGCAGTGGGCCAATAATGGGTTGATGAGAGATGTATGGTTACTATGACATCGAAAACTGAACTACTTCCTTTTGTGTTTGTCTGTTCTTAAAATAATAAAGAATATAACCTTTTTTCGTTCTTCTTTGTTTCAATTAATTAACATGTTTAGTCTTCTAAATCTGTTTATTATTGTAAATTATTGTCGTTGCATCTTTTCAAACGAATTAAGACTATCTATGGCACGTTTATTACGGACTAACTAACCCGGCGAACTTCATTCTGCCTAAAAGTCAAAAATCTAAAAGTATCAGTGTTCCTCTAATATTATACATAAAAATCTTCCTCTTGAACCACTCTATCTATTACAAAAACTGCATTACAATCCGCAGCGTAGTTTTAAAGATTTAAGCCTATCCCTATGTATATAGGAACAGCGCGAAGCAACTTTGTTTTTTACTATGTCGGAATAGCACTTGTAGTGAAATTATGTTATCTAAAATCAATACCATTTGAAAACCTAATATACGTGATTTTTCTATTGGCAGGGCGACATATCGTCGCTGGAGCTCACATTTTCCGTCGACGAAGAGAGGCTAGGAGAGATTGTGACACATGAGCTTGTTCCCGGCGGGAAAGCAATACCAGTTACTAACGAAAACAAGTAAGTGAACAACTTGGACTAGGTTCTAATGATATACTTTTGTAAACTATCAATATACTTTAAGTAAGTACTGTTGCCTTAAGGTATTCGCAACACCATTTAAGGTACCTATGTGGTGCATTCTTTAACTTCATGGGAGATTTATGTTGCTTTATTTTCGAATATTGTTTAGTTAATATTTAGAAAATTCTTCCAACCTAATTATATAATTACTTTCAAACTCCAAATTCCAACCTTTAAAATAACTTCGGAAATAAGTTTTTATGTACCTACATCCAACTTGATTACTCGTAGTTGGAAGTAATGTGTGTGCTATATTCGTCGTGTACTTATCTTTCTTGAAAAATAAACCTAAAATAATTTTCAGAATAAATTACATCCACTTGATGGCGCACTTCCGAATGCACACGCAAATAAAGGACCAAACGAATGCCTTTATCAAAGGTTTCAGGACTATTATCAACCCAGAGTGGCTGTCTCTGTTCTCTACACCCGAGGTTAGTTCAGATGTAATTATTACAGAAATTGGTGTTACTTGCGTCCAATGTTGGGTGTGGGGTTTTTGGATAACTGGAAATGAACATTTTTCATAATGCTGGTATAGAAATATATTCATTGTAACATCGAGTCTCAAATAATTTTGTGACATTTAGTATCATTTGTTTTCGATAATATGTGTGAATTAATAAGTGGTTAAATGATAGATGCTTGAAAAAACTCATGTCATTACTTTTTATTGTATTTTTTTCTAATTATACAAAAATATATGTAGTCAAATTAAAGCCAGGAGGGTATTGTTGCAGTATGACGAAAAGGCATATCGTCAGTGGAAAGGAAATAATGCTAAAGCGCCATGTTTTTATACAGAAAAAATCATGTCACACGCTCCACTAGATTTCACTAAAGGTCAGCTCTGATTCGACATCTAATAGTCTAAGAATATATAAAGTTTTTTTCTTCTTTTTTATTTCACTGAAGTAGCAAACGAGCATGCAGTCCATCTGATGGTATGTAGTTATTACCGCTCATGGACATCTGTAATCAACTTCGTACAGAACATGGGTTCCATCAGAAGTCAAACGCAGATACGTTGCTACGCCCGAGGACTATGATGGTCGCCTCATTTAAAAGTGTGCCGGCAACCACAAGCTTCTATCGAAACGCATGAAATGCTTCACGCTAGAAATAAGTGTGGCGGTGATACTTCCCCGGTCGAACTACACTGGTTCTACCACCTTGGATACGGACAGGCAGATAGACATATAATAAAAATAACATTAAGAACTATATGTAACAGTGGTTACTTAGTCTGATCTGACTTATCAATTTTAATATAAATCTTCAATATCTGTAAAAGGTGGTCTGGTGGGAACTAAAATAAGTGGACTGTATTTGTATAACATAGGCTGGTTTAATCACCATCAAAATTACACTTGGATATCCCGGTCAAACAATTATGGAAATTAAGCGGAATGGTCCGTAGCCGTCGGAGGTCGCGATGGTGAGTGTCGGCGCGTACCGCCGCTGCTGTCGATGACGTAGCGTTCCTCCTCCGCCCGCGCGTCCCCTCTCGTGCGTGTTCGAGGAAATCTCAACAATATCTTCTAAGTTGTCTCTTCCTTCTACATATGTATAACTTATTCCTGTGGCTCTCCCCGATTTATTTATGTTAACAAAGGTAATGTATATCCTATGTGATAATCTAGGACAGAAAACTATGAAATTATGTGTGTGCTAAATTTGAGCGGAATTCAACCCATCGTTTTTGCCTGAAAGAGTAAAACACGCATATTTGCTCAGAAACTTTCACATTTATAATATTAATAAAAAAACAAGACATAGCATAATTATAAATCGTCTTTAGGAATTACGGTTAAAAGTTTACCCAACAAATATTATTCATTAATTTCCAGTTTGTGACATCATGTTTCAAACCGCCGGTGGCTAGTTTCGCTCACCTAAAGACGCCGTTACCCTCACAAATCTCATTTCTAAGAGTGCGTTCCATTAGACTTTCACAAAGTTCACGCTCACGACCGCAGTTTTTCCCGTTCCAGTAGCTTATGAGCGATACGAACATAATCTCTAGTGGAACGATCACTTCGACCCACCTTATTAGATAGGTCGTAGGTCGTCATGACCTTCGCGTGGGCGTAGGTCATCACGTCATGAGTGACGAATTCGCCGCGACCACAACGACCGCGGTCGTCTTGTAGAACGACGTTTTGGGCGTTTTGAGCTTTGTGAGCGTCTTCTGGAACGCGCCCTAACATTAATACGTATATCGTAGCTCCAACGTCTCGTGAGCGGGGACAACGTGCCGCTGGACCTGCGGGACCTGCGGCGCCACACGCAGTACTACGGCGGCTTCCACGACTCGCACCGCGTGGTGTGCTGGCTGTGGGACGTGCTGCAGCGGGACTTCACCGAGAACGAGCGGGCCATGTTCCTCAAGGTACACCGCGCTAGAGATAACTCATTAGTCCTCTATGTACAGCTTGCATGGAAGATTGATGGAACTTATATGGTTCGTAGGGAGGTACCACTTGTCCCTGTAGTTCCGGGACCAGAGTAGGGCTACGGTATCACCTGCCTGTCGTAAGAGGCGACTGAAAAGGGGCTTGTGGGTTTGCAGGCGGCTTACTGTTCATTTTAATGTATTGTTAAGCTATTGCATAGCTTTATCGCGAGCTTTGAGCACGGCGACCAAATCAAGAAATTCCGTAACGAAAAACCTAACACCCGCCACTCCGCCTACCAGGATCGAGAAGAGCTGCTCGGAAATCGGACGAAAATGCAAGCCGCTGTTTGTGAGAAAGTATATAATATCAGAGAAATAAACTGGAATGAATCAAAGAAAATATATACTGCATAAATAAATAATTATAATTGCATAATTGCATTGATAATAACTGCTATGCTTTACCGCGGCAGTCCCTGAATACCGCACGTTTTTTTGATAATTAAACACCAAACTTTATTCGACAAAGAAAGACAGGATACCAGATGGAAAGTAGTCACAGTCTCCTATGGATATTTGGAACACCAGAGGAGTTTAAATCATAACTTTGAAGGAGAGCTGTTTACGTGCCCTATTTATTATTATTAATGTTGCATAAATCTATATTATTACTAATTTTCAGTTCGTAACATCATGTTCCAAGCCTCCGGTGCTCGGTTTCGCTCACCTGAAGCCGCCGTTCTCGATTCGCTGCGTGGAGGTCGGAGACGATGAAGACACGGGAGATACTATTGGTAATATTAATAATAATAATATACTTCGTTGTACCCAACAAGGAGAATAATACAATTAATATTAGAATACAAAAGGCGGCCTTATCGCTCAACAGCGATTTCTTCCAGGCAACCTAAGGTTATGGAGATAAGATTAAGATGAAAATAAAGAATAGGTAGGGTGCAAAAATCAGGTTAACGAAATTAGTGCAACGTACAGATTAAGAAAAAAGTAACAGAGAAACTTTTAAAAATCAACAAAACAACAATTGTAAAAAGAATTAAGTTTAAAGATAGCAAAAAGCGTAAGGAAAGGATTGGAAAATTAGAGCTTAAGGTAATGGGACTTCAAAAGACTTCACAATTATCATTTTTAACTTACGAAGTGTATGCTGCTGCATATTATTATTTATTACTGCATTACTATGAGTAAGGCGTATGCAGTGTTCTGTGTTAAATGTAGACACTATACTTTTGATCGGGTATGGACATACGTTTTAAAGTTAAATGACTAATTTAGGGATGTAGATAAACTCAGAGGCTATAAATGTATAAAAAATAAACGTAGCGTGAACTCAGCGGCCGTGGAAAAATTTGTCAATGAACAAAGATTTTTTGCCCACCTTGTAATAAATATCACGCCGGGGGTGAGTAAATTTCTTAGCGTCCCGAGAATAGGTAGTATGAAATTTTGACTATTTTAAATCGTCTCACAGAGGTATAACCCATTATTGTCTCACTGCTGGGCACGGGTCTTCTCTCACAATGAGAGAGTTTTAGGCCATAGTCCACCGCGCTAGCCAAGTACGAATTAGTTGACATGAAATCGTATCACCAGACGTAAAACTGCGTCAGAATACATCTGACCATCCTGCTATCGTCCAACGGCTGGGTATCGGCTCTTTTCATTCCCCGTGCAATGCTTATCAATTGTTACCTTTACTTACATTTTAATTTCATTCAACAGGAAGCGTGATTCGCGGTTTCTTCACGATCCGCAAGAAGGATCCGCTAAACCGTCTACCGACTTCGTCCACGTGCTTCAACCTGCTGAAACTACCCAACTACCAGAAACGAAGCACGCTTCGTGACAAGCTACGGTACGCTGTCAACAGCAACACAGGCTTCGAACTCTCGTAGAAGCTTCATAGCAAGAAGTGCTGTACCCTTATAATGCACATCAGACTGTCCTTGAAGCACCAGGTCTGTAAAACGACTCTTTACAGACATTCATAAAAGGTCTCTGGGTCTCATAAAAGGGGTAAGAGTTACCGCTCCCTAGCAGTGGCACAAGCGGATCACAGAAACAGTAGAACTGTGAAGGATTATGCTTCTTCAAACGTATTAGGGATATCGTCCCTTAAGTTCTAACACCGCGTAACTCAAAAAATGCCCATTTTGAATTAATAAAATAATGGTATCTAAGAATAATACAGGAACATGTTACATTTTCATAAAAAATATTAATTTAATATGAGTTAATAATGAGTTAATATATTATTTGGTAGTTGAAGAATTAAAAATAACTATTTGAGACAATTTATTTGCTCTCCTGAAATGTTGGTAATTTTGAGATCCGCGGTGTTAGAACTTAAGCGACGATATGGAAGTTGAGCTCTTGCAAGAGTTTATACCCTTATTTCAGCGACTCGGTAAAAACTGGTCCTTTAAATCAGTAGCTTCTGATCTGAGATGAAATGAACACGGCTTTGAGCTCTCGTGTTGTTGAGAATGAGTGTAGGTTTGGTCAACTTATGTCATCTGTAGGAAAGGAAATCGATTAAAGGTATGTTGGCAAATTCTGAGATCTTATCCAATCCAATGAAATTTTAATGCCAAATTCCATCTAATAATATGTTACATTGTAAAAAAAATCTCTCTTTGCTTCATTTTGTCGATCTCAGCTGTACAAGGCCAGTGTTTGAAAAGGTTTTTACGTCCATCCAAATGTCTTGATGTAATTTCAATAATTCGTGGCCAGTTATGTCATGTCAAAGATTAGCTCGTAATATATAAACGACTTTCCACTTGGTCTCAGTTATTTTAACTATTGAACAAAATTATAATGTTTACTATACATTAATATTTGTCCTTAATACAGTACACAATATTATTTTATTCAGAATTATTAACATTTGATGTTAGTTTTAAGTTCTATTTTTATATCTATGTATTCATTGCTATATAATGCACTAAAATAAATTAACAAAGTTCCATGATTTTTGTAAGATAATAGCTATATCATACTCATGTTCCATTAACTAATTGTTGTATTTAGTATATTAATATTTTAGCGTTGTAGCGGTAGACCTTGATTTCATGTTTACGTTGGCAATAAAATAATAATAATGACGTATCTATACTGGAAAACATTTTCATTGTACAGGTGAAGCATTCATTGCGTTTCGATGGAAGGGTGTGGTTGCCGGCACACTTTTATATGAGGCGAAAATCTTAGTCCTCGGGAGTAGCAACGCATCTGTGATTGACTACAGATAGAACCTATGTTCTATATGAAGTTGCTTACAGATGTCGAGTGACCACTTACTATCAGGTGGACTACATGCTCGTTTGCTACTTCATTATTATAAACAAGTTTTTATTAGGACCGACAGTGACTCCGCGTCGCACAGTTAATTAATCTATTAAAAAAATGTGTGCGTGTACTAGCGTACACTCGTAAGAAGTGAAACTTCTTTATGACGTTATTTTTCAAAAAATAATTTACTATATGCAACTTTACAGAAATTGGTTAAATAAAGTTAAATTAGATAAAGTTTAATAAAAGGCTTTTATTAAACTTTATCTAATAATCTAATCTATAATAATCTATCTAATATCACGCGTGGTAGGGATAAGAAAAAGATGGCGCGTAACGGAAAAAAAGATGGCGCGTAACGAAAAAATGTTACACTAAATTTTTTTCCAACCCCGATAAAGAAGTTTCACTTCAACAACCCCGATAAAGAAGTTTCACTTCAAAAATGGAAAACATGTTTGATGTGAACTAATTAAATGGAATAGACCACACCAATGTCTTTTACGTACTTGGTAATTAGTACTATATTAAAAGACTAAAATGACTTTTTGTTCATTTTAATCTTTTAATATAGTACTTATTATTAAGTGTGTGTCCTTAGCCGTGCAAGTTCAATAAACAACTCGCTGAGCAGTGCCTGTAATGCGTGAAACGCGACGTAGAACTTAACTGCGACATACGACATACCACTGACATTAGTCTTTGCTTGACTTGACAATGAAGGAGCAAACGAACGTGCAATCGAATGGTAAGTTGTCGCTGCATTTACAGAAGTAACTTCATATAGACCTGGGGTTTTATCAGAAATCAGAGGCTTTTCTACCACAAGAACTCCTCGTCGGTAAAAATGCAATGACAATGGTACCTGGTTGAATCATACTCGTTGTAACACCTATTAAATTTGTTTTTAAAATTGAATTTTGAATTATCCATGTCTGAAGCGAAAGCGCTTTGATGCCGCGTTGCCATCCGAACGCATCGTATGCATCGTATGCAGTCAAAAATGCAATCGCTAGTACTAAAATAATTGGAGATAATAAAACAAGTCGATTTTAGTTATTTGCACTATCCCTATTCTTAACACTTTAAGAGTATTTTATTGCTTAATATGTGTTTTGACTGTTTTAAATGCAATATTAAACAGCATATACAAAAATGTAAATTAATTGTGCAACTAAACAATTAAAATCACATAAGTCAACTTATATGATTCATTGTCATGTTTAAGTCTGCCTAAATCTTTTAAATGCTTATGTGACAGGAAATTTCACTTGTAGATATGACAAGAATTTAAAAAAATGTTCCTTCTGGGATATTTGAATTTAATTATTAATTAGTAGACCTATTTGTGTACTTTTCTCGTTTTATGATAATTTTCCTCGATATATAGATTTATACATGGATGTATTCTGCTGCGTGTAAATTAATATTATTGAAATTGTCAATCAATGAATGAACATTACTTCATATAAAATATCTGATTATTTGATCTCAGATTGTCGAGTACTTGTTTTGACCAATGTTTACTGAGCTGGTTGGTACGAGTAAAGTGTGGTTAACCACATGAACACATTATTATTATAACATTGAAGATTAAACGTAAACCTGCAAAGGATTGTAAATTCTGGATTTAATACAATGCTGATGTCTAAATGTAATATAAGTTTCATGTAAAAGCGAAACATTTTAATAATGGCCTACTAAGCGTAAGTACGAGCCACAAAAAAATCCGTATTTTGCCAACAGGGCTGCGAGTGAACGATACGAATTTTATATATACGTGACATTGTACTGACTGCAAATACGAGTAGAATTCTAATACATTCATCGAGAAGTCACGTGTTAATTAAAATGTAAAACGAATTCTATAAACAAATCAGTCCAGTCCAATGTAAATATAGGTGTAAATAGACAATAAAATGTTAGATGTGTCTTGAATTTGTACTATGTATTTATCCATTTGTGTACAGAAATCTATGGCTACTTATAGTTTCGTATTCAGAATGTGTATGGGATATAGCATAGGTTTAAGAGAAATTTTGTGCTCCCGATTCCAAACGTTATTTTATGGCATTCTTTACATAAATTAAATATATTTTTGACACATAAAAAGGTTTTTAGCACCATTGCGATGTGTTATATTCACCTCTTCCAAGGTGCACGAAGCCAATACGTTACAAATATTATTTCTTCTTACTCACTTTACATATCTTATTATTGTGTACATATTTATATTTTAGTCAACTTAATGTCGATTGATATAAGTGATGGTGCGATTTGAATTATGTAAATGTTTGGAAATGGGTTTAATTGTTATGTTTCGATAATTTTTTCTACCACTTAATACCATCCTATGAAGTTTGTTAAAAGTAGACACAAAATGGCGTACCACAGCCTGTTCTTTTTGTTAGAATATGATTAAAAATCGGGCGAAGATAACATAACCCCAAACCTTTCGGAGATGTTATGTGCTAAAGTATATGTTTGTTTATAATGAAACACTGAAATAAGTATTTGAGCCCATTTCCAGGCAATTGTTTATTATAAATATTAACACTTATTAACTTTAGCCTCACGATGTTTACGCTAAATGTTTGTTTATGCAAATATCACAAATAAATAATACATCATTCAGGTCGTACTGCGGAACACACCAAATGCTCTTGTATTCTCTTAAGTAATTCATTATTATATAGTTTAAACTCCTAATGTTTTATAACTTTATTCTTCCAATCTTTTTAATGTTATAATTATTTTTAGTTTATATTATATTAGAATTATTTATATCTGTATGAAAAATTTTATGTTTTGTTAATAACTTAGTGCAATTATTTTTATTGTATCCTGTTTTTTAATATTGTAAAGTGCAGATGACAGACCGAGTTATGTTATAAGTTGCAAGCAAGCATTTACAGCAACTTCAAGTAGTAAATCTGATAAAAATAATATGATATGAAGACATTGAACATACAATAGGATGATTCTTTGTAAACGCTTAATACCAATATTTTAGGTATTGTAGGATTGTCTTGTTTCTAGGGACCAAACATTCAATAGCTATGAATTTGATAATGAGCGTTTATAAATGATGTAAAAATTCATCCCTGTAATAACTTAATGTCAGACAAATATTTAACAGTCGCTGACGTAATGTAGTACGTTAATTTGTTATTATTATTACTGTATTTTTAATTATTTTTATATGGAATGAGTTACTTGTCGTCAACCCATTAATGTCCCACTGCTGGGCACGGGTCTTCTCTCAGAATGAGAGAGTTTAGGCCATAGTCCACCGCGCTGGCCACGTGCGAATTGGTGGAATGAGTTTACTTCTATGATATTCCCGGCATGCTATGACATGAGTCTCTTCAAGAAAGATGCATTGGCGACTCTTCTGGCGTTGCAAATGTCCATATGCGACGGCGACTACTTTGCATCAGGTAGTCAGTCTGCCTTATCGTTAGGTACATATAAAAAACAACAATGGCACCTCAAATTTGTCACATTGTTTATAAATAACTCCAGTAACTTTATAATGATGCAGATATGTAATAATATCATATAGCCTATATAGGTAATTATGATCCTGTACGAAGGCAGTTTCAAATTACATTTTCAAGCCATTCAGTGGCCGCGAGCTAACTCCTTCAAAATCATAATATCCTGTACACTGTTAGTATAAATTATAAAGTTAAAAAACTTAAAACGCTTTCTACACTCATAGCCCCACAGTAGGATTTTCTCCTGTGTCATGGGTGCCATGGACACACACACACACGAATACACAAACACCCAGACCCAGAACAAGAATCTAAACTCCTCATTCAGGTACCTGTCTGGCCGGGAATCGAACCCGGGACCCACTGCGTTTCAGACCGATATGGTAACCGCTACGCCACGCGGGTCGTCATAAATTATCCTATGTCTTAATAAAGTTTGAAAACTTCAGATTGTCTGTCATCTGCACAAACCTCAACCGAAAAAAAAATCTGAACAAAGTAGTAACCATATTTTGAACAAAATAGTATTTTGTAGTGGTATTCCCATTTTCATCGGTAACTTAATTAGGTATTTCATAATAATATACATACCTATACCTAAACATGGATCATTGTAAGGAATATTTTGTACTAGACACGTAAATATTATGTTGTATAACACAATGTGATTCTCTGTGATAAAATAATTGATATTTATTAACATGGCTTTTATTTTCCTTTTAATTCTTAGAGGTCTGTGAATACCCGTAATAAAAATAGATTCGTGTATCTAGGGAAAAATATAGCGTTTTACTAGACACAGTAATGGCAAATTATCATATCATGGTGGGCTACTATGCAGTTCATAAAGTGGAGCACGCAGTTCAGTGCTTTATGGTAAATGGGTACTGCAGCCCATAGATGGTTGTAATCAACTCAAAATATGATGAGGCTTTTATAGTTCAGTCACAGATGCATTGCTAGCCTAAGGAGTAAGTAAGTAAAATGTTGGAACTTTGCCGTTGAAAGGCTGTAATGCGTGTAACGGTGGTTTTCAGAAACATTACTGGTACAAAAATGCATTACTTACTAGTCTTAATTAATTGAAAAAAATGAAAACGTCAGTCGCCTAAACCGAAAATATTACCGATATAAGGGGTAATGGCCTGAATAACCGAAGTGACTCCCGGACCCAAAAATATTGCTATTATTTATCACCTTTAGCTTGGTATTAGTGGCCTTGATAAAGTACCTAATGTACTAAAATGTAGAGAAGGTCTAGGATTATTTATAGAATCGCAACTGCAACAATGCAAACGCAATGACCTAGGTCAACTAGAACCTAAGTTCGAACCGAGTTTTTGTCCCTGTCGCAAAAGAAACGGAATATTCAGATTGATAACGTTCCTCCGCGTTCCGTCTGATACCTAATAATTTCAATAAAAAGGAGAAAATGATAACCCACTGCTTGAGATTTATGTAACGTGGGTATCATATGTAACCTGTACCTCCTATGCCTGCTAGACCCATCCTTAGCGTAAATCCCGGAAAAAACTTACTTACGGAATTGTAGTAGAGCGGTTAGGAAGTAGTTATTAAATAGGTGTGATTTTTGAGAATTAAATTGGGACATTGGAATTGAAAAAGAAGGTTTAGTATCAAATGAGAAAAATTACGCGGGTAGGAGTGAAAGAATTGTATTCTATAACAGGAAAATCTGAATTATGAAATAAAAAAAATATTTTCGTAGTTGGTCTTGAAACTTGAACCACACGTGTGTCGTAGGTAGAGAAAAAATCAATTTGAAGAATCCAGCTATGTGTAAACTTCTAAGCACAAATTCTGAATAACCAAAAAAATGCTATTTAAATGATGGTTTATGAAGAATTGCATGATTTCTAGAGAAACCCTACCCCGTCCTTGAAGAATTTCAAGTTCTTCAAGGACTGTTTTACAGAGAGGCGGTGAACCTCCATTTTTAAACCCTATCTCATTCATTAGGTACCTATACTACCTACATTTTTTTTCGATCTAAGGAGGTATACTTTACACAATTAATACTTTTTGAGACACCGCAGTCCACAAATTCGCACTTGGCCAGCGCGGTGGACTATGGCCTTAACTCTCTCATTCTGGGAGAAGACCCGTGCGCAGCAGTGGGCCAATAATGGGTTGATGCGAGACACCGCAGTGCTTAATCCAAGATATTAGTAAGATCCAGGACTTTACTTATTGTTAAGTAGTTAATACAATTCGAAGTTACTGAAATACAATTTTAACTACAACTACTATGTAATTAATATGTAACTGATTCAAACAAAATGTTACCAAATACAGTAGTCTTTATAAACTGGTTTAAGTAAGAACGTATTTATATAAACATACCTACATTTACATAACTTTTTTTAAATAATTACTCATTTATTGTTGATACATATTATGTTGTTTGTGATTTTTTGTATCCATATTACTTTTAAACTTTTGCATTTTAATAATAGATATTCTGTAAAACTACCGACTCATAAAATAAAAAGAAAAAAAAACTTGCGTTGCATAGCACAAAATTCAAGCAAAGCAGCTGTTCATGGCGTCGTCGCCATTGTTTTCTGTCTTGCTCACTCCCCGCTTCCTCCCCCTTCCATCGCTCGCCAGTCTCGCTCGATTCTCGTGGTGTGTAGACGTCAGCACGCTGCTCGAGAATAATTTATCACGGTGTCATCCTTTGTCCAGAGTAGTTTGAAACTGGATTCAAAGTGAACCGCGGCGTCGTTCACGGCCGAAAACATTCAGTATAGACGCGGTACAACCGGTGAAATTGACAGGTGTATCCCGTTTCGTGTGGTGTGCGTTCAGTGATTCCCGCATAGTCGTTCGAGCATGAATAATAAAGAGGTAGCCGGTGATAGCGTCGCGTGTCCACCGGGAGGCGAGGGCTGGTGATCGCGGCAGGGTGTGGAGACCGGGGGTTCGGCGGGTGATGAGTCTGCGGTGACGGCGGCCGCGGAGCGGTTGGATGGCGGCTGTAAGTGGCCCCGCGCGGCACTCTCGCGTCTCCATGAGTGTGTCCATGTCGCTGATGCAGGGCGGTACGCAGAGCGCGCCGCAGGGCGCCATCCTGGCGGCAGCGGCGCCCTATTACCAGACGCCGGCCATCCCAGCGGACGTGCAGCCAGATCGCCCCATAGGTTACGGTGCCTTCGGTGTCGTATGGTGAGTACACTCATTTATATTATAGGTCCTTATTTGCTTATTATTGATATACAGAGAGTAATATAAACATAAGCATACACGTTAAGATACCTACTACATTAAACAGTAGTTTTATCAAATGTGAGTCACGAAAGTTGAAAACTAAGTTTAGTAAGTAGGTACTTGGTTATATTCAAACATTCACGTGGGATTGGTTAATAAACTGAGGTCTTGATTTCTTTATTGGTTCCATTTGATAGAAAATACAAATCATTCATATGTTTGTTATGAATAAGTCTTAGTCTTTCAATCAGTGAATTTTCCTATATACTTGATCAATAAATGATTAATGAGCTGACCCGGGCTGTACTCTTGTAAAAATAACATTTAAACGAAATTTCATAATACCTAATTATATTTTTATCCAGATATGGAATGTAACACCTTTAAAAACCACTATAGAACACTTCTCAGATAAAAGCAAAACTAGATTTATTACAACAATCAGTACGCCAGTAATCAATGACTTCATTTTAACAGTTCATTAATTGCTTAATTACCCTCACCCAATTATTCACAGTTGCATTCACATTGTGTTGTGAGAAAGCCATGTCTATACAGTTTATCTTAGTGATAAATGAACAAAGGTATCATATATTCTAACTTTTTAATTCTATTCTACAAGACAAATTTAATTACTAACTACTACTAAACTTTATTCATTCTGTCTGTTTGCCTAACCGAGACAAAAGTTCAAATAACTAGCTTAGTTTAAATACTTAATGGTTTCTTTAAAGAAATTATAAACAAAGTGTGATATTTTTCTAGGATAATATTTTTATTAACATTTGTGAAATGTTACAAAATTCTATGTGCTACATATACTTATGTATAGCCTATACAGGGTCCACAAAATAAATTGTCCAATATATCAATTAATGAGTTGCTTAAATATGTGTTTTAATTGTAATATAAGTATTGACCTTCAAGATTAATGTAAGTGATATAGTAAGTAGGTATGCACCAGATTTTTTAAATAAATATTTCTTTTCACTATTTGAGAAATTATTTTTCATAGTTTTTAGTGACTTTGACCTGATTTTGCATTTTTTTAATGATTTGATTATTATTTAACTGATAACCTTCGCTTGTTATAAAATGAGCTTTACATTAAATATGACTCATTCTGCACCTTGTGAAAGCTAAGCTTTCACTTATTGCAATTTCACACTAAGAATTATTCATGTTTTTATTTGTTGTCATTATTCTATTAATAAATAATTTGTCCATGATATTAGGTATTATGTAGTAGAATTTACAAGCATTTTTATACAATCGAAGAAAATAATCAGTATCATTCAATGGTTTTTTTGTGTATCTGTATTAAGATTGCAGTAAAAAATTAATATCAATACATGCATTATGCTTTTTTTGGTTATCTTAGTAATATATATTTCACACAGATGGAGATCATTTCCATTACGTACTTATGTATGTTGCGTGTAAACGATAAAGCGTCTTAAAAGAAAATCCACGCAAAATATTACTCGAAATATCGAAGCAACTTCTCTATTCACTATCAGCTATAAATATAACGTGTGCTAGCCATTGTAGTGATCACAATACGCGGAGCATTCATACATACGCACAATTAGCAATGCGTCCGTTCAAGCTTGAATTGAAACACAATCGCGTTTCTTACGCGTTACTAAATTCTTGCGATTGCCATATAAACATTTGTTATCGCCACCTATTTGAAGCTAATTGTTCTATATACTCTAATTATGTGCAATATATTTTATGTGAGAAAATAGTGCATTAAAATTTTTGTACGCTTTGGAATTTTAAATGTTATGAATGACTTTATGTTATTCAAACATTAAAACGTTGATATTCAGTATTCACACGAAAAATAGTATATTAATTAATTTGTAACAAAACGGCCCGAAACTCAGTTTAATCAAATTTTTTGTATGGTCATTATCAATCGATACTCAGATGGAGATTGTCATTATAGTGCTTCCAGTTAAATCTCACAATAAAGTATCGAGTCGATTAATAACTATTGTTAATATCAGTAATGTCGATGTTTCTTTAGGCTTTCCTTTCAATCCTATTAATATTGTAGCTAAAGGCGAGCTTTTTGAGGATGGATGAATTTTGTGTGTTACTCTTTCGAGCAAGAACAGCCAGTCGGATCTCGATGATATTTTCCAGTCACATTACCACATAGGATACTTATTACCGCAGGAATAACTGTGCGATTAAATATTTTAGCTGATAGTTCAAATACGTAAATACAACTAAGAACTATAACTACAATGTTTAAGGGTTAGTATGCCAGATTTTCACTAGTGACACTAATTTGCCTTTTTCTCACGATTTTGAACTAGGGCCAAGCTAAGACATAAGTATTTTACGCCTACCTGTATGGTAATGAATTTAGCTTTACGACTCACAATAACTACACAACTATGTGATCATTACTTACGCCGAGTATGCCAAATAAAGGTTATCTAAAAATAATTTGCAGTATCAATTTGCATTCTCAATTATACTATTGATCGTTAACTTAACATTCGAAGGTGGCAGAATCCTTCACGTGTCGACTTTGAAGGTATAATCGTAAAAATTATTTTTGCCTTATAACAGCAGTGTTGAGCGCTAATATGTTCTGGTTTGAAAATATGGTAAGAGCTAGGTATATACTTTTCCGAAGCTAACTTAGTCATCAAGGGTAACAGACTCATTTGTGGCCGACCTTCAGGTATGAAAATTCTAATCTTATCTGAGGTCGATACGGTTGTCCATGGGTGGCGGTAGCCATATATTAACGGATGGGTTGCCTGCTTTTTGCTTCTTCTATACTATAAAATAAATTGGAATAATACCATACGTGCAAGATTATATTCTACCTCCAAGAAATTTTGTTAAACTAACTGTACCTGCCAGTCGTCCTTAAAAACAGTTAAAAAAATGAATGACCACGTTATTTCGATATCGGTCGGTCGCAACCTCACCGTGAGTCGATAAGTGAAGCGTTGTACTCGAGCAATTATACTGGTTTCCACCTCTGCTACAGATATTTCGAGCGTTTTCTTTTACAACCTCGAAACACGAGCATCGTTAAAACTTGAGAGAAAGCTCCAATTGCATTATAAAAACGTTTTTATTCCAGTTTAACTACCATATTGGTTTTATTGCGAAGATGTTTCTCATTACTATTTTACATCAGCGTCGAAGTCGGCACATGACCGCATGCGAGCGACGTTTGGGCAAAAGTTTACAACATGTGCTCCAAAGTTAGGATCCGGTATTTCTAATCTACAATAACTAGTGCCCTCTGTAAACACATGGTGTTTCCATCCATTTGCAACGCGTATTCGATTCTGGGCGTAAGACATAAGAGTGGATTTCGATATTGATGTATTCTGCAACCGATTGCACATGACGTCTCGGGCAACACCGGCCGAATTTGTGCTTTATTGCTTCATATTTTGTCTGACTTTGATTTGTAGCCACGTCCTTCGATTATCGAGACGCGTGCGGCGCCTGCGTGAACGTTGTGTATTAAAATGGGACCTTCCAGTGCGTCATTAAGGCTGTTTTTTTGACGTGGCACCGTCCGGTGAAGTATTGCAACGGTCGAGCGAGGGTTGTCGGGTATGGGTGCTTTGTGTGGAGTCGTCGTGCGTAGGTAGAGCCCTCATGCCGCTCGGCGCGTCGATTGTGTGTGAACGACCGCAACGAGGGGAGGCGAGCCTGATTATTCCGAGACCGCGCCGATCGCCGGTCGAGGGCTCTAAAACCCGGACCGAAGTCCCGACTCTCCTTCCTTACGCTCATTCGTTGAATGCAAATGAAGTCTCGTTTAGCATTAACATTTTAAGATATTTTTGTCTTTGTGCGGAGCGTTTGAATCTATTCGGGGTCGGTTTTTCTACTTTGTTTTTTTGACAAAAGTCTGATAGACGAGATAGCATTGAGATTGAATAGACGCACCCGCATGGGTGAGTTTCACTACTCATTGAGGACGCATTTACAATATGATATCGCAGCCAAGATCAGCTGTCTGTGCGGACTAGCGAGCGACGTAGAAAGCAGTAAACAACGCGTGGCGCCCGCAATCAACGCACAATAACTAGCGGTTATTAGAAATCGTGTAGTCTTGACACTTAATCGTCATACTAACGTTTGCTATTAACTTTAAGTAATGAAGTTTAAAATAAAAACCACATCTCGATAATTATGCATAGTTAAAACAGCTATGTATCAAAAGAGTATATCGATGGATTATCAGCAGTTATTCGGATGGAAAGTAAATGGGGCTTTATCGATATGAATATATTATAGGAGGAGGATATGTGAGGAGCGCTGATATCGATCATACGGTCCTGCGCGAGTCGTTCCCGTCCCAGTCCAGATTCCAATGGTAAATTAATTACGGCAAGGGTGCGGACTGATTGATCGTGTTGCGAACGAGCCGACGAACCGCGCCTCAGGTCGCGCCCGTAGCCTACGCCCTGCCTATTCTAATTGCTCCGAGCCACCTCGAAAAAGTTGTACTATCCGTATTCGGTAAGCTTCACTGAAGTTTCCAACTCTCGCCGAATGCTTTGATTAAAATTGTGCACGGAAGCCCAACACGAATTTCCTATTGGTGCCTTCTAAATTAGGGTAACATTAAGCGAGGGATCAAAGCATTTTTTCTAGCTGCGAGATCCTCGAACATTAACGACCCTGAGAACGTATTCTTTAGGAAAAAGTTTCCTTTTGTGTTTCTACGTCAATATTTATTTTTAATAGCTCGCACTACTCTTCCCGGAGCTCACTACCTGCTCCTTCAACTGTCCTTTGTTGTTCTGTAATATAAGAAGTTTATGTACCTGTGAAGACGCGAAGATCACGTGTTGGAAGTTTTACGATAATGTCTTAGGTGGGAATTGTTCGCGGGATAAACCTTGATTGCTTAGTTCTTGCCGTGTTTCTTTTCATATCTTGAAGGTACAACGTTTCGGTATTACCTATTGTTTGCACTCGGTAGTTCGTTAGTTAGGGCAGACAAACACTAAGAAACTCAATGAATTGTGATCGAAGTTGTTATTGTGTTGTATTCTCATGTACCGTTGGAACAATACATGATTTATCGTTTTTAAATAATGATATCGCCAAGAAATAACAGATATGTTGTTGTTGTGTAATTCTTCCGTGGTGGAACGTGAGACCTTAATTGATAAAATATGCGTGTTCAATTTAAAGTACCTACATTCAATGCCGTCTTTACCATAAGGGCACTTGGGGCCAGTGCCCGGGGCCCCCATCCTCAGAGAGCCCCGAAGGGCCGACAAATTTTCTCACATTTAGCATCAAAATATTATGGTCGGGCGCATTACACTTTTCTCGTTGAACGAAAATCGTCGGGGACCTTTTGGAATATATACGAAAGTACATCATACTTTCTTTACATTCTAAAAGGGCCCCGAATTCTTACGTGCACAAGGGCCCCAGCGTAGTTTAAGACGGTCTGCCTACATTTTTGTGTCACACCAAATGTTAGGGTGTAGTGTAATTTGAACATACTTAAGCGATTATTGTATAATCTATTTGGATTAGGAACCCATCCGCGATCGACTTAGATAATATTATCCCAAAGACGTACAGTATATAACCTAACTGCCTAACCACGTATATACCTATTTGGAATATTTTCGTCACACTTGATCCTATTTCATGATTGAAGGTCGAGTACCAATTGCTTCGCGACAGATTGCATTAATGACTGGATATCGTAGACCGGGCATATTCTATTTCAGTCAATATATAATCTAAACTATACATCTATTATGTTTTGAACGAGATACTGTACGCTGAAATTTGTATGTGTTTGTGATGTGTGTTAACGCAATGCAAAGTGTTTTTGTTTGCGTGTTGTATTGTTTTATTTAATAGTACAACTAGAATGTATATTACTTTTTATACTAATATCTTGATTAATAATGTTGGTTAAACAAATTGATAGTACTTACTTAAGGAGATATCTGCTATCGAATAATAAGTAGGTAGGTAATTTTGTAATCGACCAAACTACCTAGGTATGAAAACATATTTTTTACTGTATTATTAACTGAATTCTGCTGAATAACGTTTAATTATAATAATAAAGCATGTACGTATTAAGTCATAGTACCTTATGAGAAAAGTAAAGAAAGAACCAAGCGTGTGCATTTTTAATACCTTAGTTTAACTTGACTACAGTAAAGGTATCGCGTTTTATAACTTGAAATAACTCGAGAAACTTAGTTGAAAATAATATTGCCAAACGACAAATTAACTAAAATAATCCCACACAGACAAACATACGAAATGTATATGAGGGGTATTATGGATATCGTGCAAATTTGTTTTGTAATACCTTATCAGTGTTCAGACAAGTTTAATACGAGGCTATCGTGGGACAACCACGTAGCGCGGTGCCCGAGATAACGGCAATATACCGTTATGTTAATGGTTGGTGGTACCTAATTGTTTTTGGTAGATTAAGACTCGAAAATCTCGAAATATCTTTCAAAGCTCCTTATTCATGGTTTAGCGTTTTCATTATACACGGGTTAAAAAAATTGTGACCGTTTTTTTGTATTCGTTGCTAAAAAATTTTTATTCGCGGATAATTATTATAGTCGGTAACGTATATAGTCGGTACGAGTATAAGATTCGGCGCCTTCTGATTTCGCATCAGAATTGTTTAAGTATTTCTGGTCATTGAAGGTTTCTGTATTCACTTTATGTAAAACCAAGGTTCGCTTGTCCATATTCGTTTGTCCGCTATCCATAACCACTACATATTATAAAACGAGGTCCTCCTCTCTGTTTGTCTGTGTTTCTGTTAGCGATAATCTCAAAAATTGCCGGACGGACTTTCATTGAATTTTTAAAATGTTTTCGCATTTACTTATAATGTGCGTTAATGTTAACGTAATTTGTATTTTATTAAAAACAAATCTTGTATAGGTAGTTAATATTTATATAAATTACTCAACTCAATAAACAAAAGCTAACACGATTTTGCTGTCTTCGCAAATTGACATGAAACATGCTATTTTGCAATTTTAGATTATTTCGTTTTAGTCCTGTGTGAATATAATACGTATAACGGAAGAATAGTTTGCTAAAAGCTCAACGTTTGTATCGCGAAATTGCAGTTTTGGAAAGCAACTAGCATATTCACTCGCAGGCAAAACTCAGCTGCACTCGTTAAGCAATTTGGCTACTTCAACAGACTGCTTTGCCAGACATGTCTGTAGTTTGTACGAAAGGCTGCGTCCTATACATCTGTGCGTATACGTTTGTGAAATTTTTGCCTAGAACGAAACAAAGGCTCGTTCACGTTATGCGGAGCTGTCGAGATTTATCTGCGAAATTGCGGATTCATATGATTTATGCACGTATACTTTTATACAAATGTGAGATGGATCTCTGAAATTTGCGAGTATGTTTGTTGGATTTGTGTTTGAGAAAGATTTTGGGTTAGTGTAGATTTTAACATTTTAAAAACTGTCCACCAGCCCGCATTGGGATGTGTGTGCTTCACTCGCCTGTCCCTACTAAATATACCGAAAAATATCAGGTTTATTTCACTTGAATCGATGCAAGAAAGATTTATTAGAAAGATTTATACATTCTTCGTAATTTATAAAGACGCAGTGTAAGAACATGGTGGACATTTTATCGTTCGTCAGTGGCGGCATTGCCGAGCACTGCGCATATAGGTACTTACAGAGCTGCGTTTCGCTATTGTGTTTTGGTTTAAAAACATTGAACCAAAGTGCGGCAGAGACTTTTTGAAACCTTTAATCATAGTTCTTATTAGTAGCAGATCTGTGCCTAAGTTTGAGAGGATTTTTTATTGTTATTATCGTTATCTATGACATTGGATACGTTTTCTTACGTATGCCAAAGTGTTTACATGAATGCACAAAAATCTGTGCAGTGATTTTTATTTAAACTATACAAAGTGATCTAAATCTATAATTTTATCCGCCATTCCTGCTCGACCCGGGAAGAGCGATTGAGTACGCCAGGTGGGTGAAAAAAACTTAAAGTAAGAGCTCGTATAAATGTTTCCCGAAGAACCTATTTTTCTTCCGAAATATCCAAGCAGAGCTCACGTTTTCGACCCCAATGTAATCACGTGCGGAACCCGAAACAAGGCACGTGGTCGACTTGGAAATTATCACGTGTTTTGACTAAATTAAGCAATTGCCGACAAAGTTGATTAAAAAGTTTTCATCAATTGAAGCCGTACCGCCTTGCCACCGCCCTCGCCTTGTTTACGTTTTGTTTTGGTACTTTGTGGAATAATTGATTATTTGATGTAGAACCAATTTTGGGTGCAATGGACTTTTGGGCCCGAAATAGATGTCTTTATTCCAATTTTTTAGGGTTCCGTAAAGGTTCAAAACGGGTTTTTTAAACTATTAATAAGACTCCACTGGCTGTCTGGCCGTTGAAATTTTCGCAGATAAAGTATTTCTATTGCTGCTCTAACAAGAAATACTAATTAAAAACAAAATATTACAATACACATTTAATACACATTTTTAGGGGATACATATACAATATAAGTAGTCGTAGAAATAGATCCGATTTGTCATAAAGTTTGAGATATATTACGAATTATGTAAATGATATTTGTTTGTTTTAATACTTGGCGGCCTGTTACACTAATACATTATATTGATATATATAGAAAATTCACATTTTTAAAGGAATAAATTACTAACCATAGAAAATTATTCATTAATGAGTAATCAATAATTCTCATTACTACTTCTTTATATATCCACGCGAATATTTACTAACACTATCAGTAATTACTTTTATCAATGTATAATAATCAATCAATATTTTTCTGAGCTAATAATTTGCTTAATTGTTATAAAGATAATACATACACATGTAGTCAAAATCTAAATATATGTTTAAAAGACTTTTGTTGTAATTATGTTTGATTGCATTAAAATAGCGTTAAAATAAAGGTTTTATTTTTTTATCAGATTGAAGTAGGTATCTAACAAGGATGCAGCAACTTGATGGTAAGGTCACTATCGCCCATGGACATCACTTACAAAGTTCGTATGTAGAACAACGTATATCCGACGTCAGTGATGCGTTGCTACTTTCGAAGACCAGGATGGTCGCCACACTTGAGGTGGCGGTGAACGGTTTTTGATTGTGAAATGTTTCTCATTCTGTATTACTTAACAATTCACAAAATTCTGTTAAAATATTCGTTTTTTATTTAAACTTCTTCATTCTGCAAACATCGTTGAACCTAACCGCGATGTTCAATTTAACAGTGGTTCCATCGAATAGTGGATTTCTACTAGAAACATATTAACATACTGACGGATCCGAATTTACATGGTTGACAAATGTACAGACAAGGCCGCCAAAATTTTCGGAGTTATGCGTAAAATTCAAACTATCGGCGCGATTGACGAGTTCCATTCGTTTTCCCTTTTTTGTAAGGTTTTGGTAAACACTTAGAATCGTATTATTGAGTAATCATAAAAATGAGATAAAACACACACACACACACACACACACACACACACACACACACACACACACAGATAAAACAAATGTGGAATTGGTAAAATTTTCAATGCAGATTTAAGATACGATTTAAGATGAAATACAGTTTCATAGCATAGCTATTAGAGCGAGAAATAAAAAAAATATGGAATTTAGCAGGCCCATCGGTGTAATACCTATGTACCTACATGTATATTTAAGAATAATATCGATCGTACATACCTACGTCGAACTAATATAGTTCATGCAAGTAAGAACCGTCTCAGGTTTTCGAAACAAAAGTAGTACGTGTTTGATCGGCCTAAGTGCGGGCGCTGGTGCCGGCCCGGTTACCGTTAACCGGGTCACGGTAAAGGTGCGTGCACGGAGATACCGGTTACCGGGCTACTGCCGATTACGTGCAGTTATCATAATGTAAGGTATTGTTATCATAATAATCGTTTGGATGCGCCATGACTCTATAAGAGTAATGGCGCCATATGATTTATCAAATACTAGGTTATTGCCGCGACTTCGTCTGCTTAAGTCACTTTTACCACGGTAATGGCTAGCCTATATATTATTATCCTAAATATCTAGGTTATAAGTGACTTTTTTATCGGAAAACGAGTAACAAACATATACATCCTCACAAAATTTCGCATAAATAATTAAGATTAGAAGTTATTGATATCAAAATGATTTGGATACTACACTGCGAGCCTGCTTTATCAAATACTATCATAACATGAAGTAATAATGAAAGATAATATATTATGATTTACTATAATTTATTCTGCCAAATGTTTTTCTATCACATTAAGGCGACGAACGACTATGCTGTCCTCCTGAGGGATTATGGCCGCTCATAATCACACAGTCCAAAATAGCAAATAATCATACAGTCTACCTAATGGTGAGTGGTCAAAGTAACAGCTATTTCGTATAGAACAGGGGTCAGCAGACGGTTATAGATATGTTGCCAGTCCCGAAGATGGTTGCCTCATATATAAGTAAGCCGGGAAGGGTGTGGCCCTTACAACGAATCGCAAGAACTGCGTCGCCCTAGAAGTAACTTTTAAAAATGATAAGGCAAAGCTTTATTGAAGTAGGTTTAGCAGCAATGTAAATATGTTGACGCAATGTTTACTTATATTATTTTATTGTACACGTCTTAGCTACAACGATTTTGTTAACTTTACGACAAAAGTATTATTTGTGTCAATCTTAATTTTTTTTTGATAAGTTTTTATTATAACAAACATTACATTATTTTTACTTCCATGTGGTCATAGTAGATAGTAACCGGTTTAACTATATTTTGTTACCGGTCTAACTATGACTAGACTTGTTTTGCGTTGGTTCATGACAGCACATAATTTAGATAGTTCGCATTATCAGCGCGTTTCGACTATTTCAGTGTTTCTGGTTGTATTGTGTGTATGCAGAAATGTCCTCTACTTTTCCGTTGTTAGTAATAAATACCTATTGGAGAATTATGAACATTATTTTCTCATCGTGTATACAAATAAAGATATTATCATTCTATCTATTTTTGGTTTGTTTTTAGTTTTGGTTTTGAAGGTGGTAGAACCAGTGTAGTTCGGCCGGAAATGTACCACCGCCACACCTATTTTCAACGTGAAGCATTTCTTGCGTTTCGATGGAAGTGTGTGGTTGCCAGCACACTTTGATATGAGGCGACCATCATAGTCCTCGGGAGTAGCGACGCATCTGCGATTGACTTCAGGTAGAACCCATGTTCTATATGAAGTTGATTACAGGTGTCCATGAGCGGCAGTGACCGCTTACCATCAGGTGGACTGCATGCTCATTTGGTACTTCAGTCAGATAAAAAAATATATATATTTTAAACCATCAATAACATATAAAATATGTTATTGATGGTTCAAAATAGAATATATTTACCGGTTAATTCGTTCTTAATGTATAGCGTTCACTTATTCGTAATCAGGGCGTATATCAAGTCTTAGAATGTATAACGCACACACCATTACAATTTTAACGGGCTGATAAAATTTGTGTGACTATATTTTCCAGTCATTGGTTAGGAATTAATCATATGTATTATTAATGGCATTTTGTGTAAAGAAATATTTTAAGCTCACTGCACAACTGACAGGAAGCATCTGATCATCGATGATTAACGATAAGCCTTCTAATTCCAGCATCAAATTATAGACACCAGATTACAGACGCAGGCAAATAAGTTAAATACGTGATAAAAAAAGTATCATTTGAGGCGACCGTCTTGGTTCTCGGCAACGCATCTGTGATTAACTTCAGATTGAATTGAGCTAGAAATGAAGTTGCTTATAGCTCTCTTCGGCGGCATTGGCCACTTACGTTAAGGTGCACTGCAAGCTCGTTTGCTATTTCAATCTTAAATATATGTCGCAAAATCCAATGGATTGGTATCTAAATGGTCGCCATCGTCGTCCAACATATCGATATTTGTTTTATTTCAAATCAGTGTACCTATTTGACAAAATAATCATAAGCGCTACTGACTAATGAACAGACATTGATACCTGTCGTGTTCACATTAGTAATAAAATGAATAAGGTCTTATACTATGGTAAATTGATTATTTATTTCTAACATATATAAAATAACATTTAAATTGATCACGGTTATGTAACCGTGATCAATTTAAATGTATACATGTAACATAAGTATGTAATTTATGTTATTTTAGTGAAAAGGCACGTTGCACCATATAAATGTATTTATTTTGTTTTATTCGGAAAATATACATAATAACAAAAAATAGACTTCTATTAACATGTATGGTGCAACATGCCTTTATACTTTAAAATAAGTTTTATTTATGACATTGTATAACCAAATACAAGTCAGACAATAAAGTTAATTTGCACTGGGATCAGATTGGCTTTATTTAGATGCAATCACCTTAATTGTCAAAGTTGATCCTAATCCGGTTAATTAGTGATCCTAATCTAGCCTCACATAGCTAACTCAGTTAGATCTAGGACTGCTGCGATTAGATCAGGGGGAAGTCGAGAGTACGTACTGTGGTCTTGACCTCTAATGTAGGTATGTGCCTAGTTTCATTATGTCTGGGTTATTAACGGCCAAGGTACCTAATCGTCCGTGAGCGAATCGAATTAATTTGCACATCAATTAATATAAGCTTCGCATAATTTTAATATATATGTAATTTTGCTGTAAAGTAACTCTACTTGTTTTTAATAATAATGTATTGTTGGCACTAATACTTGAAGGTAGTAGAACCCTTTCTAATGCCGTTCCGAAAGGACCGCCACCCTTATTTCTGCTCAACAACACCGGAATCTACGCCTAAATTTCTTATCTTATTTGAAGGCAGTGCCAGATTAGCCACATAGCAAGAGTAGCAAATCCTACTGGATCCTACTACAAATTTTCCCAGATAAAATCCAGAAAAGTTTACTAGTAACAGTTTTGTTTTATTTAATACCCTTACTTAAGGCTCTACAAATTTGCAGAAACTTTTTACGAGTTTATTTTGTTTAATTTTTCGTCCATCATTAAAAGCAAATTGCAAGCTATGACCGAAAATGAGAAGGTGTTATGTAACGAAAAGCAATGAAAGAAATGAAAATCGTGCAATGTACATTGTATGAACGAAAACTAAAACAGTGATTGTTTTGAGGAACTTTTATAAATGTACTAGTTGACCCAGCGAACTTCGTTCCGCCTAAAAGTCAAAAATCTAAAATTATCAGTGGTTTTCCACTGGATTATACATGTATAATACATAAAAAGTCCACCAATCCGCAGTTGGCCAGCGCGGTGGACTATGGCCTAAACTAAAGATCCGTACCCAGCAGTGGGACAATAATGGGTTGTACCCCCATACATAAAAACCACCCTCTTGAATCACTCTATATATTAAAAAAACTGCATTAAAATCCGTAGCGTAGTTTTGAAGATCTAAGCATACATATGAACAGACAGCGAGGAGCGAGTTTGTTTTATACTATGTAGTGATACTCAGGGTACAGTAGACGAGGTTATTAGCGCACGAACTCACTGTAGCGTCGAAATTTCGTCACTCGACGGTTGACCATGGCTTTATGAATATGTGAGCTAATTCTAACATTATGAAAGTCGGCGGTTACGCCTGGCGCCATTTCATTGTTTAGAATATAACTACACTGATGGTAAATTTTTTGTACGGTTTTTGAATTATTATTGCATGTTTTTGGTGTCTGGTTGATGTATGTTATAAGAAGTACATTTTTCTATGGTTCTACAAATATGAGATGGCCATACCACGTTCGACTCATCAACATTTTACTGTTAAAATAAATACCCTTAAGTAAAGCAAATAAACTTCTGAGTAAAAGATTTTCATTACATTCATAACTTATTTAATGCTTTCATGTTTATATTTTTTTAATTCAGTTTGGTATTTTCTTTTTAATTTTAGCTATTCGCGTATGCCATTTTGCTGATATAACAGATTGACGACCAGCCTGACGGAGCGGTTACCATACCGGTCAGACGAGCAATGGGACCCGGGTTCGGTACCCGGCTAGACAGATATGTGAATCATGAGTTTAAATTCCTGGTCTGGGTGTTTGTGTATTCGTCTTGTGAGTGTATATGGTACCCACGACAGGATAAAATCCTACTGTGGGACTATGAGTGTAGAAAGCGTGTAACAGATATATATTTTTAAAGAAGGTTGTAGGTAAATAAGGAATGTTCGACCACTATTTGTCATATTCAAATAAATTTTATTAAGTTTTAAGTTAATCTAATATACCTGAAAGGAAAAAGACGTTTAATTAACAAAGCTGCATTTAAAAGCAATAACGGGTATTTATACAAAGACATTCATTGGTCCACCAATTCGCACTTGGCCAGCGCGGTGGACTATGGCCTATATTCTCTTATTCTGAGTGAAGACCCGTGCCCGGTAGTGGGACGATAATGGGTTGACAAGATTCAAAGACATCTGATATTTCTGACGTTCTGTGTTTTTATAGTTAGAGATTGAATGTTTTCTTTCGTTTATCATTTATGTATTTGTCACAAATGCAATGTAATGTGTTTTTAGTTGATTTTATATGTGTCATGTGCATAATTTGAAAAAAAAAAATAGCATTCCGTACTCCTTCTCTTCGTCAACTATAACGGTGCTAAATTTCATACTCCTCCGTCGGCGAGTTACTTTGAAATGTAACCCAAGTTTTTGCTTTACGTATTAGTATATAGATATTAGAGGGCGGCATTTACCACTTACTATCAGACGGATTGCATGCTCGTTTGCTATTTTAATCTTATAAAAACAAAATTCATCGACTTTCTTTAAAGCCAACGGATAATATGTGTCGCATATCAACTTTCATAAGTCTCGTCGTACTGCAGTGGTATCTTGCCGGCACTCGCCAGTCACTCATTATTGTCATTAATCATGCAAGTTTTTGTCGGATTAAGATTTCATATTCTACACTGTGGTGGCATATAATTTCTTTAAGCCAACAGCTTTCTGCTGCTAAGGCACTTGTAAATAGGTTGTTGCAATTATTCAATTTAGAAACTTTGAACGTTTTATGATTGAATAGTAATAGACTTTTCTATCAAAATTTATCAAAAGGTATCATTTTTTCAGTTTTACCCAGATAGGACAAGCGACCCAAAGTTACTCAGACATTAGATATTCTAATAGGTATTGTAATTAAAACACTTTTATTAACGTATCGTAATTAAAATAATCTGCTTACTATTAATATGATAAGAAATACAGTTAATATTACATATGTATATATAAATTGTATACTAAAAGGCCTGCAGCGTGATATAAATAAATACAAAAAAATAAATAAAAGGTCAGACTGAATTAACTTCTTCTTGGCTTTTTATCGTCAATAATAATTATTAATACAACAAACGAGCTCATTGATTGTATTATCTCTAGGGATTACAATCCAAAAAACCGGATCGGGTAATCCGGCGGATCCGGTACGAATTTACACTTTCCGGATCCGGTACCAATTCACTGGATCCGGCCACCGGATCCGGCTGGATTGATAAAAAATCTGCCGTATCCGGCCGGATTGAAAATGAGACCGGATTGCAATCCCTAATTATCTCGTAATCATGAAATACCTTTTAGAATTATCTTTTCAAGCTGTGATCTATAACGGTGACCGGAACATTAAGCCATTTAAATGTAAATGAGATGTAACGACGGTCTAACTTCTTCTAGTACTGAAGTGCACTAGTCGTAAACGGAAATGCAGGCAGCTCTTGGCTTTTATCGTTTATTTACCGTTTATTCTCTTGGTTACTGCTTATAAAGTTTTATTGTTGGATAGAGATCAGATCTAGATATATTGAGTAGCTTTCTTCTTGTTTCCTAATGATTATCCGAGAAATTGGGTTTGATGTATCTGAAAATTAATTTAGACAATGATTACTCAAAATGTAAGAAAATTTACATTGCCGTATAGGTACATTTTACTTGAATGAAAAAGAAAAATAAGAAGTGTAGAATGTATCTATATATATTCTTATTTTTCTCTCTCGATGTCTCTTCTAATCGATGCTCTGAAACTAAAGCATAATGCCTATGCATTAGGCCTTAGTTTCAGAGCATCGATTATTATTTTTCTTCCAAGAGACCACTTTGAAACTCCTTGTAAAATAACGCTATATATAGATTAGGTAGATGATTTGAATGAAATACAAACTTTAAATACACTTTGTATACCTAATTACTTTCTTAAAGGAAGCCAATTCAAGAAATCGGAAGACATAAAAAATAATAGGTTAAATTAAGGAATCAATTTATAAAAAGTAATTAATCAAAAGAAGATTAATTTATCGGCTGCCATGTTGGGGATTTTGATGTTGTTTGTTTTTGGTGCGGACCTGTAATGAGGCCTTAGTAATTATAATAATCCACGTTGGTCCAATCTATACTAATCTGGTTAGCGGCACAAATTCACGATGTAAATTTATCCGGACTTGTTTGGCGCTATGAAGCGAGATGGCCTACTTTGAAGGGACGAATGAGTAAGTTTCATGTGTTTTTTTATACTGGCTTGAATAATCATACTTCATACTAATATTAATAAATAAATAAATTATAAAGGCGAAAGTTTGTGAGTGTGTATGTTTGTTACTTCTTCACGCCTGAACGGCTGGAGCAATATTCATTAAATGTGGTAGGGAGTTAGCTGATATTCTGGATTAACATATAGGCTCCTTGTAGGAAAATATGTTATTTCCACGGGATACGTCGATTTTTTTTAACGCGGACGAAACTGCGTGGTTCATCTAGTGACAAATATTTTGCGTGTGAATATTAAGGGAACGATGGTTTATATCTACAGACTTTGGACGTGTTAGGCGCGTGTCGTAACAGACACTAATGTATAAAGTAGATACTGATTGTGACGACCAAAATATTGTATTAAGGCTTCGTATGAGGAGTACCAACGTAACTGTGATTTCGATAGAACCCTTGTTTTCTATGAAGTTGCTTACAGATGTGCAGAAGTGACCACTTATCATCAGTTGTACGCTTGTTTGCTAGAACAGTCTTTAAAAAGCTATTTGTTTTTGTGGGTCACGGCACATTAACTATAATATATAAAAGTAACCAAAAAGTTATAAATTATCCATCCTATTATATATATATAACTATTTACTAAACGCCTATAAACATCGCCTATCGAGCATTGGAAATCAAGAACAAAACGAAAATTTGATGTAAAAGTATACAGTCAGTAACAATTTATCCGCGATGTAAGTTTAAAACTATTTGCTAATGCTATCAAGGCCTAGCCTACTTGGGAAGACGAGTGTCTGTGTGCTAATTTAGAGTAAGCGATTACAGATAGTGCTGATAGAGTCAAAAAAGTTGTACGAGAGCCGCACGTACTATGAAAATCATTAACTTGCGTGATATTATGAATGAAATAGCATATAATATGGTTGTAGGTTTATTATTTAACTAGTTGACCCGGCGAACTTCGTTTTGCATAAAGTCAATAATCTAGAATTCGGTGTTTCTTTACTATATTATACATGTATTATACATAAAAACCTACCCCCTGAATCACTCTATCAATTAAAAAAAACTTTATTGTAATCCGCACCGTAATTTTAAAGATGTGATAAAAGCGAACAGTGACTTAGTTTTATAATATATACTTATGATTTGCCAGTAATTTATATAACGCTTTATTATTTACATTGTATAATCAGAAATCCAAATGATATCTTCTCTAATGCTAACTAATTCTAAAAAGGCATAGGATACAATTGTAGTGTTGTCGCAGGCTCGTAAATTTGACACTTGTTGGATAACGCATCAGAAGATTCCAGGAAAATCCTGTCAGGGTCGCCATGTAGTGTTGTCGCAGGCTCAGAGGTAATTGAGAGGCGTGTTGATTGTATGATGTATTTATTACTACTGCCTTAATACTACTCTAATACTAAAATATAATGTATGGCTTAGCTCCACACCGCACTTTACATCTTCAAATAATTTTATCATTACACACTTTGACAGAAATATTGTATAACTTTGTAAACAGAAAATATTGTTTGTCGTTTCACTTCATGGCGATATTATATCCGCTATAATAAACTACGACTTTGGTAATCTTATCAGGTTATTCACACGACTCGGCAATTTTGGATGAGCCTACGAATACTACGTGCTTTTACTGCGGCAAGATATCGTTTCAGTAAATTACTAGTATGTACTTACTCCAAAGTCTGCAGCGATATTGCAAGTTTGCATTGTAAGCAAGTTAACGTTTGCGAACGCTTTATTCTCTAAAGGATTTTCAGGTGTTTAAAGGAAGATCTTTCAGAAATCAGTCATAAGATTCGCTTTTACTAGGACTTAATTAAATTATATATTTTAGTAATTACTAGTTGACCCGGCGAACTTCGTTCCGCCTAAAATCTAAGCATACATAGGGACAGACAGCGAGAAGCGACTTTGTTTTATACTATGTAGTGATTACAAAAATTTACATCCCCACAAACTTTCACATTTATAATATGACATTTATAAGAAGCTTAAGCCTTCCCATATAAATGACTTATCATGTTCAAGAAGAATTATTCAAATTTGGAACAAGTACAAGTACTTGCAGAGGTTAGCGCGTTTAAACAAATAAACCAAACTGTTCCGGTTTACAAGATTAGGATATATTTGTATGTGTAGATAATGTTATACTTTACCGTTAGGCGGTATAACCGGTGCAGTTTGGCTAAGGAGGCACCAGTGTCACACCGATTTGTAGCGTAACACTGATCATGCGACTCGACAAAACGGTGTGGATATCGATTTTGTCCGAATATACCGAAGATAGACCGAAAAAATTGCAACGCTCCTTTAATTGTGACTTCAATAGGAACCACTGTTCGGAATTTACTTCGTAACAGATGTCCAGGGTTGGCACTGTTAAGTTATTAGGTGGACTGCATGTTTTTTTTTTATGACTGAAGTAGTAAATGAGGATGCAGTCCACCTGATGGTAAGTGGTCATTGCCGCTCATAGACATCTGTAATCAACTTCATACAGAACATGGACTCTATCTGAAGTCAATCACAGATGCGTTGCTACTCCCGAGGAGTATGATGATGATATGATGATGACCTCATATATATAGTGTGCCGGCAACTACACCTTTCCATCGAAATGCAAGAAATGCTTCACGCTAGAAATAGGTGTGGCGGTGGTACTATTTCCCCGGTCGAACTACACTTGTTCTACCACCTTCGAGATGTTTTCTATTTCAATATTACAAAAAAATACATTTTATCTGAAGCGGAAGTTTACGATATAGAATAGGTTAAAATCACGTAAGTTTATAGCAACAATATCCAGGAATCAGGTTCGATAAACTTTCCAATTTCGTTGTTTATATAAATGAGTTGTTTTTATGGGAACACGTGCGGTTACAGTTGGCAACTAAAGCGTTGCTTCTTATATCCATACACTAGTGATGTAACGAGCATTTGCTTCGCTTTCACGAATATTCGCATGTTTCTAGATATTCGTATTCGCTTTGCAAAAAAAGTCGCCGAATCTATACTAATTGAATTCCTACTGCAGTTTGTCGAACAAAAAAGGACGCCAAATTAAATCCTACGGAACCTACGACAGAAAATGAAAAAAAAAAAAACAATATTCGCATGCGCGCAAGTCGGTAAGGAATATTCGCGTTGGCATTCGCGAATGTCCAATAATATGTTAAGGTGGTAGAACCGGTGTAGTTCGACCAGGGAAGTACCACCGCTCCACCTATTTCTAGCGTGAGCATTTCTTGCGTTTCGACAGAAGGGTTGCCGGCACACTTTTACATGAGGCGACCATCATAGTCCTCGGGAGTAGCAACGCATCTGTGGTTGACTTCAAATAGAATCCATGTTCTGTATGTAGTTGATTACAGATGTCTACGAGCGGCAGTGACCACTTACCACCAGATGGACTGCATGCTCGTTTGCTACTTCAGTCAGATAAAAAAAATATTCGTTTCAACACTACTATACACCGATGAAAAGTGGATACTCCAAACCAGTTCCTACATCTGCCGTTGCCATCTGTTAATGCAATTATGAATCATAATTCGTGTATGTGCATCACGCTAAACTTTATTCTATAGATTCACTGAAGTGAAGTTGGGTTTTAGTTTTTTTGGGTTTGAAAAATCTACTGTTATGAAATTGCTCAAAATGTATGCTAATTTGATTTAAACTATTTTTATTGAACCTGACATAATACATCACTACATAGTATGAAACAAAGTCACTTCTCGCTGTCTGTCCCTATGAATGATTAGATCCTTAAAACTACGCTACGGATTTTTTATGATTTTTTTTTAAATAGATAGAGTGATTTGAGAGGAAAGTACCTTGTATAACACATGTATAATATAGTAGAGAAACACTGATAATTTTATATTTTTTTACTTTTAAGCGGAACGAAGTTCTCCGGGTCAACTAGTACATCTAATAAAATAAAAAGGCCCGAATCTGTACATCACATGTATTTGCGAAAAAAATGAGACCCAACTAACCCAACCCTGTATTAATTAATACATTTCTTAATTGTTGTCTAATGTGTTTCAAATAGAATCAAACCAAAACTACATCTGCGGAGTACAACTAGTTGTAATGCTTACGTAACTCTGATCTCTTAAAACATCTCTTAAAACCACCGCTTTAACTAAACAAGATATCTGGGCTGTTTAGCTTGGGTGGATTCATCTCGATAAGCGTTATTTGTATGACTTTACAAGCTTTAGGTATATTAGTTTCTCTTAAAACTAACAATGTATTATAATTTACTCAATGTATTATAATGTAACTATTCTATTCTATTCTATTCTAATGTAAATCATTACTGCTTGGGTGTTATTTTTTACCTAAATCTTTGTGTCAAATTTTATTGAATGTTCGAAAATTCAATTTATCATAGGAATAATGACGTTGGTCAGTGTTTGTTATGCGTTACTTATGTCGCTAAGTAATACAACTAACAAAGTTTGCCGGTACGATTCGAAGCAGTGCAATTATGTCTAATGCCGTTCATCGAACACCGCCAAGTTATTTGACTGAATGAAATAAAATAACTGCATAAATAATTACAAGGGTTGTTGAAAATTAGGTTTTCTTTATTAATTCAAATAAATGCGAAAGTTTGTAAGGATGTACGTGTGTCTATGCAAAAAGTACCGGGCCTATTTCGTTGAAATTTCGCACAGACTACTTATGACTTAGACCAGGGTTTCGCAAAGTAACTCACTTTGCTAGAGCCCCTAGGGGTTCGCCATTCGATGGCGGGGTGTTCGCGACAAGATTTACGTAATAAAAATACAAAATTATTCCTAAAATTGACTGCATTTGTGACAACAAACAGCAAAAACAGCACACCTATCACGTTAATATTAGTAAAAATATATTTCTTTTGGCACTTTATTGAAAGTGTTATCTTTTATTGAAATAAAAACGTTATTTTCCTCAAACGTCAATTTTAACGTCTACTTGGGGGTTGGGGGGATTTAATTAGTTAGGTTAAGGGGGTTCGCTGTCACTTGGAAACTTAAACAGGGGTACGTAAAGCCGAAAGTAATAGGGTTCTGTTTTTACCCTTACGGTATGGAACCTTCATAAAAGTGAGCCGGCAACGACAATTGAGCGCTTGATCTTGCGTAGTTGTTTGATATTCGATGGTATGGACTTGTGTGGGTGAGTGTACGTGGTGAGCTGAGCGCGTGCGTAATCCGCGCGTCGTTACTTGCCAGTAAGCAACTTCATACAGCATTCGAGGTATACTTAAAATGCGTTCCTACTCATGAGGCCTACGATGGTCGCCTAATATAACAGTGAGCCGGTAACCACAATTGAGCGCTGGATCGTAGTTGTTCTATACGCGACGGTATCAACTTGTGTAGGTGAATGTACGTGACGAGCGGGGCGCGTGCGTAACCCGCGCGTCGTTTACGTGCCATTGACATTCGGTTCGCGTATTTGCAAGGCGATCGAAATAGCGCCCGCTAAAATTGACGGCTTTTATGCGGTCGGTGGTTCGTATTGTCTTAGTTGATGGTTGTGTTCTATGTGGTACGAGTATGGCGGTATATGCTGACGATACTATTACTACCCTTACTACCCAATTACTTTTAAATGTATAGGGATCTTGATAGTACCCTAGATCATTGGCCATCAAACATCTACCACGTTTGTTAAAGAAGTAATTGGCGCATTTTTTGTATTTTAGAATGCTTTTTAGTTTGATTTTGTTTTTTACCCGACTGAAATAACTAGGCAAAAAAATAATGCAATTAGTAGACCGCGCAGACGTTAATTAGAAATAATCAGTAGATATAAGTTACAAAGTCGGCCGTGTTGACGAGGAGAATGGTTTGATTACTGGTATCTGGCAGGTACTTAATTATATTTTAACTGTTTATGTTATCTGCATCATTTATTTTAGAAATAATATTTTATTATGAGTTTGCAGTAGGACTGAAGACAAGTTGAGAACATATGCTTTCGACTAAATAATAACTAGCTAGTTAGCTATAACTAGCTTATATCGTTGGTTCTAGAATAAATTTTAGTTGAACATTTGACTACATTATATTTTGTTGGCATGGACAAAAACATTTTCAGTTGATGTTAATCGTTCTACTTAAGATAAGTTCTTTTTTCTCTGTTTTTCCTTTTCCTCCGAACTTTTCCCGATGAAGTGTGCTAATGCGTAAGAAAATACCAAATAACAGACCTCTGTATATTTCTTTTTGTGTCCTATGAGTCAGATCAATATGGAAAGTCGGTTTCTTTTATTGATTTCATCGGGCGTCGTATGTAAATTTATACGGGACTTTCCACGGGAGGGTTATTGCTATGTAATTGCTATTCCTCACTGCTATTGTCAATACACTAAATACCCAATGTATTTCTTCTTCTTACTTAGTGCTAAAAATTAAAATAAACTACTATTTCTATAAAAGTTTATTTTATTTTTTTAAAGTATTTAGAACGCATTTTAAGGACAAAACAAGTGATTTCCTTCTTTTTACCTACTTGAGAAGCCGTTTGAAATACATCGGTACCACACTATGAATGCTTTCCGACTTAACGGCGTCTTCTAATTCAAAATAAATACGGGTGTGCTGCACATTCGTTTCGTTTCTCAGTAAAGCCCCCTGATCGATGACGGTTTCGCCGGATGCATTAAGTCGACCCCGACGAGGGAAGATGGATGTACGAGTGTTGTGTATGGACACGTTCTTATAGCGCGCTATAGCGTAATCCGATGGCCACGAAACATTCAATTTGCGTTGCAAGCGTCAGCGTTTATTACATTTCATGGCCTAATAAGCGCCTGTGACATGTACATTTGTTATTAACGCTGAACGCTAAACGCTTGCAGCTTGCAGTTTCGTGGCCTTCGTAGATCTCCAGAGGCTCATTGTATCTGTGATTAGCTACAAGTGTACCCTTGTTATATATGGATTTGCTTTACCTACGCTTATGAATGGCAGCGATCACTAAGATCGGATGGACTACATGCTCTTTTGTTATTTCAATCTCATATACCTAAATATTCTATATTGATAGCTTTTATACTAAGCTTTTATACTTTTTATACAAATTCAGTGTAGCTACTTTGTATTTTTTTTTATAATTATTGAAATAGCAATCAAGCATGCAGTCCACCTGATGTTAAGTGGTCACTGCTGTCCATGGACATCTGTAATCAACTTCATACAGAACATTGGTTCCATCTGAAGTCAATAACAGATGCGTTGCCACTCCCGAGGACTATGATGTCGCCTCATATAAAAATGTACCGGCAACCACACCCTTCCATCGAAACGAAAGGAATGCTTCAAGTTAAAAAATTAAAAATAGGTGTGGCGGTGGTACTTCCCCGGTCGAACTACACTGCTTCTACCTTAAAAATTTTGAATTTGATTACTTATATATAAAAAAATATGCGAAGAGCAGGAGGAGCAGGAGTTTACGAATACCTAATTTGTTCACAAATGTGTTTTGCATGGGCAAATATTGACTATTCCTCACCTGTTGGAACGAATGTCCCTTAATTAGTCCAACAGAATGCAAATTGACGCTGCTCTCGTATAAAGAGGGATGTTTATAAACATTCCATCGAATAATGGATATGGTTGCGGTCCACGGGGATATGTAGCAGAACCAGCCAGTGCAGTAATAGTTCTATGTATCTTCTGGCAAGCACGACGGCTTTTTTCCTGTTTTTATTGATCAATGACCAGTGTGCCCCCAAGCAAAGCAGCCTTAGCGTTTACGCTAGGTAAAGTTTTTTAAGACTTCTATCAGAATAGCAACAACACCCACTGTTGTCGCCAACACTCATGCCAGGCGCCGTGACTGTCGACCAAATCCCCATTACGGATGGGGAAAGGGACATATCCGGGTGTGGGTCTCGAATGTATATTAATAGTTGGATTACATCATAGTCTGCGCGAACGAAGTCGCGTTGGTTCTGCTAGTTTCTTATATTTTGGTTTAAGTGACATTACATGCAAAAATCTATCTACTAATGAACTATATCCGTTCGTATAACGTATACTTCATATAAGTAATATCATAAATTCGTAGTCGCCTTATGCTAAGTGCTCGCTGAAATGCAAAGTGTAGACATTTAAAGCTAACTGTAAATAGAATATTAAGCGTGTTTGCGGTTAGTTTCTATCTTCGAGGATGGTCTCGTAAACAGAGACCGTAAAAATTATATATTCTAGAAATATACATGATGAGGTATGAGTGTAATTATCGTCGCAACGGTAGAAATTCTATTGGAATTTATTTATTTATTTATACTTTATTGTACCAATACATATTATAAAGTTTGTATTACAATAGGCGGGCTTAATGCTAAAAAGCGTTCTTTATCAGCCAACCTTTGGGAAGTGCAGAAAAATCGAAGGCGGTACCAGTATAGGAAAAAAATAGAAACAAACAGATGAATACAATAAGAGATAAAATAGAAAAATATTAAATAAGAAAAGGTAGAGAAAAAAGTGACAGTATAAGTATGTTATGTGGTAATCGGTTCGGCTAGGCTAAGTACTAAGTAGTAACTAGTACTAAGAAGTAAGTAAGTAGTACTAAGTACTAAGAAGTAAGTAAGTAGTACTAAGTAAGTACTAAGTACTTCGGGTATCCATGAGGATTACCCACTTAAAAAAAGGCCTGCTTCGGTCACTCGTCACTAATAAGAGGTGACCGAAGCGGGCGCGGAATTTACCTAATAGTTTAATATATTATAAATATATAGTATATAAATACACTTCCAGTATTCAGCTTAAAATCATAAGAAAATTATAAGCAGAGAAATGAAATGAAATGTCTTTATTTTTGTATAGGCCAACGGGGCACTTACAAATTGTCAGTTACATTTTTTTTTCTTACACTACCACCGGATCGGAAAACGACCTCAACTGAGAAGATCCGGCAAGAAACTCAGCGGGTTTGTCTTTTTTCTTATTTATATCCATTTTTTTATATAATTACAATCATGTTTTTTTTCATGGTAATGAAAGTTAGCTCCAGTATCTTGCCTTTCAGTAAAAGAGTAAAAGAGAACCCTATTTGGCAAGATACGCTACACTTTGACATTAATTAAATATATTATAATGATGTATATTATATTATTCCATACGAACAGTCATAGTCAGTCAACCAGTCCATACGAACTTTAATGACTTTAATTCACATTTCTGTTGTACAGTATCGTTATGTAGATGCAAATTTCAAGCAACGGCTAATTTGCTGTGAAACGTATGATGGAAAGACTAGCTTCGTAGCAGAAATAAAAAGTGTAGTTTTGAAATGTTTATGTGTGGGTGCGAGTGGAACAAAACAATGCAGTGTTGCCCGCATTGCACCCACATTATACTAACAACGCTAGAAACAGGTACCTACTTGGTAATAAGCGCGGATTTGGTAGTTACGAAGTGGAAGTATTTGGCAACTACACGATGTAGCAAGGGAATACAAAAGTATGTGGGGAATTTTAAAAAATGAATTTTAATAAGTCGCTTGTAACTATCACGTTTGCCTATGCTTTTATGAATGATGTAATTATAGTGTTATCGCTTTTCTATTTCAATTTTTGTTTATTAAAAGTATTTAGAATTAACCTATTGAACAATGTATTTAGCCATTCATGGCTACTACATTCACGGCCACTACACAAGTAATCTGACAAAAGTGTAAATCAAAAAGCGTCCAAAAAATTAAAAAAATCGATTGTCTGTAAAGTCGGCTTACCGACGATAGTTGAACGTGACAACGTCATAGAAAATACTGATGGAATGGTTGCATTTGTATAATAGCAGCTGTCCACGCGGACTTATCGCTCACTCGCTAAGAGAGAGACAGATGTCGAACGCTGCCGAACGCGGCCGATTGTGCCTCTTTGTCGCTCGTTCCGCGCTCTCGCTTGCACTTCAAGCCTTAAATGGAACACCCCAAAACGAGGTAACGCCGCATGAGTCATGTTTTTGGTGCGTACAGCCGGCTCCATCGAATTATAAGACATTGTCACGTCATAAATCCGCTTTAACATACCATTGGAATCTATAGCCGCAATAAAAGGTATTCGCTCTATAAAATCATCATGTATCTACTATTTTACCTATACTTTGTACTTGCCACATTTAATTAGATTGAGTCTAAAGGCCTAGTTCACAACAATACTCATACGACATGAGGAAGACAAAGCAAATCAATGACAATTAAATTACTATTAACTTAGTACTTAGATGAGTAGGCATCCTATAATTAAGGTATGTATCAACTAATCTACTACACATAGGACTAACTAACTAAGCATTGAATACTCAAAACACATATTAATAGGTACTCTTATCTGGCAATTGGAGCGTGGAACTCACGGAAACGCAATTAAACACGTTCAAATGTCGCCTTAATTTTCCTGTCGTTTTTCCTAAATTAGTCGCGGGGGGATTTTGTGGAGGTAAAGTATGGGGTATGTTTTAGGGCAGACGCTCTCAAACTGGGCGTCTACTGCCCGCACTAAGGATCGATTAATTTTAGCGCCCTTAAATTTTTTTATTCGGGACAATAAAATTGAAGACAGCGTTTGGAAAATAAATCGACACGTGACTGCCTTACTATTTCTGTTAGTTTTGATTTTGGTTTCAGATATAATTCAGAAATCAATCATAGTCCCTAAATCGTTATAACCTTTCCCTTTTTTTGGGGTTTGTACCGTTCAGATAATTCTCCAGCGGCCACAAAGGAGCTTTATATCTCACTTTGAGAAACACTGGTTTATGGGGACCGCCATAATTTTTGTCTCCGCGCCCCAAGGGGGTTCGGGCTCAAGTGTCTCGAGCCTCGGGCCTCGGGCGTCGGGTTGCTTCCCCACATCCGTAACACAAACCTCGACCTCGGACGCCTATAGATACCTACACCTAGTTAGAAGGTTATCATAATGAATGACCGTGTCGGAATATAAGCTATCGTGTGAGCTAATTAATGTCAAGGTTCGAATCTTATTAACGAAACGTAGGGCGAAATTACTTTAATGGGTAAATTTAGCAATGGTCGCGTGACGTCATTGTTCAAGACCTTTTAATTACGGTGGTTAAAGTGATTTATTATCAAGTATTCGATAATGTGTCGATTTATTAATTACTTCATATTGCATGTATGTTATCCTTCGTAATTGTCCTAGCAGAATAATAAAATGCAATAAGTTGTCCAATATAATAAACATTAACTATTTTTATATTCAGTTAAAGGTGACAATCAGCTTAATTAGGCGTTATAAAAGTAAAGTTAGGATACAAAAAGACTGCAAACTATTTTGAATGCTACATATACCGCAAAATTAAAATATCAACAATTTTAAGCAGTTTTTTCTTAAATAAGGCCTCTACGTACACAGTGGTTAAATCATTTTAATATTACAATTTATTTAAATTAGAGAAATATTGATGTTACTTTGGACATTATGAAGATAATTTTTTAATTTAAATTACGGTCAAGTTTCGACCGTTGCGACGGGTTAGTCACCCGCTATATCAATTAGCAAATTTTACCTTAGTGAAATATTTATCTTGTACAAACGATTTTTAAGATCTAGTTAAACGCGTTTGCTACCTAAGGGGTTAGATTTATTCGAAAATGTAGTATCTGTAATACCAAACATATTGTTGACCCAGCACATGTAATGATCTGCATTAGTGATGTAATGATTCGCGAATATTCGTATGTTTTTTGACATTCGCATTCGCAAGAATTGGTGCGAATATATTGCGAATAATGAATCGCATTGCTTCGCAAAAAAGCCAGATGTATCCAAATTGAAATCTTACTGCAGTATGTCGACCTTAAAAAAAACGCCAAAATATCCTCCGGCACCCTATACCGAGAACTGAAAACCCAACATTGGCATTCGAGACTGTTGATAAGGTATATTCGTTACATGTATTGGAGCTGATACTGGACTGGTTACAGATACTGGAGCTAACTTTCATTACAATGTAAAAAACAAACATGATTGAAAAAATACAACATAACACAAAAGACAAACCCGCTGAGTTTCCTGCCGGATCTTCTCAGTTGAGGTCATGTTCCGATCCGATGGCAGTGTAAAAAAAATGTGTCCCTAACTGACAATTTGTAAGTGCCCCCGTAGACATATACTAATATACTAATAATATTACTAGCCTTTGCCCGCGGCTTCGCTCGCGTGGAATTTAGTCTGCCACATAAAGTTTGCAAGGTGGTAGAGCAATGGTTCAACCAGGGAGGCATCACCGCCGCACCTATTTCTACCGTGAAGCAGTTCTTGTGTTTCATTTGAAGGGTGTGCCTGCCGGCTCACTTTTATATGAGGCGATCATCATAGTCCTCGGGAGTAGCAACGCATGTGTGATTTACTTCAGATTGAACCCTTGCCCTACTTCCTAAGGCGATTAACATACGGTACCGCTCACTGCCATCGCCTGGCTGGACGGTTCAAGCTCCGTCCATCCTGGCTCTCGCGATAGCATGCGACCACACATGCTGACATCTTTCCCGAAGTTGCTGACTGGGTGTTTGGAGCTCTCCGTCTAGCCGCCCGCAACCCCGAAAGCTCCCTTTTAGTTGCCTCTCACCACAGACAGGGGATACCGTAGCCTTATTCCCGAAACTACAGAGACGTCATTGACCTTTCACATTTTGCTCCGTGTTTTATAACCATTCAAATATTAATATCATACAACTTCGTTGTAAACGGCGGCGGCGCACGGCGCGTACTGCCGGTCAATCAATTGACTACGCAATATGTTATCCTCGTAATATCTTCTAAACTACTTATCCAATTTACATGGTGTAAAAGGCAGATTCAATCTTTATTAGATGCTTGATTTTTTGAAATCATTTATTTTGATAAGGATTAATATTTAGTTTGTATAAAACCCATGGAAATAACAACTTCATATTTTTAAAATTTTCAAAGTATAAAAAGAGTTATTGTGGGTTATACATAAAATATAGACATATGCTGTCGCGGACTTTTATTTAGATCTATGTGAGCCAAACAATCCCACGGTACATTATATTTGGATATCTCCAACGGTTTAGGCAGCGTACGCGAAGATAGCTCTCAGAGCACAACTTTTTTTCCGACTAACCTGATATTTCTCGTTATATTATAACCTAATTACAAAAAAATCGGTATAAATTATAGCCCATGTGTTATTCTGATGTATAACCTATACTACTGTAAAGTTTCAACCTAATCCGTTGAGTAGTTTTTGCGTGAAAGAATAACAAATACACATACATCCTCACAAACTTTCGCATTTATAATATTAGTAGGATAAAGGCGAAAGTTTGTGAGTGTGTACGTTTGTTACTTCTTCATGTCTAAACGGCTGGAGCGATTTTCATAAAATTTGGTAGGGAGTTAGCTGACACTCTGGATTAACATATATGCTACTTTTTAGTGTAGGAAAATATCTTATTCCCACGGGACAATCGATACCTCGATTTATTTTAAAGCGGGCGGAGCTGCGGGGTTTCTCTAGTACAAAATAAAGACATTTCATTTCGTTTATTACATCACTTATCTGCACACTAACATACATACGCAAAGCTATGTATCAAATGCCCACGGAGGATCCCAACTCGCACACCTTTCGGTCGTTCTCTTGTATCGATCTGCGTGTTCCTAATGTTTCAGCTCTTTGGGCTTGAATAATACAAAACAGAATAGACCTGAATATGTATAGTATAATTTAATATGCCGTGTGCGGTCTGTCGTGAATAGCACCAATGCCTATCTTCTATTCTTGTGTAGAAAAAAGGGACAAAATGTAGTAGTTGAAATGAAATGTCTTTATTTTGGTATAGGCATACGGGGGCACTTACAAATTGTCAGTTACATTTTATTTCTTACACTACCACCGGATCGGAATACAACCTCAACTGAGAAGAACCGGCTAGAAACTCAGTGGGTTTGTCTTTTTTTATTTATATCCATTTTTTTTTTAATATAATTACAATCATGTTTTTTTTTGTTTGGGTAGCACAGACTTTGTGTGTATCAGCTAGACCTACTACGGTCACCAACACGCGTGCTAGGCGCAGTGATTATTAGCAAAATCCCCTATCAAAGGAAAATATCCAAAATTGGACCTCAAAGGAATTGTTTTTATATGGATGTCAGGATAATCGATTAACTCTACTGAAAAAGTAATTATTTTAGGTTTAAGAAAACAGTTTAAAATTAATCAGTAAGTTTATGTCTAAAAGACAATATGAACTCTAGCTTTCGATTAAGGCGCTATCGGGTATTGTAAAACTGTTTTGTTTTGATTTACAGTATGTAGGCACTAACGCTACTATCTATACTCATATGACTAGTTAATAGTAGTAGTCGTCACCTGTCATCGATCTCCTGTATCGATATTCAACTTGAGATCGGTAACAGGTGAACATGACCACGACTTTATATCAGGTATCTTGCGTGTTGGTTTGCTTCCATTACGTAAAAAAACTTATTAATGTGATAAAATGTTAAATTATGTAAATCTTAAGTATTTAAATTAAGTGACATCCATTACTTACGCGTGACATGTAGGGGTTAGGGGGGGGGGGGTCGTTACAATATCGCATGTAAAATTCCGAGAAAAGTACATCTAATAGTTCTTTTTTGGTGACATGTAGCGTGACTAGGCGTGGAGTTGAAGATCGCCAAAGATATGAGCGCTCTCTAAGTTTGACAATCACAACCTCCCAAACGAAAACGCAAAATCTATACACATCAAATGACAATCACAACCTCCCAAACGAAAACGCAAAATCTATACACATCAGATGACAATCACAACCTCCCAAACAAAAACGCAAAATCTACACACATCAGATGACAATCACAACCTCCCAAACAAAAACGCAAAATCTATACACATCAAATGACAATCACAACCTCCCAAACAAAAACGCAAAATCTACACACATCAGATGACAATCACAACCTCCCAAACAAAAACGCAAAATCTATACACATCAGATGACAATCACAACCTCCCAAACAAAAACGCAAAATCTATACACATCAGATGACAATCACAACCTCCCAAACAAAAACGCAAAATCTATACACATCAGATGACAATCACAACCTCCCAAACAAAAACGCAAAATCTATACACATCAGATGACAATCACAACCTCCCAAACGAAAACGCAAAATCTATACACATCAAATGACAATCACAACCTCCCAAACAAAAACGCAAAATCTACACACATCAGATGACAATCACAACCTCCCAAACAAAAACGCAAAATCTATACACATCAGATGACAATCACAACCTCCCAAACAAAAACGCAAAATCTATACACATCAGATGACAATCACAACCTCCCAAACGAAAACGCAAAATCTATACACATCAGATCACAACCTCCCAAACAAAAACGCAAAATCTACACACATCAGATGACAATCACAACCTCCCAAACAAAAACGCAAAATCTATACACATCAAATGACAATCACAACCTCCCAAACAAAAACGCAAAATCTACACACATCAGATGACAATCACAACCTCCCAAACAAAAACGCAAAATCTATACACATCAGATGACAATCACAACCTCCCAAACAAAAACGCAAAATCTATACACATCAGATGACAATCACAACCTCCCAAACAAAAACGCAAAATCTATACACATCAGATGACAATCACAACCTCCCAAACAAAAACGCAAAATCTATACACATCAGATGACAATCACAACCTCCCAAACGAAAACGCAAAATCTATACACATCAAATGACAATCACAACCTCCCAAACAAAAACGCAAAATCTACACACATCAGATGACAATCACAACCTCCCAAACAAAAACGCAAAATCTATACACATCAGATGACAATCACAACCTCCCAAACAAAAACGCAAAATCTATACACATCAGATGACAATCACAACCTCCCAAACGAAAACGCAAAATCTATACACATCAGATGACAATCACATCTCCCAAACAAAAACGCAAAATCTACACACATCAGATGACAATCACAACCTCCCAAACAAAAACGCAAAATCTACACACATCAGATGACAATCACAACCTCCCAAACAAAAACGCAAAATCTACACACATCAGATGACAATCACAACCTCCCAAACAAAAACGCAAAATCTATACACATCAGATGACAATCACAACCTCCCAAACAAAAACGCAAAATCTATACACATCAGATGACAATCACAACCTCCCAAACGAAAACGCAAAATCTATACACATCAAATGACAATCACAACCTCCCAAACAAAAACGCAAAATCTACACACATCAGATGACAATCACAACCTCCCAAACAAAAACGCAAAATCTATACACATCAGATGACAATCACAACCTCCCAAACAAAAACGCAAAATCTATACACATCAGATGACAATCACAACCTCCCAAACGAAAACGCAAAATCTATACACATCAGATGACAATCACAACCTCCCAAACAAAAACGCAAAATCTACACACATCAGATGACAATCACAACCTCCCAAACAAAAACGCAAAATCTATACACATCAGATGACAATCACAACCTCCCAAACGAAAACGCAAAATCTATACACATCAGATGACAATCACAACCTCCCAAACAAAAACGCAAAATCTACACACATCAGATGACAATCACAACCTCCCAAACAAAAACGCAAAATCTACACACATCAGATGACAATCACAACCTCCCAAACAAAAACGCAAAATCTGTACACATCAGAAGACAATCACAACCTCCCAAACAAAAACGCAAAATCTACACACATCAGATGACAATCACAACCTCCCAAACAAAAACGCAAAATCTACACACATCAGATGACAATCACAACCTCCCAAACAAAAACGCAAAATCTACACACATCAGATGACAATCACAACCTCCCAAACAAAAACGCAAAATCTACACACATCAGATGACAATCACAACCTCCCAAACAAAAACGCAAAATCTACACACATCAGATGACAATCACAACCTCCCAAACAAAAACGCAAAATCTATACACATCAGATGACAATCACAACCTCCCAAACAAAAACGCAAAATATATACACATCAGATGACAATCACAACCTCCCAAACTAAAACGCAAAATCTACACACATCAGATGACAATCACAACCTCCCAAACAAAAACGCAAAATCTACACACATCAGATGACAATCACAACCTCCCAAACTAAAACGCAAAACCTACACACATCAGATGACAATCACAACCTCCCAAACTAAAACGCAAAATCTACACACATCAGATAGTTTTAAGCTAATGACCTACAAGTGACTCTTTTACTACACTCGTACCACCTACGCACGTATCGATCAGCCGCCCGATCCGCTACTTCCCTTCCCCGGCGCTATTGTGCGTGAATGACACATCGCTCAGGAAATAATCAATTTAACGCACACAGTGGGTATGTAGTACGACTTACAGGACTGTTAAACCTGGTGGCTGGAGTGTACAGCAGACTAAAACCTTCACTGTTTTATGCTTTAAACTGTAGGTTCGGTACGCCTTTTTGTAGTTTGTTTTAATGGGGGTTATTCTGTATATTATTCGAAACTTGAGTCCGTCCAAAATTCTCCATTTAAAATTTTCGGATGCTTTTAATGTCCCATACGATTAATTTACGATTATTTAGCTTCATAAAGTCTGTACGATGTCCGTGTCTTACATACTTTGGACCAGTAAAAACTCGAAACTTCGATAGTACAAATTTTGTACAGGCAGAGTGGAATAAGAATAGTTCACTATATTCCTTAAAGAAAATACGACCGTTCACACATAGATTTATAATATGTAAATACGTACAGTAATGACACAAGTCTCATACGTGCATTAATTACTCTAATGCACTTGCTGTGATATTACAATAAATTAATGGTTTAATTAAGTATCTTACTCTTATAATATATGTACTCTTAGTGAAAACGGATACATCTGTTTTTTGTTTGACTATTTAGAAAATAGAAAAACGGGTATCGTCCATCTACAGATGGGTTTTTTGAACTATTTTGGATTTTTCAAACAATTTTAGCATAAATAGTCTTATACCTGTTTCTCGAGGGACACAGATATAACCATAGTCATCGACCCATTTCTGTTCGAATGGCCACATTTATCCTCTGAATAAGAAGTATGGGTGAAACACCATTTGTCTCTTTTATGCCTATTTACGAGTATATAGGAAGCCATAAAAGAAATGGTTCGAGAGGTAAATTTGAATTATCGTACACTTGTCGCAATAGGTCTTCTACATACGTCACCCGAGAGATAATGTACGCGTGACAATCGCTTTAAATAGGTATGTTTTATTTGACAAACTATGTGCCAAATCATTCACCATACCTTAACGTATGGGTTCCGGTTTCCGGTATTGACTGGATAGATATCACAATCTGGATAGATAAAACATCTGTGACGGAACTCCGATAGAACCCTTTTCTGTATGAAGTGGCTTACTATTTACTACCAGGTGAATTGCATGCTTGTTTGCTACTGCACCTATGAAAAAGTAATTGCACTAAATTTGACGAAGTATTGAGAAATCATAGGCATACAATACAAAATATCTTTATTGTACACCAATATATAAGTAACAAAACAAAAGACACATAAAGTACATGAGGCGGTCTTATCACTTAAATAGCGATCTCTTCCAGACAACCTTAGTGGCTGAAGAAAAACAATTAGGATGCAAGACAGGCTAAGGGTGTACAAAGGTATACCTAACATATGATAAAAAATAAAAATATATCAGCGGATAATGTAGCCTTTGAAGTGATTAAAGAATAGCAATAACGTAAGAAGTGCAGGAACAGGGGAAATACAATTGAGTGAAGATGGAAAAAAATATAATACCTATTTAAGGAACAAACTATAGAGAAAGGTAGAAGTCCTTTACTTTTTACCAAGATAACAATGAATATTATCCTGGGTGGTCCTTCACTGTAGGCCTCATTCGGAGGCTCAGGGTCGCTCAGCGTGCTATGGAGAGGGTTATGCTCGGACTTTCGCTACGAGACATGATTCGCAACGATGAAATCCGTAGACGAACGAAGCTTACCGACATAGCTCTCAAAATTAGCAGGCTGAAGTGGCAATGGGCGGGCCACATCGCTCGTAGGACCGATAACCGATGGGGAAGGAAGGTCCTCGAGTGGCGACCACGTTTAGGCAAAAGGAGTACAGGTCGCACCCCTACCAGATGGACCGATGACCTGAAGAAGACAGCGGGAAACCGTTGGATTCAGAGGGCACAGGACCGGTTGGAGTGGCGCCATTTAGGGGAGGCCTATGTTCAGCAGTGGACATGAAAAGGCTGATGGATGGATGGATTATCCTGGGAAAACGTTTCAAACATGTCCTGTTTTTTACCAGGATTACGATAATTATGATCCTGGGAAAACATTTGAATGTTTCAAACATGTCCGTCTATTCATTGAATGCGTACAGGACGTCAGATTGGGGACCGCACACGGCGCGGCACCCAGCCCTCCCGTCCTTCGGAACCATCCATCAATCACTTCCTAATCGAGTTTATGAACGTTTGAGCGCCCCTGCCTCGATTCCTAGCCTCTGTGTCAGGGACCCTTGTGTGTGAGATGGGGCCCGAGGTTGGACTTGTCCCGAATCGAAAGTTTTGCCCAGAATGTAGTATTTTCAGTTGGTGTTTATTTCATTCAAGTTAAATTTAATTGAGGTATATGTTATAGCTACCTCTAAATCCGATGTGTAAAGACAGGGACTTTATATACATATACATTTGAATATCTTTCTCCAATATCGATTCAAAAAATAATGAATATAAAAAATCATAAGAAGTACATATATCGAAATAAGATTGATCTAATTCTAATATTACAGAATAATTCTATTCCTATACAATTATATCCTGTTTTATTATTTATCGTTTCAAATTTTGATGTAAGCCATGTCACTTTTGACCTTTAAGCATTGTAGGTAATGGATTTTTTTTGGTTCTTAGTAAATAAGACATCACATTAAAATTGGGTACTTAAATCAAAATTCCTACAGTAAAAATCGAAAAGACATTTAACTACAAGTTGTTTCCACAAATAAGGGGGCACCAATGTCAAGTTGAAACGGCAAGGGAATATTGCATCATGTCTTATTAACGGTAATTGTCATAATTTTTGCATATATCAAGTACAGACATGTGTTATTTATGGAAGGGCAATGTAAATGTGAAAGTAAGCACTTAATTTGTCAAAAAATCAGAAGTGGATAATCTCGCTATGATATATCTTATCTTTTACGTCCGTGTGGAATACTACTAATGTAAATAATGTTATAAATCTTCCTTTATCCTTTTCGTTCGTTACTTTGAAAGTCAGTTTTCGCTGGTTATCAATTAAACCAATACAACAGCAAATGATAATGTGAATAACTTCTTACGTTCTTATAAGTTCCTGCTATTCGATAAACGTATCAACTCAAAATAATAAAATAATAATAAAATAAACAAATAATATAATTCATTCGATATTCATCTATAAATTCCATTGACATCAAGAGTATTACCTAAAAAAGGACTTTTGATGGTATGACTAAAAAAGTGAATCTGCTATACTACACCCTTGAAAAACAGCATAATGGTAAGTAGGTATCTACTTGATTGCTGCTATAGAGGTAGAGGTGATGGTTAGGAATTGAGCGAACGAAATATGTTTATTTCCACCTTTATCACTAAAAACATCTCTCGCTAGATTTCATATTTAAAGCAAATTTCGACAAATTCAGTTAATGTTTGCAGCGCAATTTCCTAGCCTAATAAAGTCAGACACGTAACATGTGTCTAATAAATATATTTGTTTTCAACGCTCCGAGCACACTTGCAGCGCAAAACTAATTTCCTTTGAATGTTGCAGCGGCTCTCGGGTTAAAGGTGTCTATACTACACATATATGAAATTGAGCAAACTGATACATTAAGGGATTTTCTTGATGAGGTAATTAACATACATGCGGTCCGGTACCACACAGTACTATCGACTAGGGATTGCAATCCGGAAAACCGGATCCGGTAATCCGGCGGATCCGGCACAAATTTACACAAACTGGATCCGGTACCAATTCACCACCGGAACCGGACCTCCACCGGATCCGGTGATTGTATATTTTGACAAAGATTTCACATTACAAAAACAATTACCGTTAGAAATCGATCCTTTTTTACACTGTTTTAACCGTTCGATTTGATTGAGAAAAAAGCGGCCGGGTCCGGCCGGATTGAAAATGAGGCCGGATTGCAATCCCTACTATCGACCCACAAGAACTGCTTCACGCTAGAGAAATAGTGTCGATATAATTCCTACGGTCGATCCATACTACCCAGTGCCGAATAAGACATATAGCAAGAGTAGCAAATGCTATGGGCCCCGCGACTAGAGGGGCTCCGCGGCCCAACGCCTACCTGCCATTTATATATTACCTACTATCTTTGTTATCCTATAAATTTTAAACTGAAAGAATATAGAAAGTGCGATCTCTAAATTTTCCCAGATTAATTCCAGAAAAGTTTACTAATAACAGTTTTGTTTTATTTAATACCCTTGCTTAAGGCAAACTATGGGCCTCCTGTCAGAATTTGCTACAGGCCCCGCGCTGGCTTAATCTGGCACTGACACTACCACCTTACAAACAATAAAGATAGTAGAATTCTTCCCTTCTGTCACTTGTAGACCTTTATTTAGTTTTTTTCTTTTTGAAAACTTAAATAAACTCTACCTTTATAACAAGAATTCTGTCATACTTTTGTCGCGTGTATCTACTTTCAAGTATTGATCCGAAGCAAAACGTACATACGAGTAAGTAATAATACGGCAGACATTCGGGATCTGTTTAATATTTCGGTAGGGTAAGATAGGGAGGCCGCCAGCGACGCACGGAACACAGGAAGAGACTTAAGTCCTCCGGGTTACGGAGTCGTTGGGGATTAACTTGAAGCTGCAAGGTTTTAGTTTTACCTTTTGTGACTGCCTGCAACGGTTCTAAAGCTATCCGGTTGGTTCTAGCCTTGCTGTTCGGGAAATGCTTTTGAATTTTCGTCTTACAATCTGTACGTTTTTTGAACATGTTTGTAATGTCGAAATAAATGTCTGTCAAATTGTTTTTCACTAAATGTCCGTGAAAGTAGGTATACGTTACTTATACCAAAAACCATACTTATAACAATAACCATCCAAGGTAGTAGAACCAGTTTAGTTCGACCGGGGAAGTACCACCGCCACACCTATTTCTAGCGTGAAGCATTTCTTGCGTTTCGATAGAAGGGTTTGGTTGCCGGCACACTTTCACATGAGGCGACCATCATAGTCCTCGGGAGTAGCAACGCATCTGTGATTGACTTCAGATGGAACCCATGTTCTGTATGAAATTGATTACAGATGTCCATGGGCGGCAGTGACCACTTACCATCAGATGGACTGCATGCTCGTTTGCTATTTCAGTGAAATAAAAAAAAAAAAAAAAAAAAAAACCGTTTTCCAACACATCTCCGGATTTTTCTTGGACTGACCAAAATAATTGCAATGTGAAATAAGTATTCGTATCCGTATTAATATTCACGCATATCCTTGTGGCAGGAAACAGGTCTAATATATGTACGCTGTGCCCTTGTTTAGATTTTTATGAGATGGTTTCCGCTAAGCTAACAGTTTAACAGCTCAGTCATTCATACAAACAATCATATTTGCATTTGTCTAAGCGTACTGCATCTTAATAGTCGGATGGTATAAATTTCTATATAATGATTCTACGACATTTAAAATAATGGTTTAATGTATCATAGTAATGTTGGCTATAATATTTTTATATTAAGTAGGATAATGAAATTCAATTAAATGTTTTCCTACGTAAAGCGTTATCAGTAGTGATAAGTCTTAGTGTTTTTCCCGTGTTGCTCGTTTAAAAGCTTTGTTCTGTCTAAATATTTTTATACTCTAATGAATACGTCAAACATATTTATTTGTGTGTATTATACATATGTATGTTATGTCTGTGTGTATGTATAGTGTATGGGAGAGAGATTAAATAAAGAGAAATTAAAATAACTCAGAAAAAGATACGGGTTTGAAAAGAGATATGACCAATATATGTAAATAAGATGATTCTTCGTATCTGCATTTATCTGATATACTGCATAGATAAAAAGTACAGATATTGAGATGTTAACGATAAAAATCCCTAGTCGCTAAGAACATACTGTTTTTTCTTTCAGTTTATCACAGATACTATTAGATGCTTCAAATACTTAAATAAATCGAAATCCATATTCCAAAGTAACAAAATCAAGTCTACGGTTGTAAATTGTCCCCGAAATCTACAATTCCAGATCGAAATGCCTCCGGTGTCTGTCACAAACGCAAATCGCCTATTGTTTACCTTCGTACGGTGTGCAAATCAATAACTGGAGACAATTGACTGTCGGAAATGCGTTTATATTGTTAGTTGATTTGAACTTGGGTAAATAGCGGATACTTTGATAAGCAATATTTCTTCTTGGGTCATGGTAGGCTAATCTTTTAGTAAGCGTTGTATATGTTTGCTCAAAGTAAACATTGTTCTTGTTTTCGCTCATACATTGCAATGTACATTGCATGCTTACGATTTCGTTTACGGCCATAACTTGCAATGTACCTTAAAATGATAAACGAAAAAAAACGATGCTTGTTTTGAGGAATCATAATAAATTCATACTAAGGGTACTGTATCTGGGTGGTTAGGGAAATAGAGGATATTTTAATTAGCAATTCATAAACTGCAGATAGTGTGACGTGGTTCCAGTATGTTTTAGTACTTAAGATCGTTAAAAAATAGTCTTATGATATTTATTTAATTTTTGTTTAATTCCAAGTATGCTTCGTTTATTTAACAAGTTAGAAGTTCTGCTGCCGATGTTACCACACAAAGGGTTCTACCATCTTTGATGGCTACGAATAAATAATCAGATGGTCGTCGAAGTGAAAGTCTGATGTACCGCGGCCGCTTGCAATCGCTCTCGTTTCACATTTTTGACGTTTTTCGTGATTGCGCCCGGAACTGTATTGTTCGGAACGAATAATTACGTAAGTGCGCTCGTGTGGTATCGTCTACAGATACTGTGTTACTACCTTTTTTATATTTGACGACCCGCGTGGCGCAGCGGTTACCATACCGGTCTGACGCGAAATGGGTCCCGAGTTCGATTCCCGGCCAGACAGGTATCTGAATGATGAGTTTAGATTCCTGTTCTGGGTATGGGTGTTTGTGTATTCGTCCTATGTGTGTCCGTGGTACGCACGACACAGGAGAAAATCCTACTGTGGGGCTACGAGTGTAGAAAGCGTGTGTATTATAAAATTGAAGTAACAAGCAAACATTTAGTCAACCAGATGGTAAATGTTCACCGCCGTCTATGTGTAAGCAGCTTCATACAGAACAAGAGTACTATCTGAACTCGGTAACAGAGCGTAGCCACTCTCGGGAACAAAGATGGTTGCCTCATTTAAAAGTTAGCCGAAGTTAGTCTCATTTAAAAGAACAACCTTTGACCGAAATGCAAGAACTGCTTAACACTAGAAATAAGTGCGGCAGTGGTACCTCCTCTTCGACCTTACGACTTCCCTGTAGTTCCGGGACTAGAATGGGGATCCCCTGCCTATCATAAGAGACGACTAAAAAGGGTTTCCGGGGTTGTGGGCGGCTAGAGTGGGAGCTTAAACCGTTCGGTCATCCGACCCCGGGAAGGACGGCGGTATGTGTTGTCGCATACCATCGTAAAGACTAGACGAAGCGGTGGACCCAGCCGCCCGCTCCGCCCTGGGAGAAGCTGTATCTGTTTATTTCCTACCTTCTTTTTGTGTAAATTGCTAATGTATTATTATAGGGGAACAATCGTCTTTATCAGATCTGTAATCAAATTATTAAATCTCAAGTCAATTGATTAGTGACAAACTTCGGTATTCGGTATTGTGTTATTATATATTGTAGAGTCGAGCGCGTGTAGAAAAATGTTTGTTAAAGAAAAGTTTTTTAGTATTTTCAGTCAGGGATCTATCGTGATATTTCCATAAGTACCTACTATGTTTATAAATATAAATGAAGTGCTTTTTAGGTTGTTTTGAGGAAGTTTTGCAGATGTTAGCTATATTTAGTTGATGTTGTTCGAAATGTTTACCATTATTCTAGTACCAATGAAAGCGCAAAACTTTTTCAAGTTTGACCAACGAAGTTTATTTCTCCGAATTCCGCCTATACAGATTTGAGCGTGACTAAAACGCGCCAAATTTATTTTGCAAAAAGTTCTACGGCAGTTTTCTAAAATTGGAATCGGCTTTTTTTGGATCAAGTATTTATTTCGAATTAATATCGACTTTTTTAAATCAGTGGACAAAAACTGTTTTTGGGCCTAATTAAGTGTTAATTGTATTAATAATGTGTTTTTTATTCTATGTTTTATTAAAAACCCGTATATAGCAAAGGGCGTAATGATATGCATATTTTGACACATGACCTTTAGTATTACTGTATTTATTAATGTATTACCAGACGTTTTTTAATCAGTATAAATTAATTCTACTAAATTCCTTTAGTTATATAGAAATCTGTATATGTTATATTGCTATAAAAAAGGACATCAGAATGTATATATTTTCTCTTTGGTATCAGCTTTAGTTTATGAACTTTTCGATTTTTGGGACCTTGATATAGGTTTGGCGTTTAATTATATACTTGGATAAATTACCGAAATTAATGAATTTAATCTTTGATAACAGTGATTTATAAGTACGAATTATAAAGACCCATGTACGTACGTATATTTGACTTTAATATGTTGAGATTATTTCCTGCATTTAGCTTTATTACGAATACCTAGGTGTTCTTTAGTTTGTTTACTTTATGTAGATTGAATTGAAGAATCTTAGATCGTCTGTCTGTCTGCCTAAGAGTACTTGACTCTTTATCTACTTAACAGATTTCATGCGATTTTCATTATTACAAAGTCAAATTTGACTTTGTTTTGACTTTAGCAGACATATTTTTAGTATTATAGGCTAAAAGTATATGAAGTATATACCTATAGGTGTATGAGCATAAAATGATTTGATTATGCTAGCATTATTATTGTCTTATTAACAATTGTACATAATACTTTAACACATCTTTTTTGTTAAACTGGTTAAAAAAAAGTTTCTTAATTATACCCATGGAAACCCGAGGAAGGTATATCTGCCTATATCGGTGTTTTTAGATTACTTTTTTTAAAATATGTACATATATGATGGAAAAATTGTTTATATAGATATTATAGTCACTTGGCTGTGTAAACAAGGACCACCATAAATATAATAAAGGCCGTATCAATTGTCGGGTGTAACGTTACGTACGTACTGTGGATACGCTCTACTCGCAATGATTAACAGAGGCTATGTATTTCCCGATTACAGCCTGATGTATGATAAGCAATTGGATGTTATAGGCCTAGCATGGTTAAATATCGGTATGCGTTTTGTCCCTTTGTTGTTTATGGTTGTTGTGCTTTGTTTCCATCACCCGTGGTCAACGAACCTTACCTGTACCATATATACCCAAAATAGAGACTGCAGTATAAGCCTCGACTACAGTCAAATAGGTTGTTAAAGATAGGGGTTTTACGACTTGGCTCCGAAATTATTTTTCAAAATATTTATCATTTTAATCAAATTATTGATTATCGTTAAGTGCAGTGTAAAGTTTTAGTTTTATTCATAAATTATTAACCGAATCTGATGCAAATATCTGAATGCGTGTGTTGAGTGAATTAATTGTATTTTCGCTGTAATTTACAGCAAAATTTCGTGGCCACATTAGATCTGACGCGTTTGTTTTTATCGCTCCACGATGACAGCTTGCAGCGCGAAATCAAAAACGCTTCAAGGCAATGTTTTGTGGCCACCCGATTATTCATTAAGAATTTGACAAAATTTTCATTGTAGAGGGTGACTTTCATTTGATATATCGAGTGGATCTTATATAAAGCCACGCCTATAGATATTATAGGCCTGAATGCGTAACGTGCTTGTCCGAGCCAATCAGCGTACAGTATCTTCTGCCCCTGTAAACCGCAGAGAGTTAACAGAGCTGTCGGTATAAAAAATTATACAACCAATCAACCATGACCTCTTTTTCTATTTATTAAATAAAATGTAGGTTACATTGCTTGGTTTTTAAGCGCTTCGGTAATTACAGACCCTATGCATATTATATAAGTAGATACACATCTATTTGACACTTTAACACGTTATACACAGGATAAAATAAGGCACAAAAATACGATCTATTTTGAAAGTTATGAAATTTTGGTCTAACGCTGCATTTTTGAAATATAACAAGACTAGATGACCCGGCGAACTTCGCCGGGTCCACTAGTTCCGCCTAAAAGACAAAAATCTAAAATTATCAGTGTTTCTCTTCTATATTATACATGTTTTATACATAAAAACCTTCCTTTTCAATCACGCTATCTCTTTAAAAAAACTGTATTAAAATCCTTAACGTAGTTATATATATTTTTTTTAATTTTTAAAATACATAGCGACATAGGACAGACAGCGAGAAGCGACTTTGTTTTATACTATGTAGTGATAACTTACACTATACTTAAGTTTAGATTAGAATAATAATAATAATAATATACTTTATTGTACCCAGAAAAAAGAAAAATAATACAGTAGATTACAATAATAATATACAAAAGGCGGCCTTATCGCTCAACAGCGATCTCTTCCAGGCAACCTCACGGTGCGGAGTTAAGTTTTAGGGGAAAAATAAAGAGAAGGTAGGGTGCAAAAGTTATGGAAATGAGTGCAACATACAAATTAAGAAATTAAATTTCAGAGAAAATACTAAATAATAATAATAATAATAATTAACATAACAATAATTGTAAAAAGAATAAGTTTAAAGATAGCAAAAGCGTAAGGAGAGGATTGGTAAACTAGAGCTTTAAGTAAAAGGACTTCACAAGATTTTTAAACGAATGTAGGGATTGGGCATAGCGAATAGATACAGGAAGGGAGTTCCACAACTGAATGGCTGAAACAGTGAAGGACTTTTTGTAAAACGAAGTTGAGTGGGAAGGAGTGTAAAGACTAAGGTTTTGAGTGGAGCGAAGGGATCTATCATGGGATAGGTGGAGAAAGGGGAAACGTTCCTTGAGGTACGGTGGAGAGGTCGGATTAAATAATATACAGTATAGAAGAGACAGAATGTGAGCATTTCGGCGAAGACGAACTGGGAGCCACTTGAGTTTAACGCGATACTCTGAAACATGGTCATATTTTCGTAAGCCGAATATGAACCGTATAATAATATCCATTAACGTTTTACAACTTCAAGTATTTCCTTTGTTTGTGAAGAGATGGGCTAATCCGTCAGTTACGCTCCCTTCATGCTTTCACAAAAGATAACCTGAACCCTTTGTTGTTTGAGAATGGACTTGGTACCTGCGTTTACCAGTAACGCACCTGCCATTTACTAAGGCGCAGTTAAGGATTCAATAAACTTTTTCCCCATGCTCAATTCGAATTCGTCATTATGACCGCGTTATTCCAGACAAATCTATTTTTATATTAAAATTCCTTGCGATCTCTTAAGTCAGGGTTTCGCAAATGCTGTCAAAAAATTTCACATCACATCACACTATTAAAGTAGTAAAAATATATTTCCTTTGGCACTTTATTGTTACCTTTTATTGAAATAAAAACATTATTTTCCTCAACATTCAATTTTATTGTTTACCTTGGGGGAGGGGGAGAATTAGTTTAGGGGGTTCGCTGTCACTTAGAAACTTTAACAGAGGTACGTGAAGCCTAAAGTTTGAGAAACCCTGCCTTAAGTGATTCAAAATAAGTAACAACCATCCATCATTCTTTACAAATTATCGCCTTTATAGTATTTATAGGACTAATTAATTAATTTAGATGACCAATTTGAGTATTATACCTTAACACACACAACGTTACTCTAAGTCAAACGTGTCACATCGCACGTTTGTAGCTTAGGTATTTTAACAAGATAGAATATTAGTCTAGCCACTATGCAAATGTATTAAAATTATCCCGTCTGCATTTAACGACTGTCATATAGGAACAGCTACGGACTCGAGAGCCCGTGAGACTCCGAAATAATTTCCATATTCCACTGGCTTTACTGTAAAGGTACTACATAACATATTTAGGAGACATTTAACTGTTGGAACTGAAATGGCGCACTGTTTTACTGAAAATGTCCATATGTTTCAACTTTGAGTAAAATATGTACAATGCCACCACTTGGCCAGCGCGGTGGATTATATCCTAAAATTCAGACCAGCGCGGTGGACAATGTCCTAAAACTCTCGTATTCTGAAAGAAGACCCGTGCCCAGCAGTGAGACAGTAATGGGTTGATGATGTACAATGCCATTTCTCTATCACTGTTAGACATGACTTTCTACTTCAATGTGGATTAGGAATTTGAGGAGTATTACTGCGTATTACTATTTTCTGGTATCTATTTGCCAGTTTTACACACAAGCACCCAAATATACCTGCGCACACGCACTCACACACACACACAATTCAATTTAGTCTAGGTATTACCACAAAATACAAGACGTCTGAACATTGTATTGACCATATTGTTAAATAGCTATGAAAAAACGGAGGAGAAGACGCTGATACCCTAAACACAGTTTCGAACTAATTCGGGGATTCATATAAGAGGCTTCATACAATTCAAATATAAAAACATATAAGAAAATATAATAAATATGTTTTATTATTATTATTATTATAAGTTTTGGTACCGGCTAGATAATTCCAAGAATGTATCTATATCAATTAGTTATCAATAATGACTGATCCATATGCAACATGACCGTTTAGAGCTTGGGTTGGGATCCTTCTAAAAAATGTTCTCAGTTTTTTTTCACAGTGGCGTTTATTGTCTAGTCCTTTTGAAGTCTTACTTTACACCATATAAAATATAAAGATAATTATTATTACTGCGTAAAAGATCGTGTGACACATTTAGTATCCAATATTTTATTTACAAATGTGTATAAATAATTCATGCGAGTTTAACGATCGATCGTATCTTGAACGAAATGTTTTAAGTATAAACGACTTGTTAATAACTTTATTACATTATATTACAATACTTAAGGTTATTTTCATTTATTTTTAATTTTCTTATATCGGAATATATATATATATATATATATATATATATATAATATAATCGGAATTTCTGTGAAGGTATCCCTGTAGTTCTGGGACCAGAATAGGGCTACGGTATCCCCTACCTGTCGTAATAGGCGTCTATAAAGGGGCTTCCAGGGTTGCGGGCGGTAAGAGTGGGAGCTCGAATCGTCCAGCCAAAGGCAACACCAGGAGGCGCAGTGTGTACAATGCTTACTGGGAAGAGCCCAAAGGGGGCATCGCGCTCGGAGGACTCCGGTTGTGTTCCATTGGAGATCCCGGAGTCCTCCACGCAGCGCTGAGGACGGCCACCGGGGGGTTTTAGTGAGGTAAAAATGCCACATAACTAGGCGTTTGCTACCACTGCGTCGGGTACCTTTTGAAGGTTTCCATCTTAACAAAAGGGACGTGAAAAGAGCGAAATTCTTACTTGGAAACCTTAATACTCTAGTCGCTATATTATTTGCATTTAACGGTTATCATACGTCACAACCGCAGCCCGGATTGCTCTCGAGCTACTCGAGTTTCTCGAAATCGTATTAGATTACTGTATTTAGTTTGCTTAAATAAAGCTACTGAGTAAATAATATCTAGTTGAAAACCGCTTTAGTGTTTAAATCTTACGATATCAGATAGAGGAAAGTCTTCTGAGAAGATACGTGCAGTAAAAAGTTGGTTGAATTAATTAAACATATCACGCAGAAAAAATATAGGCAAATCTACATCCGTGATATATTTATTTCTTTAAAGGGTCATATAAGTTTTTAAATGTTTTTTTAACGAGATATACGTACATGTGATATAAAGTCTTGTAAGATTCGTATTGTATGTTATGCACTGACTTGAATAGAGGAACTGTCTGTTAAGAATTATATACTCCGTTGACCTTGTTGTCCATAATTTGACGAGGTAAAATGTGATGTAAAATACCATCATATTAAAGCTGTAAAACGCTGTTTACACTCATAGCCCCACAGTAGGATTTTCTTTTGTGTCAAGGTTGCCATGGACACACGCAAAGACGAATACACAAAGACCCAGACCCAGAACAAGAATCTTAACTCATCATTCAGATACCTGTCTGGCCGGGAATCGAACCCGGGACCCACTGCGTGTAAGACCGGTACGGTAACCGCACCGCCACGCGGTTCGATATGATTAAAAAGGGCGTGGACGACAACCTAATAAAATGTGTGGCGGGTCATCAAGAAAGTCGTCAAGAATTCAGTAAAAAATAATATTTCTTAATTACAATTGATTTAATAATTCGAGCGCAGAGGCAACTGTACCACTTTATCCCGAAATCGGTTAAACACGAATTACCCTCATGACACCGTTACGCAGCCGGAAGTCCAGCATGACACGACTACATGAGGTATTCCACCAAATTATGGCCGTCAGGTCGTCGACCCACACCGCTAGGGCTTCCGTTGATGAGCTGAATTAGTCGTGTGGAACTTCACCGGCTTTGCTGACCGGCGAATTAAATTGACGGTGCTGTATATTCGTATAAATTTTATTGTTTTTTTTTTACAAGCATGCAGTCCACCTGATGGTAAGTGGTCATTTGTAAGCAAATTCATATAGAACATAGGTTTTATCTGAAGTCAGTCAACACAGATGCGTTGTTACTCCTGAGGACTATGATGGTCGCCTCATATAAAGTGTGTCGGCAGGATGGCAGGAGTGGGTGTGCAACATTCCCGTGCGAATGCACATGTGGCGAATCTCAATAAGGACTGATCTTATCTGAGGTTAAATACAGATGGCAATGAGCGGTAGTGTTACTCAGAATTATTTTTACTTCTTGTCTTGTGAATTCTTATACCCCCTTCTCTGGTATTCCTAATGTCACTAGCATTTTATCGATAGGAATTTTCCAAAATGTATGTATTGTTTAATATCTGGCGTATGGCAGGTTCGTTTCCTACTTCCATATGTATGTTACGTACAGTTGTGAAATACGAGATAAAATGGATATGTAAATAAGCCAGCTAGGTACGGGGTATTTAAATAAATTTCATTTCTCAAAGTCATACATTTGTGACTAGCGACGGTGATTCTATGATCCAGCGCAATGCCACTCTAATATCATACGATTTATAATTCTTAAAGCTGGCGGCCAATTGAATGAATATTCTATGCGGCTCTTTCTACACGCGGTGACTGCAAATGTACGTATGTAGCTACTCGGAGTTTTGTGGTCGTCTTAGGAGCGTGATGAAATCTTCCATACTGGTTATTACTTCATCTGAATGTCCCTAATCGTTGCCCTTAGTGCGGGCTTATTACGTTTTCACAAAATATTATTTAGGTATTTTTGATCATATATTGTAATTTACATTGCATGCTTACGTTTTCGTTTTTGGCCATACATTGCAATTTTGAGGAGAAGGTATAAACTCGTAGGTACAAGAGACACAAAGCACTAAAGCGCATAAAAAATTATCAAGCTCAACAGTCTCGTGTTTTGTCTAAACAAATGCAATTGTCTGTATATAATGAATAAAGAATTGTTTCTTTAATAAGAATAAAGAATTGTTTCTTTAATCATTATATCTAATTAAGAACTCGATAGTTGCTTTGGGTGTTTAAAGTCACAGTTACAGTTAACTAATTTTAATTAATAACAGAAATTTAATACTACCATTCGTTACCCAATAAAGGCCAAAGTTGATAATAGGTTAATGAACGAGCTACCTCTTAGGAGATTCGTCAGTAATTAATATAATAAGACTTGTTCAACGCTTTAATTTTGCACCAAAAGTCTGAATGTTACTCATAATCCTAACGGTATATGTTCACGTCACATATTCTTGCAGCCTTTGAATATTCTTTGTGCGTCACTGCTATCCGCCTTCGCAGCGACTGCAAATGTGCGGGCGAGCGAGGATTCTGGCTTTAGAATTCTGTGCTTCTATTCATATAAAATATATTTATGTAGGTATATGTTTTAAATGTTACGACCTTTTGTGGGTCAACTGCGGTGCCCTCTGTTGGTCTAGTTTTTGTCTATAGATATTTTTGATATACTGCAGGGTTTTATTTTAGATGATGTTTTAACAACGGTGGCGTTCTGGTTATTTAGGCATTGCAAGTTATTTGTTATCGAAGCTATTTGTTGTAATGGTGGTAGAACTCTGTAGCATCTCTTTCGTTTCGAGTGTAAGGGTGTGGTTGCCGGCATATTTTTATATGAGGCAACCAACTCAGTCCTCGGAAGTAGCAACGAATCTTAGATTGACTTCAGATAGAATCTATGTTTTATTTGAAGTTGCTTACAGTTGACTATGGGCGTCAGTGACCACTTACCATGATGTTGCACTACTGAGGTACCACTGCACGCTCGTTTGCTACTTCAATCATATAAAAAAACGACTCCGGACGTTTGTTCCTGTTTCTGCCTAAAAACAGTGTTATGCGCTACTGCATTCTCCTCTGAACGATTTAGTACGTCGTCCATGGATAGTGGTGACTTAACATCAATTGGACAAGAACAAAAAAATCAACTGTTAAATCTAAGATTGGAGTTAAAAGATGATATTTGTGAGATGCATCGCGTGCTCGATGGTTTAATCTCTTCTTTAATATTCTTTAGTTACTTTCGTGTATCCGAATTGAGCAGCTGGCACCGGAATCCCTAGGCGGATATAATGCGGTTTTATAATTCTTACAGCTCACATAGGTCGCTAAATGAATATTTCATGTGTGCTACGTACGCCGCTCTCTACATGTGCGCGGTCGGATTTTGTACCGCCCTTGGAATTTTCATGGTCCGAATTCAATACACGTACGAAGGTTCCGATTATTGATGCGATACTTGGATATTTCTTAAATTGTTTTATGAAACTTAGGTACCAAACGAGAGTGCAGTCCACCTGATGGGAAACGTCCACGTCCCATGGACATCTGTTATTTGGTTTATGCGATGTACAAATACCTATTCAACCTTTCATTATATTATATGTATGGATATGGATTTATTTCCCCGCCTACAAACCGTTTTTGAAAAATGGAGATCTATCGATACTTTTCCGTTTTTCTATCAATTTTCTAGTAAAATGGCTCTTTTGGCAGAAACGTGACTTATACCAGTTTTCACTAGGAGTAGAGATATTTCAATTGAATTTATTATATGTATGTGTATGGATTATTTCCTCGCCTACAAACCGTGTCTGAAGATCACACGTGACGTGCGGACCTCGACGTTCCCATATTCCCACGGCGGATTTGCTTCCGCATGTGTTCCATCAATAATTCCGCCAGGGAATGCTACGCTTGTACCGGACTGTTGGACTAATATATTCCAGCCCGTAGTGAAAACTGGTGTAAGTCTGATTTTTATTTTCTGTTTTTTTTTTCTTGTGCCAAAATTGATAGAAAAACGGAAATGTAGATCACCATTTTTATAACATAAAAAATATCAGTATGGCTCGTGTTAGTGAAAAGTTTATAGAAAAGGATATCTTTCGATTTAATCTCCGTGTTGCACAGACATATATCTTTATTATCGTATTGAAAATGGGTTTATCAAATTTCTCTTTCATCGCAATACGTGTATTGAAACGCAGGTTATAGTCGTAAGAATTCTAATCCCTACTAATATTATAAATGTGAAAGTAACTCTGTCTGTCTGTCTGTCTGTCTGTCTGTCTGTCTGTCTGCTACTTATTCACGCCTAAACAACTGAACCGATCTTTATGAAATTGGGCACACAGATAGTGTTGAACTCGAGAAAGGACATAGGCTGCTTTTTATCGAGAAAAATGGGTTGAAAGCGTTAAAATCGGGCATAAATGTTTGTATGGAAGTTCGTTTTTGACAAAGTCCCATATTGACAAGTCCGTCAAGGGGTACAATAGATTTACTTAAAACCTTATCTAAATAATAAAACATAAAAAAACATTGATTTCGAGTCGACAACATATATCCGTAAAATTCGGATTGTCGCGTATTTTGTTAAATTCTAATGTAAACATGTGTGACATGACAGCAGTGTGACATGACAGTAGCCATAATGGCCGCCCGGATGCCATTCTGAATTCATTAAAAAATAATACGTATTTTTATGATAATTGATAGTTACAAATTGTAACTATCAATTATCATAAAAATAGATGTGATTCAAATTGATTTTAATTTAATTTATGAAATATTTCAATAATAAAAAAGCATCCGTTGACGCGCTGCGGCCGCGCAGCTTGCGACCTAATGTAAAATCGCTTTTAGAGTACAGGGATTCCCAATAATTGATAATAGATGGCGCGTCATACTATTATAGTAAAATAGTTATTCGAATCCAATAATTCAAAGGCGATAAAATGTTTTAACATTGTTTCAAAATAAAATTATCGACTCCATTTGTCACTCCATATTCATGTTACATAAATAGTTTCTTAACTATTATTGCATAAATAAAGTTATTTTATTGACCACACCCGTACATTTTTAGCGAAAATAAATATTATGGACAAAATACAATTGATAGTCTTTTAAGCAAAATACTAACATTAATAAGCCGATCAGTATCTAAATAAGATATAACAATTATATCAGGAATTATTATTATAAAGAAGCTTTTGCAACTTTTGTGATAAATAATTGCATTTATGAATATTGAAGCATGGTTGATGAACACTTTGCTGTAATAACAAACGAGCAAGGTCAACATTATTGTTCTTTTTATATTTATGATTTGTTCATTATAAATGGATTGTTATTTGACTATTGGGATGAAGATTCTGTAGATACAGCCATCGAGATCGAAGACATTATCCAACAAAATTTTTGGATTCCTTCAATGCCTCCCGGTACTCCTCCACACAAACTTTTTTTTTAATAAAAATACGCTTTCTACACTCAATAAAATAGAAAATTTCTACAATTTCAATTTCTACAATAGCCCCACACTAGGATTTTTTCCTGTGTCGTGGGTACCATAGACACACAAGACGTATATAGAAACACCCAAACCCAGAACATGAATCTATTCCGATTCCTGTCTGGCCGGGAATCGAACCGGGTGTGGTAGCTGCTCCGCAACGCGGGTCGTCAAGGTTGTCAAATTAATGTTAAAAGTAGGTTCACCTATATGTAATCTTACTCAGAAATTTAAAAGGACCAAAATTACTTGAAATAGTATTTTTAATTCATAAAAGTTAAAATCCATCTTTATAATCGATGCGCTTTGGTTTAAATGTGGAGGCTTTGTTTGAAAATATGTATTCCGATATTGTTAATGTGACCACTAAGACTGTAAATTGGTTCAAAAAAGGGGTTTACGATATTCTGATTCGTCTTATTTTCATAACATTTTACATAGCAATATGCACCTACCCACAAATACACACTTAAAATTCGTTTTTTCACTCTGTGTTTGTCCTATTACCCTTGACCGGCTAAACCGATTTTTACGGGTTTTTTTTTACTATAGAAAATGTTATGGAACAACATGTAGACTACTTTTATCGTAGAATTCCCACTGAGTGGAGATTCGCGCGGGAAAAACTTTGCGATACATTGATTTGCACGCGGGCAGGGCCGCGGGTACAGCTAGTTTCCTATATATAAATGTATCCCATGCCCAAGGCACATACACGTTAGTGACGTACTAAGCAGGGTACGTCCGGAATGCCTAATTGAAGTGCAGCGGGTCGACGGGGCGAGCTTCCCGCCCGTGATTGCGTTCACGACGCCCCCCAACTGAATTAACGTCTTCTCATCCCCAACGGTGGATGGTACGGACTAAGGATGATATTTAAGTACTGTTTATTTGGTTCGGATTGATAATGTTTTCTTATAATGTCTCCACAGTGAGAATTAAAAACACAGAGCAAGATTTACATTTTGAGTTAAATATCAGTACTGATTATTCAAAGGACGTAAGATTAATGTTAGTTCTTTTCTAGTAATAAATCGTTGCTTTTTAATTCACTTACTGTAGACTACGTTATTAGCAGTTTCAATTACCTAATTATGAGTTCTCTTTCATCTTCACTGTGCGTTTTATAAAATATAAATAATATATAAGCATATAAAATAAATATTTTGTAAGTATTCATAACAATATTTGATTACATCCATGTAATCAATTATTGTTATGTTTTTTAAGTTTATTGTGTATAATTTCATCGTGAATAAATACGATGTCTTTCTTTCTTTCTTTCAATTATTGTACTTTTTGTGAATCGCATCAACCCATTATTGGCCCACTGCTGGGCAAGGGTCTTCTCCCAGAATGAGAGAGTTTAGGCCATAGTCCACCGCGCTGGCCAAGTGCGAATTGGTGGACTATGGCCTATGGTGGTGGTGGAATTTTTGTGAATATATCTTATGTATGTATGTCGTTTTGTTAAAAAAAACGTATACGTTTTTTTTAAACCATTTCTGGCTTTGCATCATATACCTTTTTTATATTTGTAAAAGCCATAAAATCAATGGAGACAAGACATTTTAGAGCGCCCGTTCCATTAAGCACTATTCCATTTACGTTCGTAATAAACTCTTTCAATTTCTGCAATATTACAGCGTCAAGCCATGATTATAGCTAGCCCTTTAACCTTTGCCCTTTTTCAGTCCCCCGCACTGTCCGTATAAGCTCGCCCTGCTGTAAATTTTAGGGCAGAAAATAATTATGACGCCCTTCAATTTAGGGCGATACGTCGTCAACCCATTATTGTCCCACTGCTGGGCACGGGTCTTCTCTCGGTATGAGAGAGTTATAGGCTATAGTGCACCGCGCTGGTCAAGTGCGAATTGGTGGACTTTACACACCTCCGAGAACTTTTTTTTTTCAAAGAACTCTCGAGTGTGTATGTTTCCTCACGATGTTTTCCTTCACCGAAAAGCAGTGATAATTAATTTCTAATACGCACATAATTTTAGAAAAATCAGTGGTGCGTGCCTGGGTTTGACCCTCGGACCTCCCGATTGAGAGGGCAAATTTCAACCATTAGGCTATCACTGGTCTGGGCGATATATTTGTGAAGATTGTGTATTTGTTTCCTAATGTACATATACCTAAATACATTTTGTATAATGATTGCCCAAATGCTTATAAATTATGCATTGACGTAAATTATTGCATGGCAATGGTTTTATGTTACTGGAATTACAAAGATTAGTTAAACGGTATCAGTTATGTATATGCATAGACCTTATTAATGCATTGAATAGTTAATTCGGTAATACATAATAAGTATTTCGTTTAATCTTGAATGAATATTATATGCATACGGTAAAACATAGACATACAAGATTTATGGTATACGTAATATATTCTTCAATAAAATATCGCGCCAACAATCAGTCGGGAGTCGGGAGATCGGGAGATCCCAAGTTTAAATCCCAGGCACGCACTTCTGATCTTTCTAAAACGATGTATGAATTAGAAATTAACACTAATTTACGGCGAAGGACTAGTATTGTGATGATACCTTCACGCCTGAGAGTGCTCTAAATAGAAAAAAGTTCTGAAAAGTGTACGAATCTATATATTAATACGTGAAGCAAAAACTTGTGAAGCATTTTTAAGTAACTTACCGCGGATGGAGGAGTATAAAATTTTGCACGGTTATAGTTGACATAGAGAAGGAGTGCAGAATGTTAATATTTTTTTCAAATAATTCATTTTTCATACATAAAATCAACTAAAAACACATTACACACACTGCCTTGCATTTGAAAAAACACATACATAGTAAACGAAATAGAACATTCAATGTCATAAATATGAAAAAACATATCGTCAAAAATGTCAGATGTCTTTGTCAAAATACCGCTATTGCTTTTAAATGCGGCTTAGACAATTAAACCTCTTTTTTATATTTAACGGGTGCGTTCAAAATTACTTAATTTTTTTTACTTTTTATTTCAATTTGAGAAATATTGGTGCTACTTTGGACAATATGAAGTTTAGTTTTTTAATTTAAATTAAGGTCGAATTTCGACCGTTGCGACGGGTCACTAGTTTTATTAATTCCCGCTTGGCCAGCGTGGTGGAATGCACACTTTCACACGATGCGACCATCATAGTCCTCGAGAGTAGCAACGCATCTGTGATTGACTTCAGATGGAACCCATGTACCATCAGCTGGACTGCATGGTCGTTTAATACTTAAAATCAGATAAAAAAAAGTGGCCTAAAACCCTGAGAGAAGAAACTTGTGCCTAGCAATGGCACAATAATGGCTTCTCGATGGCAATGAACCTAGTATAAGTATATTTTAATACTTAACAGGTAGTCACGATATGTGGTTTTTGAATCCTTTTCGAATTCTTTTTGCCGATATTTCGACCCAACCACGATCCATGCAACTGGGTCGAAATATCGGCAAAATGAATTCGAAAAGAAATTGTGTCAATTCCGCGATAATATTAGTCTTAAATCATATACCTAGTATAGTATAGAACCTAACCTAGTATAGTAGGTATATAACTTAGTGGAGTATTATCAGTTGGCAGAACCAGTGCGATTCGACCGTCAAGTAATCACTTGTCACACCAATTTCTATGTAAGGTAGTTCATGCGTTTAGTTGTAAGGGTGTGGATGCCGGCTGATTTGATTACGAGAATACCGTATACCAGAGGAATAGTCCGTAGGACTGACAACGCATGTGTGATTTGAGGTGGAACTTCTGTTTTATGTGGAGCTGGTTGCAGATGTCTACTCGGTACTGCAGATTCATTTGATATTTTAACATTTTCCACAACCACTGCCCGTTCTATGTGAGATTGAATGATATTCGGTTTGACCCCCTTATAAGTATTCCCGTAATTAATGAAGGTAGTGGCCTAGCACGGACCAATGTAGACGTGGGCAAATTCCTATCAGCGAGGCCTCTTTACATGATTCCATTGGATGGTGCCCTAGAAAATTCCTCCACCTCCTCCACCAGAGGCCTCGCGAGACCACCTTAAATGCGAAGCCGTGGGCGATGGCCCACTGCGCCCATGAATGAAAGCCTCCTTTTATGCAATATCCAATAGTGGTAACATTTCCATTATCATATATCGAAAAGTATTTCACCACTTGGCAGCTCGAAGTTGCTCTGCTAACGAATTCGGCAAGTTGTCGCGAGCAGTCCCGCCGTCGGTAACATAACTTTAGATGTATTCATTAACTCGTCGTGTAGTACGGTGAGTGGTAGGGATGCTACCTATGTTTTAAAATAGTATTTAATTACGAAAATAAAAGTAAAGGAATAGATTTAGAAAAAAAAATATACATAATTATGTGTAATTTCCCTGATTATCTTTAGTCTAATAAGGAGACCGAGATGTATGGGTCGGGGATTTTAATAGTTTTTGATGGAGTGGTACAATACGTGGTACAGTACGATGATTTTTATAGCTTTGGTCCCGGGTATAAAAATCATCAAATATTAAACCCAACTCTCATTAAAATATTGAGAACCAACGTTGGATGGGAAATTATTACGAGTATACTAGAAATCGGATTTGAATTGCGATTTGGCCGTAACCTTGTGCTTTCCTTCGATATCTGTGATCGCAGGTACGAGACCTGACAACTTTTTTTAATAATTTGAAATGTTGAGTATTTTTTTCGTAATTTGTAGTTGTAAGACTAGTATAAATCTATTTTTATATCTAACCTTAATGGATAAACTGTAGTACAATAGATATCTTAGTATGGGTGACAGCCCTAGGTGTTAGTGACGACATTAACAGATTTACACTGTGCTCGTATACTAATGTGTTTCTCTTTTTTGTTTCAGGTGAGTTTGCGTTGGCAGCGACATTGGGTATTGCTTTACTATGATGAGTGAGTAAACAAGTTTGAGACATACTTATACACTGTTCTAAAGAAAGAAAGTTATGCTTCTTATAAACGGTGGACTATTTATACTTATGCTTAAGTTAGTTTAGATACGCTAATGTTTAAACGTTTTTAGGCAAATATGCAACAATTGTATTACAAGATCTATTTCTGTGCCATGGAGAAAATATCACAAGAACCTTGGAAGAAGAAGAGTCCGTCCCATTATAAATCTCTGTTATTAATATTTTTTATTAATAACAGAAAACAAACCCGTTTTTACTAGGGGCACAGACTTCAGCAAAACACCGATCGAAGTGCCAAAGGTTCATTAAGTTGGACATTAAAAATAACATTAATTGTCACAATTACGTAGTGCCTAATGATTGAAGCTCGGCTTCTTAATCGAGAGTCCCTGATTGGCATCCGAAGTTCGCACCATAATTTATTCTAAACTCATGAGTTCTCTAAAATAAGTTACAATAGGTGTGGCAAGTTGGGTAAGCCCTAAAACTACTCATTCTCAGAGGAAACTCGTGTCCAGCTCTAGGAAAATCATAAGGCGACAACATTACTATAACAACAAAATAATTCACATAAGTACGAGTATATATTCAATCTTAAACATTATCCGTCTTAACGATCTTTAACAAAAAGCTCAACCTGAAGATTAATAGAAGTGAAAAAGGGTTATTTTATTACAGTCGGCTTTACTATTTTTAAACCCTTTTGCCGCGATAATTCAACCGTGAAGCAGGTGTTTAATTAATTATTGTTTCCACCTTCAACTGGGCGCTGCCGGCTTTTAATTACGTCGACTGAAGAGCCACGTCGGTATTTCACTTCAAATGCTCGTCATTTGATAATGATCATTGCATTAGGTGTACGTTAATAACATCTGTTGGCATAGAGACCAAATTGGATTTCATTGTCACCTTTGCTAACATGGGAATTAACTTTGTTTGAGTAAAATCGTGCAGAGTTTAAATATGAAAGGCTATAGAGCGGGCATTGTTAAGATTTTCATAGAAAATGCTTACATCCTATTACGCGCCATGTCTGATTGATTGACGATTGACATGTCGCTTATTCAATACAAAAAGTACAACTCAAAGATCAAAATTGCTTAGTCCTTATTTATTTACATACTAGTTGACCCGGCAAACGTTGTTTGGCCATATAACAATTTTAACAAATGTTAAGAGGTATGAAAAATAGATGTTGGCCGATTCTCAGACCTACTCAATATGCTCGCAAAATTTCATGAGAATCGGTCAAGCCGTTTCAGAGGAGTACGGGAACGAACATTGTGACACGAGATTTTTTTTTATTAGATATATGTTTATACAGAACTTACAACCATTCAAGCTTATGTTATGTATTGTGTACCAACTATGCACCCATCAGTTTAAGCTACGATTCGCGTGTCTATATAAAGATATAAAGGTTTTTATCAAGTAGACGAATAATCACAAGTTTGTTATCATTGCTTCTGAAGTAATAATGGTTTTATCAAGTTGATGTTAAGACGAAAGATCATAGTATCCTCATCATTCTGGAAAATACGCACACCATTCGGAATAGTCCTAGCTGTTTACACGGAACCGGTTCTCTGATCAATTCCTGCTCGCGGTGCCTGGCCCTCGCTATCCAGTTACCAAGGGTGTAGTGTTTCGGCGTCGACGCGGCGAGATATGTACAAAGGAGATGCTATGCACTGCAAGCTTGGAGCTCGTTCCACTGGATGTAATGGATACGATTGCGTAGTTGCGAGGATCATGGGAATTGTGGTTGTCTTGCGACGGTGTTGGGTGAGCGATGCTCTTGAGGCGCAGTGTTCGTGGTAGCATGAAATGGTTTCCGGGTTGAGTCCTAGATAAGGATATGGCAATGGTTGAGCGTGTATATAAAAGTATGTGTCGATAGCATATATGTGAAGGTAAAAGTGCATAGAATAAAAAGTTTATATATATTTTTTTGCTTGTTACTACGAATAAGAAGGATTGAATAGAAAGAAAAAGTGTTAGCTCACTATTTTCGTGGCTCATCTCCGTTGTAAACTTAGTAACTCGTTTCTTAAACAAAGTAACTATACGAAAATACTAAAGGATGGTACTAAATTACGTAAGAAAAGTCGGTAAAAAATAGATAAATTGCCTACGAAGGAATCAAATTCTGTCACAAACATTCCTGTACAAAATTACTTCAAATCCATTATTCCTACATTTTGCTGTCAGACGTTCTTGATATCACGAATGATTGAATGTAACTTCATCTTAAACGAGCTTTTGCCTCAAATTATTCTTGCATGATGTCCATCCTCTAAGGTTGACTTCAAACTAGGCGCATGATTTCAGAACTGCCGCTTTTCGACCAAGAGCTATGCTTCTTTGTCTGAACACATCGTGAAACCGAATGAAACCGAGCGCGCCACAGCGACTAGATTGAAGGCACCTTGTTACTAATCAATCAATTACTCCTTTTGGCTACATGTTCAATAATATTATAACTTTTGCCTTTATAGGTACTTAGGGTACTGTAGCTTCTGGTATTTTGGTATTCTGGTATTTAAAAAGAGTTTGAAAATTTTATGATTTCTCTTTTCGTGCTGAACTTATAGATTTTTTAAGGACAAATACCACATAATACTTCTACCTACCTCCATTTTCTACGGCTTAACACAGCGCATTCAACTCAAAGTGAAATAACACACAATATTTTAGCTAATAGACATGTTTTCTTAAAATGGTCGTAACTTATTTTACATAATCACTAAACAGTACTTAAAAACAATTAACTCATTACTATCTTTCTATGCCGTTCTTTGTATTTACTACCTTACCACATTGTTCTTCGTGCCTGTGTCGAAACACCTTCTTTTTTTACTCGAGGGGGAAACCTTCAAAAAGTTACCCTTCGTAACCCGTGGGAGCGACGCAGGGTTACTTGGGATTTTTACCGCACCATAAACCCCGGTGGCCATCCTCAGCGTTGCGTGGAGAACTCCGGGATCTCCAGCGAAACACAACCGGAGTATGTCGAAATATCTAGGAAGGCATAAGTACAAAAGAACGGTATCCATTTCATCGTGGCAATTAAATCAACCGACCGGTCGTCGTAGATGACTGGTAATATAATCGCATTTACATTTTATTACGGCTACAGGACAGTACGCCGGAACAGTGTTTGTTTTAACTAAAATTACAGTGTTGCCTTCTTTATAGCCCACGCGCCGGCCGTTATGTCCCCGAAGGGCATTAGAGTCTTAATCTCTAAAATATTTCAAGATAAATATTGTTTAGAACAGTAGGTAAAGTAAATTGGAGTGGCTGTAAGTTTTTTGTTTACCTACTGTGTTATGTTTTATTAGCAATAACCAGGTGGTTATGTACAAATTAGGAATTTAGAAATTGTGGAATTGCATATTAATAAGAATGGTTTAATGAAATAATATATCAGTTAAATTATCATTGTGTGTCTCTAAAGTTGATAGGCTGAACGAAGACATAATTTTCATTTACACAAAGGGTAAAATGGGCCGTAATTGTATAATAAACCTCTGTTATTTGTCATAATGTTCTGTCTCTTAAATCGATATATACAACACTTTATTTCATAGTCATGGTCATTATAACAATTAATACTAAGTACAAAAAAGTTAAAAATAACGAGGGTCTTCAGAGCGGAGGTTGGCTGATACAAGAAACAGATTTTTTGTATATCTATTGAAGTGTTAAAGGTATAAATGATAACTAATAACAAATATAAAAAAAAAAAACAAAAAAATGTGCAGAACCCTTTGTGTGCGAGATCGACACGCACTTGTTCGTATTTTCCTTAATAACTGCCACCGGTCATGGCTGGGTTCCGAGAGAGATATCTACCGCTGCCTTTGTTATCCGCGAAAGAATTATGATTGTTGTCTTAATGTCGCTTTCTTTTTGTCACTTGAACTTGGGGTTACGAGTTGATAACGATATAAGTACCTGTGGCGACTACTCGTCAAGAGATGGCGCTACTAGTATTCTGAAACACGCTATTGAAGCATTTTCAATACCCAGCATATATACAAGTTCCGAACAACGACAGTCGGAGCACGGCCGCTCCCCAGGCATGATCACCTAGCCTGGCGGGAGATCTCCCTTTGCCAAATACCTATATCTAAGCAAGCTTGAACCGTATAAAAATAAATCTAGGTTTTGTGATATTGAAAATCCTAGGTTTATATACTAGTTGACCCGCCGAGCTTCGTTCCGCCTAAAAGTTATAAATCCTAAATTATTAGTGTTCCTCCACTATATTATGCATGTATTATACATAAAAGTTAAAAACCTTGCTCGAGAATCTCTCTATCTATTAAAAACTGCATTAAAATCCGTAGCGTCGTTTTAAAGATCTAAGCATATATAGTGACAGACAGGGCGAAGCGACTTTGTTTTATATAATGTAATGATGATTGAATTGTTGGGATCAATCTACATAAGTATTAATATATACATACATTGCAACGTACACACAACTTATTTGTTTTTGGCCATAAGTTGTAATGTATTTTGATGATGAGCGAAAACAAGAACAATTCTAAGTGGTTCAATGAGGAAACATATTAAAGTCATATTGAGGGTGCAGGTGTAACTATCATCCGTCCGTTCATCAATATAATGTCATCATTCATTACCATGTAAAAAAAACATGATTGTAATAATATTAAAAAAAATGAATATACATAAGAAAAAAAGACAAACCCGCTGAGTTTCTTGCCGGATCTTCTCAGTTGAGATCGTATTCCGATCCGGTGGTAGTGTAAGAAAAAAAATGTAACTGACAATTTGTAAGTGCCCCCGCAGGCCTATACAAAATAAAGACATTTCATTTCATTTCAATAACCATAGGGGCAGTAGGAACGCAGTCGTGCCGATCGTGCGTGTCGCTGATCGCCGTCGCCACGGACAAGCGTGCTGCGCCGATGGAACGTAGATTTATCGCTCTATTTTATTCATCGCCATTGTGTATATGCCGGTAGTTTTAGTTATCGTAATTTTAAATGACAAATGGATTGTGTCATTATTTACAATACTTTTAATGTAATTTTGTGAAATTAAATGATAATTATAACAACTTTCAAATTGCATTTATGTTATTAATAATAACAAATAACTTTAATAATAAGAAGAATAAACAATTTAATAATAACAAGAAATACACTCATGAAACGTAGAAGATGTATTTTACCAAATTTTCACAAATACAAATAGTATTGTTATTTGAAAAACGTCAATAAATTTTTCATTTTAACTGTATTGGATTATTTAATCGGATTGTCTACGCACCGCCGTTTCATTTGTATCTACAGAATATTAATATGCTAGATAAAATTGTACGAAATGGTCCAACGATTCGGCCGTTGAATTTTGTTAACAAAAAGTAATTTTTACAAAAACCGAGTGACCTGAATATCAATCGGACTGTACCCAGAGACACGTGACTATTTATATTTATCCGACTGTACGCGAACAAACGTGATCAATTTCGCTTTTTATGTTATTCTGATATGTATGGATCAGCGTTGCCAGTTTTTTTAGTAAGTCGGGATTAAGTAAGTTTTTGAGTAAAAAAAGAGGGATTCCATAGTCAAAAGCGGGAAAGTAGCCCTCGTGGTACAAACGGCGTCGCGCCTCACAGACACCCAGGAAAAATTCTCCTTGGTGTAGGGTGGCCGAAGGATTGGCGACTTTTATTTTGGTCGATGAACTGCAGTTCCACTTAAATTTGCAATAGGCTATTTGACAGGTTTTTAAAATCCATTTTATATTATCTAGCAGAGGTTAAGGAACCCAGTAAAAGTTGTTTTAAACTTAATTTTACTAACTTACTAACTTTTAAATTAAACTCATAATATATACTGATAACAGTAATTGACACTTAATTTTTCGCATTGTCATATAGCCTATTGGCGAGTCCAGTCCTTCCCAAAAAGCGGGACTGAGCCTGTCCCGGGCGGAACATTTGAATTCGATTAAAAAATCGGGTCGTTTGGATCATTTTACAAAAAAAAGTTATTTCTAAAGCGGAGACAAGCATTACAATAAAGAAGGTCAAATGGCCCTGAATTTGTACAAATTTATTAAAACTGTCATAAAACAGCAAAACTAGGCTAAGCCAGGCCCGTACAAGTAGCTAATCATAACCGAGCATCTTTATATGCGGGAACATTTTACGCGAAGGAGATATTCTAATGACTGCACGACACTCGCTTTGTGCTATCTCCACGGAATACGCGGACGAGAGACGAGACGTTCACTTGCGGTCGTATGAAAAACCGGTTAAGTGCGAGTCCGTTGTACACGAAGAGTTCCGTACCGTTATCTATAAAACACGTCGAAAAATCTGAATGTATGGGATCCCTTCTTAAATATTTTTGTTGTTCTGTTTTTAGTATTTGTTGTTATAGCGGCAACAGTAATACATCATGTGTGAAAATGTCAACTGCCTAGCTATTGCGGTTCATGAGATACAGTCTGGTGACAGACAGACGGACATACGGACAGAAGGACGGCGAAGTCTTAGTAAAAGTTCCGTTTTTGCCCATCGTGCACGGAACCCTAAAAAGCCACCTCAATAGAAATGTGGTCGTTATGCGTGAAGTGAAGCCTGGTTGCGCGGCAGATGCGGCCGGGGTCACCGCTCCCGGTACAGACGCAGCTGGAAATTAAGCGGGGCTTTTTGTTGCGAGCCACGCCGGGGACCGCCTTGAAATTTACGCGGCCCATTCAAACGATGGGGTGATGTTTCAGTGATGAAACTGTTTTGTCTGGCATGAGTTTTTGAAGCAGTTATAGGTACAGATTTTGATATTTATTTATTTATTTATTTTATTTATTTAATTCAGACAAGGTCCATATAATAACAATAATAGTACATAGTAGATATTGTTAGTAGTTACTAACAATATCTACTATGTATATTAGTTAATATGAGACTATTATTTGAATTGTTGAAAATGATAGTTGATTATAAAATATGTTATTGATTTTTTTGTTACAATAGTTCTAAATGTTGCAGATAAAGTGTTTAATAATAATAATAATATGCTTTATTGTATCAAAAAAATACAATGAGATTACAATGTTGAAATACAAAAGGCGGTCTATCGCTAAACAGCGATTTCTACCAGACAACCTTAGGGTTAATATATAGATAAACGTATACTTATATAAAATGTAATTATGTCCAATCTATCTCCTGTAGACCAACGATGTTTTTTCATTGGCATTAGATATATTTGATAACTTTTAAAGTTGGTCTAAGGTTCGCTCTTTTTGGTACCTTTTCATTGCATTGTGCGCTGAGTGAAACAAAATCCATTAAACAGTGTAACAGACAGTTTTACGTCCTCGGCATAGACGCAAAGTAACGTGAATTATTTTCCAATCGGACGTGCCTCGTAAACCGCGAGTCCATTTTTACGTATAAGCGTTACACTTGTTATGAATCGAGCGAGCGTTCCGAGTTTTATCCGAGAAACCCGAGCCGCGTCGTGACTCGGCCCATCCGTTCGACCGACCGTCGCGTAATTTTCTCGTTTCGAGTGGTCATTAGTTCCAAAGGGACGGGGACTTTGTCTATCGTCCATTAACTTAGGAACGCATACCATTATGCCCCCACCGATATCATTTTTATCGCGGACAATTTTTTAGATACGTCAAATAAAATTATAAATCATTGGCAGTAATTGCTGCCGCCGTTAGATGAATGCGCAATTAAGCGAGGTAGCATCGCCACTAAAGGGATTCTTTATCGTTGAATTTGGGAAGGGATTGGTGCGTAACGTAGCGTGCGTAAGTGATGTACCGAATATTCATATTAGCTTTTGCGAATGTTCGCATGTTTCTACATATTCGCAAGGATTGTGCGTATATTATGCGTATATCTGCAGCTGGACGAGCAAAAAAGGTCGCTAAATATATGTTAGAGATAATTAATAAATTTATCATGGTATACGACCTCATTCATATTATAAGAATATTACCTCGTCAGTTGTCAATGTCAGGGAATCAGTTAATAGCGTTTGTGATGGTTTTGTCAATAAATATATACACTGATTTGGAATTAAACAAATATCGATATGTTGGACGACAATGTCCGACCATTGAGATAACAATCCATTGGAATCTGCGACATATGTACAAATTTAAGTCGGGCTGTAGTTTGACGACCTAAAAAAAGGTCGCCAAATCTTTCATTTTACTAAGTGTAGATGAACCTCCTTAAAAATAGCGGCGCCCATGTTGGCGTCAAATTAAAAGGAAGTTAAAAATTCGCATTCGCATTTGCGGATGTCGGTAGGGGTATTCGCATTTGCAAATTCAAATAATAACATTCGTCACATCACTACTGCGTACCCTACGACGCCAGTTGGCGTTGTTCAGTTGGTTCAGGGGTGCGTTCACCGCGATCGATGCGGGGTGAGCACAAAGATTCGTACACAATTGCCTGTTTTCATTTAATTTAAAGCCTAAGGAGTCGCGAAACGTGTCAGTCATGTGGCACGATCGATAATTTCCGACTCTACATCGATTTAATAATGAATTCAGTCTGTTATTGCCTCGCGTACCTACTTGTAACAGAACGCAGCTAATCTGTCAGCTTCACACGTTTCTATCTAGATGTCATTATAGATTTCTTTTTATGATGTCCGCAGATACAAGGTTCAATTCTTTTTTTTTCAATATATGCAAATAAGATGGTGTGTGATTGTTTGTTACTCAATCACGCAAGAATCGCTGGTCCGATTTACATGAAATTTCGCATGGATGTTACTTATTTAACCGGTCATTCTATAGGTTACTTTTGTTTTGTTTTTTTTTTTATATGATTGAAGTTGCATATGAGCATGCAATCCACCTGATGGTTAATGGTCACTGTCGCCCTGCGACATCTGTAAGCAGTTTAAATAGAACACGGGTCCTATCTGAAGTCAATCTCAGATGCGTTGCTGCCGGGAGTAGCAATAACAATGATGGTCGCCTCATATAAAAGTGTAACGGCAACCACACCCTTCCATCGAAACGCAAGAAATGTATCACGCTAGAAATAGGTATGGTGGTGGTACTTCCCCGGTCAAACAACACTGGTTCTACCGCCTGTTTTGATATTTTGTACTATTTATAGATTGCGAGTACTTCATGACAAATATGTTCCGTAGCGAAGCACGGGTAATTCAGCTAGTTATAAAGAGATCGCTGAAAACATCAATCGTATTTTTCCCACAATTCCCATCTACTCTAGCTATTCGTGTGTTATGTTTATGGCTTCGGCGGTTTAAGTGCGTTCCATCACGCCAGACGGGCATTTACCGCGTTTCTTTTTGAAAACTCCTTTCGTGCAACAAATTTGATGATTCGATATCGCCTACTCATCGATAGGCGCTAATACTTTATCGGAGCGAGGCGTGAACACGTAACTATTCATTCGAACGAGATTAGTGCATTACACTTGATCGTTTTCGGATATTCGAAAACGGTTACGTAACCGATAGTGGTTTTCGTATCTCTATAGTAAACTGTTTATTTTTGATATCTATATCAGAAGAATATCATGATAAGAATATCGGGATAAGGATTTCAGAAGCACATGTTGAGTTCCTAGTTTATTTGTCAATAAATTGACTCCTTTTGACATGTTTTAAATTTCATTCATCTATTTCTTATCAATGTGGGTGTTAAAAATGAAACAGAGGTGTAGTGAAAATATGACAGAACTGATTTAGATATTTGGATTTGCACTTTCTTATGAGGACTAAAATGGTCACACCTTCCATCCAAGCTATTTACGCTAGAAATAGGTGTGACGTGATATTTCCCGGATCGAAATAATCATAAATATAATTACATAGTATAAAACAAAGTCTGTCCTTATGTATGCTCAGATCTTTAAAAGTACATTACGGATTTTAATGCAGTTTTTTATAGACAGAGTGATTCAACATGAAGGTTTTAATGTGTCCTCGTCAACCCATTATTGTCCCACTGCTGGGCACGGGTCTTCTCTCAGAATAAGAGAGTTTAGGCCATAGTCCACCGCGCTGGCCAAGTGCGAATTGGTGGACTTCACACACCTCCGAGAACTTTTTTTTTTATAAAGAACTCTCGGGTGTGTAGGTTTCCTCACGATGTTTTCCTTCACCGAAAAGCAGTGATAATTAATGTATAATACGCACATAAATCAGTGGTGCGTGCCTAGGTTTAAACCTCGGACCTCCCGATTGAAAGGGCAAGTTGCAACCATTAGGCTATCACTGCTCATATCGATTTCATGTGTAATAATCTATAATATATTAGAGAAACACTAATAATTTTAGATTTTTGACTTTTAGGCGGAACGAAATTCGTCGGGTCAACTATTATTGTATATTCATACCTTATCGATATTGTACGATATATGAATGACAACAGTTTTTAGTTACGCTATGGATATTAGACCATTCAGAATCATGTCACTATAGAGATGATTCTGAATGGTCTAATATATAACGCACGGACATATAAGTGCGTGCGAGAACAGAGGTAATCTCCGATCATCGGCCACTACGAGATAAAAGGACTTGGTGAATTTATACGAAACGGAGTCGGCTCCCAAACTGGTTTGTTACAGGTACGAGGCTAAAAATTATACGTAGACACAACGGGTCGCCTTCGTAGGAATTAGGCATCGAACGTGGGACGTCCTTTAGCGGACACATTCCAACGGTATATCGTATCTAAGAGATAAAATTTAATCTGAACACTTGAGATTTTAATGTCTGCATGTGGTTTCTAAGTAAATTAATATCATTCTAATTTTTTCGTAAGTAGTTTCTCTGTGTACCTAAGTCTGTAACTGTGTGACTGTTTAACGAGACTTATAGTCTAAACGGCTAAAGTAATTAAATAATAATGAGATTCGTTTCTGGAGATGTTTACGAACTCTATTATCTCTATCTAGTATTGACTCTCAATGAAAAACAATTAAACAGTGAAAGACAATGTTACCATTTTCCGATCTTACCTGTTCCGATCCGGTGGTAGTGTAAAAAAATATATATAAATGTAACTGACAATTTGTAAGCGCCACCGAAGGCCTATTCAAAATAAAGACATTTCATTTAATTTCTAAAACACATTTGGTTTTTTGGATAAATATCGAAAACGCGCAGGAGTATATGCGTTCAGAGACACAGGCGTTTTATGTCGTATCTTTGCGCAAGATGCTCGAGCGATAAAACCAACGTTGATGTGTATGTTTATCTGCCATTACACTGTCATTTTCAGTAAGTAATCTGATCTGACGTTGAAATACGACGACCGTACCGATACGATGACAATGCTTCCGTCGTGTCCCGCGCCGGTCACGGCTCGGTGTTCGGTGTCCTTTCCCGGAATTTATATCGGCCCTACGGTCAGCCAGCGTTCCGATAAGTTTCTACGAACGGTTGCTCTGACCATTGTTATAGTATCCTAGGGTTAATCTATAAATATATTAAAATTCTTCCTTCAGTTTGGCCGACTTGAGAAAAATTGCCAAACTGATTTGATGACAGTTGTATTTAAAACTCTATAATTAGCCTTTAAAAACAATATTTTTTATATTTTGCCCCGGCGACCGTACCGATGCGATGATAATGCGTCCGTCGTGTCCCGCGCCGGTCACGCCGCGATGTTCGGTGTCCCTTCCCGGAATTTATATCGGCCCTACGGTCAGCCCGTGTTCCGATAAGTTTCTACGAAACGTTGCTCTGACCATTGTTATAGTATCCTAGCGTTATTATATAGAGACATTAGAATAATTTGTCAGTTTTTTTTTGTCCAATCTGAAAAAATACGAAGCTGAATTTGATGAAAATATTGTTTATTTAATTGTGTATATTTAAAAGTAGTATTTTTTTTTGTTTCGGCGACCGTACCAATGCGGACGATGATAAATAATGCTTCCGTCGTGTCCCGCGCCGGTCACGCCTCGGCGTTCGGTGTCCCTTCCCGGAATTTATATCGGACCTACGGTCTGCCAGTGTTCCGATAAATTTCTACAAACCGTTGCTCTGACCACCAGGTGGACTGCATATATATTAAACATACGTAGTAAGTGGCTTTTAGATCTCGGACCTAGAAGTTTTCGACCGCCTAGAATCAAGACAGTTAAAAAATTTGTAATCTGTGGAAGATGTGACAGAAAAATATGAATGATATTATTTATACGTAGTACTTAAACTAACAATAATTAGCTTCCATATTCATGCTAATAGAATCCAATCCACATTAGCCCAAGTAGCGGACAAACTGGTGGTTCTGCGTAAATTCATTTGATTAGTTTATATAAGCACCTTGTTTACAGTCATATTATTTTTTCGATACGAAACTAAATTAACCTCAATACATTGCCATTATTGTCCTATTGCAGGCACAGGTCTTTTCTCAGATTAAGGGGGTTGTAGGCAATAGCCCAAAGCGCTGGCCCAGTGCGAATTTGACGATTTCACGCGTACACCTCTGAGTACTTTTTTAAAAACTCTCAGGTGTGTAGGTTTCTTACGGTGTTTAGGTTCACCGTAAAGTAGTGAAAATTAATTTGTAATACGCACATTATTTTAGAAAATTCAAAATTGAGAGTCTGGGATGGAATCTCGACCCTCCCTATCGAGAAGTTTAAACCATTAGACCATTCCTGCTTACTAAATATGCACGCGCATCAAAGACCGGCTTTGTTTGATAACTTTCTTTCATGCTTGCTCGTAAATTGCTTCTCACGGGTTACACCATGTCGATTTTACGGCCCTGTTCCCGAGTGTGTCGGGCTTATAATGAAGCTATAGCCTTTTCTGGGATGCGCGCTTTTCCTGGCATCTCTAGGTATGTATTAATATCTCGTAGTGTTAGAGCGAAATTCGTAATAAGCGCCCATTTTTTTTGTGTTGTCTTTACCGTGATTTTCCAAATATCCGTCGTACGAACGGAAGAAAAACATTATTGTTAATGTCTATCTGTCCAATGACTAATATTATATTAATCCTAAAACTTTATGTACTATTGGGTTCATACGGCATTACGAGTATACAGAATATATTTATGCAGGACAAATTTTATGGAATAAATTATGGCGCATTTATTGTGCATAACACGGTGCAGAAGAGGTCGAACTGTATAATCTACACGGCTAAACAGATCGATTCAATAGTCACTGAAGTTATCGAGCAGATTGCACTACTTAAAGGTATTTTGACCATAACACAGTATCGTTCACACGGTGCAATGCGATAAATTTTTTATCGAACAATCTTCGGTAGGTACCTATAAAAAAGCATGAAAACTGTCTTCTGACGTTTGAAACGAATTAGTTCCCATGTTAATATACAAATCGAATACGACAATGAACGTTCAGTAGAGTTCAGTTTAAACCCATCATAACACCTCTATGTTCGAACATGTCTTTACTTATGGACAGATCAGCAAATTTCGTGTGCGATCTACAGAGAGCTCCCGATTAAATTTCTATGCAATCCGCGACTGGTTTTGTAACGGCAAATTTTAAAAGCATCAAATGTTTTTGCCGCGTAGACCAATATGGTATTCCAATTTATCAGTCGCAGCGGCCCACGCGTTTGTTTTTAGTAGTTGCGACAGTTTACTGTGAAATAATGCGTTTCGTCCGTTATCGCTTTTTATAAAGTCTTTTTGTTAAAGGTCGCTCTTTGTGTTTCGTTGTCTATGAAAAGATTATGTTTCGAATCTTTTTATAACCTTTTGTCGTGGTTAACGTTCTATTAACAATTAATATTCCGCCGTATCTATTGGTTTGATGTACGTAAAACGGTTTTTTCGTTGTCAAGTAGGCGGATCAGATTAGTAAAAGACGCTCAGGTAGTTTAAATTAATGACAAACAGCTTTTTATGTTTATTTTATTGTTTAGTGGGATTGTTATCTGAAACTAGATCACGATTTGTGTTCCCAGGGAGCGCTTGGACGAATGTACAAATGTGAGGTTAAGTGCTTATTGCTTAACTGTCAAGTAGTAGTTATCGTGTAATGTTTTACCTAACTATACGTACATATACGATTATATCTTAAAATTAAACTAAAAAGGGTTTTATGTTGCTATAAATTCTTTAGATGGCCTATTAAAAACGCACTGATTTAAAAAGCCATGTACACATGTGATAACGTTCAGGACTATATTGTCGCTAAAGTCCAACACACGTTAGTTTTCATTTTGACGTTCGACAGGAAACTAGTAAGCCAGGAAAGTGGTAGTAAATCCGTCTAAAGCATAGGCGACTAGGCCAGTCCGCTTTGTTTGCCCATGCCTGCTAAATTGGAGCTGACCCGAGAATGTGTCTATGCGTCACCTTAAATATTAAAATGGGACGTAAATTTACGTTCCCACGTGAATAGAATTGAAAGTAACTGTATCAACGTTTTCATATAAATATTCGTATTTTAATATTCGACAAACATTTTAATCCGATTAAATCAGTTTAAAATAATAGCGAGTAACTTCACTTTGTTTTGTTTGTACTGGTGAAATGAGAGTTGAAACGAAGACGTATTTTACGAAACAAAGTAAATATATAGGTATGGAACGTAAGTTTACATTCCCACGTAAATACAGTCTAAAGTAACTTGTCCTACATTTTCATATAAATATTCGTATTTTAATATTTGACAAACACCACTTAATCCGATTAAATCAGTTTGAAACAATAGCGAGTAATCGGGTCCACTTTATTTGCTTCGTACTGGTGGAATAAGAGTTTATACGAACGAAACGTGTTTTGCGAATTACATTAATATATGGGTCGTGAATTTTCTTTCTCAGGTGAATTCGATCAAAACTAAAGTGTTTCTGCATACTCGAATTAACTTTAGCATCTTAAGAATGACATAAGTAATCTGAGTAAGCAATTAAGTCACACTTTTGTTTGCTTGCGTTCTGACGCGAAAACGTGTTTTACGCGGCACACTAAATATAAATATGGACCGGAAATTTCCGTCCCAAGGCAAAAGGTTCGAACGAGGCAAAATTTTTCCTACGTTGTCAAATAAACGTTAGTTATTCTGGTATTTTTCAGGACACTAGTAAGTGAGAGGCATTCGAGTAAATCCGTCTAAAACAATGGCGAGCAGGCCGGTCCACTTTGTTTGCTCGTGCTTGTGAAATTGGAGCTGACGCGAGAACGTGTTTTTACGCGCCATCCTCATACCGTTTTTAACAACTGTGCCGTATATGAAATTATTTAGGACTGTGACTTTATTCGTTTAAAGATTTTTAATAAATAAGCAGACTTACCATTTTATTTAATCTCTTTAATGATTTAGGACACTGATTTTGATTTAACGTACGTTCTTAAGTATCTTTGTCACAATCGCTTTTTTAATGCCCTATGTTTTTTATTTTTTATTTAGATGATTTTTTTTTTTTTTTTTGATTAGCGTATTTTCGGGCCATTCTTAACAAATTTCATATGTATTCGTAGTTATAGTTTTGAGCTGACTATAGTCACCTTTACTGAGGTACACCGAACATTTTTTTAGACTTATAAACGCCTTAAGGTTATTTTAATTGCCTACATTTTCTTTTGCATTACTTTCTGCACTCCTGTGCTGACAAATCAGTATTAAGGATTAATTATTATTAATTATTTTATTAAAATTATAGAAAACTGTTAAATTTAATAACTATTCTAATTTCTATACTTTGTCCAATAGGTACAAATTTATGAGATTATTTTGTTAGTTAATCTGGGTTTAACATGTAATAAACATCATATCTTGTACTTCTTTGATTATTTGGTTAGTTTCGTTTGTTGAAGATACTTTGAAACAATTTAGAGGTGAACGAACTTCAGAGCGGTTGTTTCCAGAAATCACATACACCATATAATGTTATTTATGTGTCTAGACACAGTTGTAGCTTTAATACATAGTTCTAATCAAAGTAACGAGCGAACTACAAACAAATGAACGTATGTGATTCCCGCAACCGACCGCCGACCGCTCACGAGGATACAACGCAAGCCGTTTAATTAAAACTATTTCCTTAAAAATCGCATTCCCTTCACAGCGGGTTTATCTCGGTATATTTTTGGGGTTGTTGATCCGAGGGGCGTACCCCCGCCCCGCGGCCCGCCCCCGCCCGGGCCTCGAACGCCCCATTCATCCCAACTGCGCCCTTCCCAAGTTCGCGACCTTTGCCAAGAATCGAAGCAAGGACAAATGGTTTTATTGAACGCGAGTGCCCGCCCGGGCCGGCTTGATCGCATTTCGACAAAATTCGCTCCGTATTCCCAATGCGATCAATTTTGATCTTCAAATTAGGTAATGGAACATCTTGCCTGTCACAAAATATAACTGCTTTCGCATTTTCTAATTAAAACAAAGAAAAATTGTTTCCGGTCGATATTTTCTTCTCCAGATTTTTATCATAAATGTTTTGCTACTTTTAAGTTTCTATTATTGCTAGTAAGAACTGTTGAATTTACAGCACATTTGCAATAGGTACCTAATACTCATACAAACAGTTAAACGTAACCTATCGCTGCTGTATAGTAAAGAGAATATGAGTAAAGATGATGTTTTCGGTCATAATTGAATACTTCAAGGTTTCGACGCATTGTGCAACTGTGCACTGCAATGTGTATTGCAGACAAATTCACCACAAGTTTCAGGTTTTAAATCCTGATGATAATTTAGAAGGGAAAACAATATAAATAAAAAGTATAGGAGTATTTGACGAAGTTGCTGTTTTACAATGAAGTTTATTTTTATTTTTATCTAATGGTTAAAATACGAATCTTACTACTATTACTAAAATATGTATTGCCACAGATTAAAATACGTATTTTATCTAAAAGTCGAAAATAAATTCTCACAAAAACTACAACCATAAAGTAAGACGCTTACGAAAACTGAAGTTAAAATATTTTAAAACTCGTTCGTACTATGGTAATACCGGACGGAATATGCAGGTGCATATAAAGCTCGCCATTCCTATTATATTGAGTCACACTTGAGTTCGAAGCTCAGGTAAGCGTTTTTTGTGCGCTAAGGTTAAAGATTCGAGTTCTGAGGACGGTAGACACCGAAGCCACAGTAGACATATTAGGAACAGTATGGAAACTGCCTAAAAGCGATCGAAAACGGCACACTCACACAAACATACGCATCAACGTGGCCGTTAAGGGGTTTTCGCGGTGCTTCAGTAGTGAGTGTCGTGTTTTGAAGAGTGGTGACGTTGCTATTTGTTTCCGCGTTTTTTTTTTTCAAATCCCACTAGTGAGTTCCGTGGTATACGGCGGTTTGAATTTTTTACACTATAAAATTCAATAATAAAGAACTTCGAACGTGTTGCCGCAGAAGAATGTATTTTTCAGTGAATATTTGTAATTTATGAAGAATAAAGCATTTTTTATGTAATGGTTTTTAATTACTAGATATCACACGTATTTCCAAAGATCTACAAGTATCAATATTAAACTGTTTTCCGTATTTCAAACTAACTATCATAATAGTTATCGTAATGCTGGGATTAAAATGTGAAGCTGTGAGATTACCTACTTATGTTATTTGTAAACTTAGTAGATATTACAATTCGATTGATTGATGACTACATCACAATAAATGCTAAAATAAGTACATATTAATAACGGTATTACGAAAACAATATATGTATAGAGGCAACCCTATCGCGTCAATAGAGTGTAGGTTATTATTTCATAAACAAGGCTTAGTTTCTATACTGTTCCATATTTGAACTGTGCCGAAGCGCACCTCTGGCTCGTGTTTGAGGTGGCCATCCGTCTTGCGGTGCCGGGACAGTAATATTTTTAAGGACGCCTAGGGAGTAGGGTGGTCCCGAGCCAAAGCCATTTTTCAGATCTCTATATAAAAGTATACTGCTGTTAGCGAAATTTATTGGACTTGTTTATATTTGCTGTTTTTACGGAACGTTAGCTCGTAAAAGGTTTTAAGTCGATATAAAACATAATGGTATGATAACGAAAAGTTCATTCAAAAGATTCGTTGACTGACAAATCAATGCCCTTCATGTGATTCATTAAAAGGTATTAAAACGTTAACTATCATGTAAAAGAGCGTTTTTCTCAAATAAAGCATGAGTTTATGTAGCCGCGTATTGCCTTGTTTGTGATAAAAGCATCAAAAAATATAAAGCAGGGTGAGTTTTGTACGCAGGCAACATTAAGCTTATTCAGCTCTAGTTAAACCTTTTTGTGTTTATGAATCCTTTGTTAGCGTTTTTTTGTGTTCCGCCGTTAAAATTGCTGCAGTGTTCGGAGCAAATGTTCGTGTTGTATCGGTATGTAGGTTATTTGCAACACGAGTATCACATTATTTATGTTAATTAAAATCTATTAGAATCTATTAGAATTTGAGCATCATAAGATTGCAGCGGAATTTATCACTGTACGGACATCAGCTAAATAGGTGTAGGACGAGAGTTTTACCTGAATTTGAGACTGATGGGTTGCTCCTCCCAAGGTCTAAGATACTGAAGCTACTGGCAAGATACTGCAGCTAACTTTTATTAAAATGAAAAAACATGATTGTAAATATATTAAAAAATGAGATATAAAATAACAAAAAACACAAACCCGCTGAGTTTCTTGCCGGATCTTCTCGGTTGAAGTTGTGTTCCGATCCGGTGATAGTGTAAGAGAAAAAAAATAACTGACAATTTGTAAGTACCCCGTAGGCATATACAAAATAAAGACATTTCATTTCATAAGATAACATAAACCCTCAAAAGCACATGTCCTAATATGAAAAAACCTTGTAACCTATTGTAGCATGAGTAAAGCCGTAATAAAACAGAAATAGGTTTCTCGGCAATAACTATTTATGATGTTACTACGGATGTCCAGAAAGCTAAGTATATTTTTTGCCATACTGGTACATGGTTCGTGTATCAAGCCTAAAACGTGCCAAACATTAAAAATGTATCTATTACAGTTACCACAGACTAGACTAGACTTATTTTTTTCTGTATAGTAAAAAATATAAGTTACTGTCTACATGGGACGGGCGTAAACGTTACTTTGTATGCGTATTAAATAAATGAAAATAGTTAAAAACTGGAACTGATCACACGACGGCGCCAAAGAGCCCATAAACAATTCTCATGATCGTCACAATATATCCAAAAGCATTTCTAATTACAAGAAGTAATTAAAGTCGTAGCAGGATATCGATATACGAGCGTTAAGAGTTGTAATTATCAACGGTCTGGCGCAGAGGCTAGTACCCTTAGTATAAGTTTTTTGTTTTATCAAAACAAGAGTTGTTTCCGTTTTCGCTCATCATTTCAAAGTACATTTCAAGTTACGTCTGAAATGAAAACGAAGTTTTTTCTTTAAACGTTGTCTTTTTTCTTTGTATATCTTTTTTTATTGCCTATTGTTTTCACATGGGTTAGGTATAGAAGTTAGCTTCAGTATCTTGCCTTATATTTGGCTGTACAAGAAGCATATTTGGCAGGATACACTTAGTCCGGTCAAATTAGACCAAAAAATTAGGATGAAATTACATAAATTCGCAACAAGCTGAATTTCGGTACAATTGTTCAAAACACGATTATAAACAATAGCTGAAAGTTCCCCATCATTCCCGTGTGTGGAAAAATTTTTATTCAAGGTCAAATGTCAAAAAAATGAGTTTTTCGCGATTTTCAGCAAAACGGTAAGTTTTATCAGAAAAATACCTCAGACTAAAATTGTAGATCATTATATTATCTATAAAAAATATATCAATACTTTTTTTCTCACGAGACACCGTTTCGGAGATATCGCAGTGTAAAAAGTTGTAACAGTTGCAATTGTCATAACATGCATGAGTACGTCACGTATATTCATCCCTAGAGTTGTAATATTATGTAGTATAGGTTAAAATATTTTTCTGTCGGTCATTGTAACTTGCACTTAAAATATAAAATATACATCAGCTATAACTATAAGAATATCAGGTAAAATGAAACCCAGTCCCTTCATTTATACATAAGTGTAGCCTTGGGATAACATCTGTCTTCTGTTCAATGTTGAATTGTGCTGAAGTTTTTCAAAACTGTAATTCAACTCAACATGAGATCATCATAAGTGGCATTCGCTTTCTTCTTTCGATGTACGGGGCTCCTAAAAAAACTACGTGCTTAGATAAACATCGGTATGCATGTTTCGTCAAAAACACCAAAAGCAAAAAACAGGTACAGTTAGCTTGTCTTCCTCCAACGTCGGCTGCTGCTCATCAACATCTTCTTCGGGTATATTACCAAGTTCAAGTGTGGCTTGGTTGTCAGAAAGACCCAACAGACTGGGGTTGGAAGTTTGTAAATAATGAATTGGAACCAGTTCCAACTTTGCTTCCACCTGCGCCGAAAAAATTGCTAAACGCAATTTTCTGCAACTGCAAAAAGGGATGCAGCGCTAAATGTGGTTGCAAAAAGTGGGTCTATTCTGTTCTATGGCGTGTACAAGTTGCCAAGGCAAGTCGTGCTCTAATGTTGAATCACCAACAATTGATGATACATTCGACGTCAACGAGCCGGCTTGCGATACATCGTTATTGGCTGAATTTACTTGCACCCAAGACGAGGATGAACCAGAAGAAAATGAACAAGGAGAAAATCTAGAAGAAGAAGAACAAGGAGAAAATCGAGAAGAATTCGAAAATTACGACTCCGACTAATAAATGTCTGTACTTTTTTTTATCAACATCGCTTTTTTTCTGGCTAATATCAATTATTTACGATAGTTTTAATTAAACTGGATAATTACTGACTTGTGGAGTAGGCCTACTGAGGAAACCACGTTAAAAAAACGCGCTAAGTACACTACCTCATAGGTGGCGTGGAAACGTGTGCATTTTATGACAATTGCAACTGTTACAACTTTTTACACTGCGATATCTCCGAAACGGTGTCTCGTGAGAAAAAAAGTATTGATATATTTTTTATAGATAATTTAATTATCTACAATTTTAGTCAGAAGTATTTTTCTGATAAAACTTACCGTTTTGCTGAAAATCGCGAAAAACTCATTTTTTTGACATTTGACCTTGAATAAATTTTTTTCCACACACGGGAATGATGGGGAACTTTCAGCTATTGTTTATAATCGTGTTTTGAACAATTGTACCGAAATTCAGCTTGTTGCGAATTTATGTAGCACCGAATATCTAATTTGACCGGACTAACTAAACTTTGGCATTAAATTAATTTCGGAAACGTATTGTTTAGTCCCAAGAATTCGCACTAGGCCAGCGCGGTGGACTATGGCTTAAATCTCTCATTCTGAGAGAAGACTCGTGCCCAGCAGTGGGTCAATAATGGGTTGATGAGAAGCTGTTTTATTTTCTAAATAGTCAGAAATTTTATAATATATTATTAATTAATGTAAGTTACCTCTTAAATGAGTAATTGTAAGATATGGAAGAGCGGGACATCCTGACACAGGTATTAAATTACTTAAAAGGATGTCCCAAACACAGATAATTGTAGCAAACTCATTTATGAAATAAATAAATCAATAAAAAAAATAAATCATTTTCATATAGTCGTAAGACTAAGCTTGATCTTAATAAATGTTTTAAACTTATTAATTGACAAATTTCTGATTTCAATTGGAAGTTTATTATAAAAGAGTATACATAAACATGACCCATAAAATAATTATTAATATTGTGAAGACAAGTAACATGTGCAGAGAGATTGTGTTTGTTCCTTGTATTTATATCGTGGGTGTTCACAATCGATTCGCTTTGCGTACATCATGAGAACGTGCACCGTGAGATAAGGAGAACAGTTTTGTAGACGGTGTCGGTCCTAGCCGGTTTTGATGGAGCGAGAGATGGTATTTCTTTTAGATTTGGTGTTTTGTATCGTCTAACTTTTGAATACCAAATTTGTTCTAGCCTTAAGAAATTTGGAAAAACTTCATTAGGCTTCTATCGCGTGCTTTTTAGTTTGCATTCGAGAAGTATAGCGTGATGATGTTTTTATGAAAAAGATGGTTATGCACATGCATCTACATACGTAACCAAAAAAAAAATGTGAAAGGATTATTTTTTTCGATAATTTTGTAACATAATGATTTCTCATAAAGATATAATATTCGTACACAAGAGTTTAGCTGTAGCTTGTTCAGGCTAAATTCTATAAGAAGATGTCTGAAGTATCTGCTAGCTTCTGAATATGTCTTCATAGGGAGGGGTCTTAAGGGGTCTTAGATAAACGATTCTCCAAAATTTGTCAGCACAACATTTTTAATGCTCTCTCCCATTAATGTTTACTATTAATTATCTAAATGAGAACCTAAATCTGCTCCCCTGTGGACACAGATAAAGCGTCAATAGCTTTCTATTGACGCTTTATCTGTGTCCATAAGTGTGTTAATTGTTACTTTAAGATGAATTGCAACTTTAAGATACTAACATCACAATTATAATCAATCGACATACGAGAAGCCATTGAAAATTTATCAGGATACATTAAAATGAAATGAAATGTCTTTATTTTGTATAAGCCTACGGGGGCACTTACAAATTGTCAGTTACACATTTTTTTCCTTACACTACCACCGGATCGGAACACGACCTCAAATGAGGAGATCCGGCAAGAAACTCAGCAGGTTTGTCTTTTTTATTACGTTATATATTTTTTTTAATATGTTTTTTTTTAAGTTTTTTTTAAGAAATCTATGACATTAATCTAATAAACACGTTAAAGCTTATATCTAAGGGTCTATTGAGTATTTTACAGCACACCATTGTTTTATGGTTTTGGTAACAAACGGAAATAATTAACGTTATTATGACTCGCTATAAGCGTATAATTGGTAATGTAAAACTCGTTTTCCATTTCAACAAGCAACAATAAATCTCCGATTCGTTGCGACCGAATACGAAATCAAGTGTACGGTTTTGATTAATTCGATTCGGTTATAATTAAAGTATCACTTATAATCCCCAAATAGGCCATGTTAAGGGTTTTTGAGCATGATTTGGGTTAATAGTTGCAGAACATTACTTCAAATGGTCTTCCTTACATCTCCGCGCGTTCTTGTGTACGTGCGTGCATCTCCGTGCATTATTGGTTTTCCAATTTCAACAAGCAACAAGAAATCCTCGGTTTGTTGCGAGCGAATATGTAATCGAGTGTACGGATTTAATTTGATTTGGTTATGATTAAAGTATCAATTATATTCCCCTTATAGGTCATGTTAAGTTAATGTAAGTAATACTAATTGGGAAGTGATCACTGCGGCCCTCGACATGCGGTCCAAAAGTTATATATGAACTAGCATACCCGGCCACGCGTTGCTGTGGAAAAAGAAATGTTACATAAACATTTGCAATTAAACCTATAAATTAAGATATAAACTATCCTATCTTTCAAGTTGGATCAAAATGCACACGTTGAGTAAATTTGATTATAATCGGTTCAGAGGTTTAAGAGTCCATTGCGGACAAATAAAGTGACACGTAATTTATATATATTAAGATTGTATGACAGATTTTTTTTATCTGACTGAAGAAGCAAACTATCATGCAGTCCACCTGACGATAAGTGGTCACTGCCGCTCATGGACATCTGTAATCAACTTCATATAGAACATGGGCTGTATCTGAAATCAATCACAGATACGTTGCTGCTCCCTAGGACTATGATGGTCGCCTCATATAAAAGTGTTCCGGCAACCGGTGTTCCATCGAAACGTAAGAAATGCTTCACGCTAGAAATAGATGCTTTGTTACTCTTTGTAACTATGGTGGTCGCCTCCTTGTGAGTGAGCTGGTAATCACATCATTCCAATGAAACGCAAGAACTGGTTTACGCTACAAATAGGAATGGCGGTGGTACCCGGCTCGTAACTCCATGTGCCTGGTGAAATAGATTAAATAGAAATAGTTCTGATGCAGAATCGCAATCATGCCACGGCTGTGCCACGGTTCACGCCGAACAAACGACAACGCAGGAAGAAAAATCTCTTCGTATTTTTAAATATATCTAAAACTTCATCGTAGTTTTACGGTTTTGTGTTTCGTTACGGAGTGCGAACGAATTTTTTTATAAAACTTTACCCAGTATCCGTCCATCTTTATACCGAGCTTCCTTTGTCTCAATTGAAATTTTACAGTTGCAACATGCGCGGCGGATGAAATGTAGTTTTGAAACTCGGAGAAAGATATATTTTCCGCAATTGAAAGAAACCACCTATTTCTATAGTATTGTTTGCGTCGAAATTTATGTTTCAAAGGACTTTGGATATTAAAATGCAATATATTTGTATATTGACACATACCTCTAATATTACTTTATTTCAAAGAATATACTTTACTTATATAAAAGCATTGAATAAGTTAAATTTATTAAGAGTCCTTGTTTCAATATACCTATTAAATTAATAAATTAGTGTCTTAAATTCATGAGATTACGATGATATTATGTGTATGATTTTTGTAGGTATGACATTGTAAGAGACAAGATATTTTCGTCATGACCTAAGATTTTAAACTTTATATACGAGTACTTGAAAGGTTTTTTAAATATCCAGTGTGCTAGTTGACTGTACTGGTCCATGCTTTTAAAGCTTTTGATGCGTTTAATCGTTTTAATTCCAGTTCTTTTGCTACAGTTAGAAAACCTATAACAATCTTTACCATATACTTCTAATACTTATTTTAAGATTGCGGGGTAGTGATTCTATGATTCTGCAATGTAATGATAAGGGCCGTGGCTGACATCTGAAAATTCCCTATGCACTTAATTGCACATACCCCATTCAACCCTCAACCGCGTCTAAAGTTGATTAATATTGAACATCGGGTACAACCTATACAAGCCGCTGAACTATAAACAGTGTTGAAAGAGATTCTGTCTTTTAAGTCCTATTGAAAAGACTCGACTTATTTTCATCAACTCACAATTTATTTAGTCGTTTACATCTTAATTCTCTAAAATCCCTCTTAAAAGGCTTCTAAGTGTCTAAACGACATTGATCTGTAATGGAAATGTTAATAAGACGAAAATAAAGGTGTACCTTAGAAGTTGGTAGAACTTTTTGTTGTTCGGTTCCGGAGGCACGTATTTCTGCCTATTAACGGCAGTGTTGTACAGTGTAGACCAGAACATAGCGGATGTTCTGGTCTAAAGGATGTGGTAAGAGAGAGACAAACATAGCCGAGGTATTCCGACTGAGTCCTCAGGTAGCTCAGGTAAACTCATCTATAGCTCACCTCAGGTAAGACCGGTACACGGATGGCAGTGGCCACTAACTGTGTAATGGACTTTTTTTTGTTCTTAAGGGGAAACCTTCAAAAGGTACCCGACTCCGTGGGAGCGACGCAGGTTTATGTGGGATTTTTACCGCACTAAAACCCCCCGGTGGCCGTCATCGGCGCTACAATGAGGATTTCGGGATCTCCAAAAGAACGCTAACGGATTCCTCTGAGCGCGTTGCCCCATCGTGCTCCTCCCAGATAGTCGGCTGGGTCACACGTTTTGTCTAGTCTTTACGACGGTATGTGACCACACATACCACCGTCCTTCTGGGATCGCCTGGCTAGACGGTTCATGCTCCCACTCTAGCCGTCCGCAACCCTGGACGCCCCTTTTAATCGCCTCTTACAACAGGCACAGGGGATACCGTAGCCCTATTCTGATCCCGGAACTACAGGAACGAAACATGTAATGGACTATGCAGTCCATTACATGGTCTGCTATTTCCATATTATAAAAAAAAGAAAGAACTACATATTTATTCGTTTGAATTTGGCTGTAACAATTATACGACTTGGGCTAAACAACTCGGAAGCAAGTTCTACGAATAAAAGGACCCAACAACTGAGTTTTCTATGTAGATAAAATCTTGTCAAATTGAGTAGAATCTTCTTCAGTTAAAAGATTAAGTGTCTTTCATCACCAACTGTTATTGCTTCAGTGTTGTGTTTATTCAACCCACTAACCAACACCTTATTACTACTTTAGTACCTTATTAAGTTTAACAATATTTCTCAGCGTTAAGTAATGTTCCCACCATGACTCACTGTATCGGCTTACCATTGTTAGGTATACCACAATGTCAATTTCGAAATTGTTGTAACTTGGCTATCGGCCTCTTTGTAAACACGTATACGCAATTACGGATCTTATCACTCAATTATAACGCTGTCATTCGATCGTGCGATAGTATTATATACTATTATGGTAATAAAAGGTATTTTTGGATGGCATTATGCAATACGGGAGTCGATAGATTCGAAATAATAACGCATAATAACAACGTGCGCGCGATAACAATGATTATAATTCCAATTGGATGGTTATTAGTCGGTAATTACCTAATAATAAAATAGGGCTGCCGTTGTTGTTTCGGTAATATATATTGCAGACTATTATGCATTCAGAAGTGGTTGTAAAAAGTAACTAGTATCTGATTGAAGTAGCAAACGAACATGCAATCCACCTGATGGTAAGTAGTCAATGCAGCCCTCCGTCATTTGTAAGCAACTTTAAATAAAACATGGGTTCTATATGAAGTCAATCACAGATGCGTTACCACTCCCGAGGACTATGATGGTCGCCTCATATAAATGTGTGCCGGCAACCACAGTCTTCCGTCGAAACGCAAGAAATGCTTCACGCTAGAACTAGGTGTGGCGGTGGTACTTCCCCGGTCGAACTACACTGGTTCTACCACCTGTAGATGTATGTTTTTTATTGTATCATAGAGAAGTAGGAAACGAGCATGTAGTTCAACTAATTGTAATGTGCTGCCCATGAATATACCTAAGCAATTGCGACTTCATATAGAACAGGGGTTTATTCAAATGTCAATCACCGTGGCTTTGCTGCTCCTCAGGACTAAGTAAAATCAACGTCTTACATAAAGGTGAGTCGAAAATCACTCATCGAAACTCGAGAACTGCGCTACAAATAGATGTGACAGTGGTACCTCGCTGGTCAAGCCATGCTACGACCTTGCATAAGTTATTGCGGAAATAGGATATTCGACTAACAAACTTTAGCTAACTCCATGATGGAATTTGCCTCCGCTTCGAATAACAATGTTCTCTACAAGTGTCTAATCCCATTTCCTGTTTCGAGTAAATGACCTAAATTTAGTCTAGCTGTGTTGGTGGGTAGTTTACGCATTCCAGTGACGTACGGACGCGATGCATTTGCGGTTCCCCGATTCACTAAGACTGAATGAGCAATTGGGTTCAGTGTTGTCTGAACTATAGCTTCATTTGCTTGGACGTGACGTCTTATTAAATCGCTTGGTATCATGAAATGACGTGAAAGAAATTAAACATGAACAAATTCATAGAAGGTAGATATGTATTAGAACAATCGATACAATTGTTTTGTTTCTCCAAACACTTTTTGTCATAATTTCTCAAAGGAAAGACGTTATTTATTCGTCATTTGTATTTTTTCTTCAGTTGAATGATGCAAAAATGTGCACATTTTTACAATTTCTACAAGTGTCTAATCCCGTTTCCTGTTTTGAGTAAATGACCTAAATTTAGTCTAGCTGTGTTGGTGGGTAGTTTACGCATTCCAGTGACGTACGGCCCCGATGCATTTGCGGTTCCCCGATTCACTAAGACTGAATGAGCAATTGAGTTCAGTGTTGTCTGAACTATAGCTTCGTTTGCATGTACGTGACGTCGTATTAAATCGTTTGGTATCAAAGGAAATGACATGAAAGGAATTTAATATGAACAAATAAAAAGAACGTAGATATGTATTAGACCAATCGATACAATTGTTTTGTTTCTCCAAATAACTATTAGTATAAACACTTGTGTTTTTTTTGTCATAACTTCTCAAAGGAAAGACGTTATCTATTCGTCATTTATATTTTTTCATTTGAATAATGCAAAAATGTGCAGCTTTTATAATTTCTACAAGTGTCTAATCCCGTTTCCTGTTTCGAATAAATTACCTGAATTCAGTCTAGTTTTGTTGGTGGGTAGTTTACGCATTCCAGTGAAGTACGCCCGCGATGCATTTGCGGTCTCCCGATTCACTAAGACTGAATGAGCAATTGGGTACAGCGTTGTCTAAACTATAGTTTGGTACGATTGGAAGCGACGTATTATTAAATGGTTTGGTAATAGGAACAACGTCACGAAAGGAATTGAACATGAACAAATTCATAGAATGTAGATTAGACCAAATGCAGACAGATACTATTGTTTTGTGCTTGTATATACAGCTTAGTTAATAAACCTCTTTTTACCTTTAACAGGTGCGTTCAAAATAACTTGAAATTATTACAAGCTACGTTGGACAATATGAAGTTTAGTTTTTTAATTTAAATTACGGTCGAAGACATTAACAAATTCATAGAATGTAGATTAGACCAAATGTAGACAGGTACTATTGTTTTGTATCTCCAAATAACCATTAGTTTAAACACTTGTTTTTATTTTGTCCTAGCTTCTCACAGGAAAGAAGTTATCTCTTCATCATGTAATATACACGATCTACATTGGAATGATACAAAAATATGCAGCTTTTACAAAATTCTCTCCGTGTTTGTTTTGAGTGATGAAGTATGAAACATATTTAGACGTAATCACATTCTACGTTAACTACACTGCTTTAATTAAAGTGGCTAAGCTACTTTTATGTGGAATTTTAAATTGACGCTTAATAAATAAATTTGAAAATGAAATTATATAAACAAAACACAGGTTAAATCATCTTGGCTGTAGGTACTTCCAATCTGACTCTTGTTCTTCTCTCCAACGTGCCTTATTGATATATGATTTCAGACTAGTATCATCGCGGAATTGATACATTTTAATACTTAACGGGTACTCACGATATTGGCCGTGTGGTGTCGGCCTTTTAGAATAGCACCACTCCCTCTCTTCCCGTGGATGTCGTACGAGGCGACTAAGGGACATAAATCCAAGAGATGGGCAGCAGCATCTCCTTGTGTAACTTACACCTACTGCGGTCACCAACACGCTTGCCAGGCGCGGTGACTATCGGCAAAAACCCCCAATGGAAGGTGCAGAAGAACCCCGGCCCCCAGTCCCCGGCAGCCCCGCTATTCCAGGCTACGGTAGCGGCCTAGGTAACGGCGGGGCAGGGGGTGCTAAGAATCTCCGGCAGAGATCCGGCTACCGCAACCGACGACTTCTGCACCTGGCAACATACAACACCAGGACACTGAGGACCGACGAGAAGATACAGGAGCTGGAAGAAGAGATGGACAAGTTGAACTGGAGTGTTTTGGGATTGTCTGAAGTCCGAAGACAGGGTGAGGACACGATAATCCTCAAATCGGGCAACTTGTTCTATCACCGGGAGGGCGACCACCTGTCTCAGGGTGGTGTCGGGTTCCTCGTCCACAAATCCCTCGTCAACAACGTGGTAACAGTCGACAGTGTGTCGTCAAGGGTAGCGTACCTTATACTCAGAATATCTAAACGGTATTCGCTGAAGGTCATACAGGTATATGCGCCGACTTCGACACACCCAGACGATGAGGTCGAGGTTATGTATGAGGACGTAAGTAGAGCCATACATACCTCAAAGACCCACTTTACCGTTGTTATGGGGGATTTCAACGCAAGACTAGGCACGCGGAACGATGGCGAGCGGAAGGTGGGGCCCTTTGGAATTGGACAACGGAACCACCGAGGCCACTTGCTTGCCAACTTCTTGGAGAGGGAAGGCCTCTTTATGATGAACTCTTTCTTCAGGAAGAAGGCACAGCGAAAGTGGACTTGGATAAGTCCTGATGGTTCATCTAAAAACGAGATAGACTTCATTTTGGCAGACAAACGGCACATATTTAATGATGTCTCTGTGATCAACAGGGTGAAAACCGGAAGTGATCACCGGATGGTAAGAGGCACATTAAATATCAACGTAAAGCTGGAACGGTCACGCCTAATGAAGTCTACGCTCCGACCAACACCTGTCCAAATCCAGGGCTCCGAAGAGTTTCAACTTCAGCTACGAAATCGTTTCGCGTGTCTCGATTCTTGCGTTTCTGTGGACGAAATTAACACCAAGGTAGTAACAACTGTCCACGAGGTGGGGTCTAAGTACTTTAAGACCCACTCCAGTGGTAGGTCTCGGATTTTCTCAGAACATACTCTCGGTCTCATGAGGGGGAGGCGAGAACTATGTGTGCAGTCTCCAGCCTCAATGTCGAAATACAGACTGCTCAATAAACAGATCTCTCAGAGTAGGCGACGCGATTGGCGTGCTCATAACACCCATCGCGTAAAAGACACTATTGAGCGAAACCAGGGCTCGAGAGTGTTCGCCAGGGATCTGTGCGTTGGGCAGAGCCTGCTGACGAGGTTGAAGACCGAATCGGGCACCATGGTTTCGTCTAACTCCGATGTTCTGAGGGAAATTGAGAAATACTACGGACAGTTGTATGCTTCCGCACGAGCTCCCGCCCGTAACAAGGCGGACGACAAACGTGCCAAACTGACCCGACACTATACTGAGGACCTCCCGGACGTCAGCCTGTACGAGATTAGAGAGGCTCTCAAACAGCTGAAAAACAACAAGGCACCGGGCGATGACGGAATCACAACAGAGCTGCTAAAAGCTGGCGGTAAACCCGTACTAGTGGCGCTCCAAAAGTTGTTCGATTCCGTCATTACTAGCGGGACAACCCCGGAAGCGTGGAGCAGAAGCGTAGTGGTGCTGTTCTTCAAAAAGGGTGACAAAACTCTTTTGAAGAACTACAGGCCCATTGCGCTTCTGAGCCACGTGTATAAGCTGTTTTCGAGAGTCCTCTCTAACCGCATTGCACGCAGGCTCGACGACTTCCAGCCTCCCGAACAAGCCGGTTTCCGAAAAGGCTACAGCACCATAGACCACATTCACACGCTGCGGCAGATTATACAGAAGACCGAGGAGTATAATCTGCCGTTATGTGTTGCTTATGTGGACTATGAGAAAGCCTTCGATTCTATCGAGACCTGGGCGGTGCTGGAGTCCCTTCAGCGATGCCAGATCGACTATAGGTATATCGAGGTGCTGAAGTGTGTATACACTGCCGCCACCATGTCAGTCCGAGTACACGACAGAAGCACAAATCCAATCCAACTGCAGCGGGGAGTCAGACAAGGTGATGTTATATCGCCGAAACTGTTCACCGCTGCGTTGGAAGATTTGTTCAAGCTGATGGAGTGGAAAGGTCTTGGCATTAACATCAATGGCGAACACATCACGCACCTTCGATTTGCCGATGATATAGTCATCTTGGCAGATTCGCTGACGGACCTCAACACAATGCTAGGCGACCTCAACAGTGCCTCACAACGGGTGGGTCTTAAGATGAACATGGACAAGACGAAAATCATGTCTAACGTCCATGTCACACCCGTACCGGTAGTTGTTGACGGCACTCCTCTCGAAGTTGTCGACGAGTACATTTACCTGGGACAAACGATCCGGATGGGTAAGTCCAACTTTGAGAGGGAGGTCACTCGAAGAATCCAACTCGGCTGGGCTGCGTTCGGGAAATTTCGTAGTATCTTCTCGTCCACAATTCCTCAGTGCCTGAAGTCGAAACTATTCGAGCAATGTGTGTTGCCAGTGATGACCTACGGCGCCGAAACGTGGTCCTTCACTGTAGGCCTCATTCGGAGACTCAGGGTCGCTCAGCGTGCTATGGAGAGGGTTATGCTCGGAATTTCGCTACGAGACATGATTCGCAACGATGAAATCCGTAGACGAACGAAGCTTACCGACATAGCTCTCAAAATTAGTAGGCTGAAGTGGCAATGGGCCGGCCACATCGCTCGCAGGACCGATAACCGATGGGGAAGGAAGGTCCTCGAGTGGCGACCACGTTTAGGCAAAAGGAGTACAGGTCGCCCCCCTACCAGGTGGACCGATGACCTGAAGAAGACAGCGGGAAACCGTTGGATTCAGAGGGCACAGGACCGGTTGGAGTGGCGCCATTTAGGGGAGGCCTATGTTCAGCAGTGGACATCAAAAGGCTGATGGATGGATGGATGACTCACGATATGCGGTTTATGAATTCTTATGCAACTGGGTCGAAATATCGGCAAAAAGAATTCTATAAGAATTCATAAACCGCATACCGTGAGTACCCATGAAGTATTAAAATATATTATTGATGTTATTGATGTTTTTTAAACCTTCTGATCTGATGTTGTTCCTTCCTGCAAGATAGTTGGTTGAAGTATTTCAAATCATTCGATCTGATATTGTTCTTCCAATACGATATATCGTTTTTTTTTTAAATTACACGTGAATATATGACCATCGTTAGAATTTGTCAAGTATATTAGTGTGTTCTAGATCATTTCAGTGATTAATCTCGCTAATCCAGCCTCCGCGGTGCGCGGCTGCGGCGCTAAGTGATTGTCATTAATCACGCGAGATTAATATGTTACTAGCTTTGCTATGATATAGCTGGATGTGTGTTTATGTGTGCTTTTGGAGGAAATTTCACCAAAATACACGTTTGGTGTATTTGATTAATTAAAATGATTAGAATTAAAAAGATTTTTTTTATACTATGTGTGATGTCAGGCTTTTCTAGTTTATACGTCCGTATATGTTTTTTTGATTTTGTTTAAAAACTTACTGAAGATCTAACTAAATAACGTTTTTATATTAAAGAAAAGTGATTATTTTCATATATCGATTACGATATACCTAATTATTATTTAGTATGTCATTCTATTAGGCTCCTTTTATAGAAAAAGGCCAGAAGTATGAGGACTGAGTTGTAAACTCTTTTTGTTATTATATTTACCTCACCACATTTTTCATACATAGTAGTTTTGCACAATAATCATTGGTGTGGCGGAAGTTTCACAACATTCTAACATTTAAAAGTTCCGTAATGTTAATTTTACTATCATTATAGGTGGTAGAACCAGTGTAGTTCGCCCGGGGAAGTACCACCGCCACACCTATTTCTGGCGTGAAGCAGTTTTTGCATTTCGATGGAAAGGTGTGGTTGCCGACACACTTTTATATGAGGCGACCAACTTAGCCCTCAGGAGTAGCGACGCATCTGTGATTGACTTCAAATAGAACCCCATGCTCTGTATGAAGTTTGCCTACAGATGGCCATGGGCAGCAGTGACCACTTACCATCAGGTGGACTGCACGCTCGTTTGCTACTTCAATCTTAAAAAACTATCAGATACATCTTCATTAAAATTTGTCGAATACATTCTCTATTACTACGTGGTCTAGACTGTAGAGTAAAGACTAGAGTTATACGTTATTAATCCGCCTAATCTGGCCGCAGGCATACATCAGGGCTGTAATTGTAGCGACGTGGTGATCATTTATCATTTAAGATTAATACGTTGGACTAGCTTCTACGGCGCGGTTGTAATGGGGATGTAATTAAATTATTTAATGCATTTTTAACAAAAGTGTTAATAATAATGCGGTGCCAACCCATTATTGTTCCACTGCTGGACATGGGTCTTCTCTCAGAATGAGAGAGTTTTAGGCCATAGTCCACCGCGCTGGCCAAGTGCGAATTGGTGTTTTAATTGAATGTGAGTAATTTAAGCAGTTTTATTTCCATTGTGAGAAATATTTACCCTCCATTTGGGCACCCCAACTAATTTTGATACAGGACCCCTCTAAAGAACGCTACGCCCTTATTAATAACTGTCTAAATTTCATTGTCTAAGCTTTATTAGTTTAGGCTCACATAAGTCAGCTGGTCCATATATAAGTATAAAAAAATAAAGATAGGTAAATACTAGAGATGCGCCTAGTTTTCACCGAATAACCGAATACCGAATATTATTCGGTTTAACTTTTACCGAAGCGGATATTCTCCCAAATTATACGGTTTACCATTTCTTATTAAACAACTGCGAAAGTGAATTCATAAAAAGTAAATGTTCATTTGAGGTTTAAAAACAAATGTTGATGAGAGAGTTTAGAAAAATTATAATTTGATTGTGGTTTATAATTTGACTTTATTAATTACGGGAAATTACGTAGTATCTTCTCGTCCGAAATTCCTCAGTGCCCGAAGTCGAAATTATTCGAGCAATGTGTGTTGCTAGTGATAACTTACGGCGCCGAAACGTGGTCCTTCACTGTAGGCCTTATTTGGAGGCTCAGGGTCGCTCAGCGTGCTATGGACCTCTCCATGTTATGCTCGGAATTTCGCTACGAGACATGATTCGCAACGATTAGACCCGTAGACGAACAAAGCTTACCGACATAGCCCTCAAAATTGGCAAGCTGAAGCGGCAATGGGCCGGCCACGTCGCTCGTAGGACCGATGATCGATGGGAAAGGAAGGTCCTCGAGTGGCGACCACGCTTAGGCAAAAGGAACACAGGTAGCCCCTCACCAGGTGGACTGATGACCTGGAGAAGACAGCGGGAAACCGTTGGATTCAGAAGGCACAGGACTGGTTGGAGTGGCGTCATTTAGGGGAGGCCTATGTCCAGCAGTGGACATCAAAAGGCTGATGGATGGATGGATTGGATTATGGATGGATTATAATTTAAAATTTAATTGTAAATTTAATAATAATATAAAATTATTGGCTTTATTCAACACACTCTTCACAGGTATTTTCTTTAGTTTAAAACATAAATCTTTCGTATAATGGTTTTTATTTGTTCTATACCGTGACGTATAACTAAGAAAATAGAAAATCTCGAACCGAATATATCCGGCATCAAAACCGAATGATTCGGCCGAATACAAATAGTGAAAAAGATGCCGAATACGCCGAAGACCGAATACAACCGAATATTCACCGCATCTCTACTAAATACATAACAACTTATTAAAATTAATTCAAAAGTAACAATGACGGTTTCTGACTACAGTGTTTAATATTCAAGAGGTGTCGTTCTTCATTAAATTATTATGTACGAATAGGGTCGAGTTCGTTGCATGTTTACTGTTACTTTTTGTGTACTTAAATCTCGTCCTACTTAACGAGATTCTTGTAAATTATTCGCACGGCTCGTAAAGTTAGTGCGGTGGAGTTTTTGTGTTAATTATTGTATGCACATTTTTCATATATAACGTATATTATTGTATGTATCGATATATATCTGACCGAGATATTATAATCTTCAACTATGGTATGAATAACATAATAATTCTACATACAAAGATAGGAATTCTAAGATTTTATGTAAGAATATGTTTAAATATTAACATAAAATGGAGAAAATGCTAGCCATATTCAGATCTGTCTATAATTTTGTATTCAGTTATATTGCGGCAGCTAATTTTCTTTTATAAGTGAAGTAGTAATTGCCCATAGATTTTAAGACACACGCACGCTTTCTACACTCATAGCCCCACACTAGGATTTTCTCCTGTGTCGTGGGTACCATGGACACACACAAGACGAATATACAAATACCCAGACACAGAACATGAATCTAAGCTCATCGTTCAGATACCTGTCTGGCCGGGAATCGAACCTAAAACCCCTTGCGTGTTAGACCAGTATGGTAACCGCTGCGCCATGCGGGTCGTCTAAGACAATCTGACATCACAGATTGTTTGCATTGCATTGATGCGTTGCAGTAACTTTTACGTATCTCTCGTCCACCCATTATTGTCCCACTGCTGGGCACGGGTCTTCTCTCAGAATAAGAGAGATTAGGCCATAGTCCACCGCGATGGCCAATTGTGAATTGGTGGCCACTTTTACGTATACCTTACACTTAATGTAAATAAAGTGTTTGAAACATTGTAACCTTATCATACGAGTACACTAGTTAGTGAAAATAATAGCTCACAGGAATTAAAGTTAAACATTGATGTGCCGATTACACGGGAGTCATTAAAACGAGAAATAGTAATTAAATATAATGAACGCTCGATAACCTAAATATCCAATTCACGTACAATTGTTATTGTTTACTACGATAACCTTAAATGATAAAATGTACACGAAATAGCACTTAAACAAGTTTTGTTGTAATGTAAACATTAACTGAAGGTTCAAATTTGCCTTTTTAATACCTTTTTGAGTAGTGATAGCCGAATGGTTGAAACTTGCTCTCCCAATTGGGAGGTCCCAGGTTCAAACCCAGGCACGCACCACTGATTTATGTGCGTATTAGATATTAATTATCACACCGCTTTTCGGGGAAGGAAAATATCGTGAGGAAATCTACACACCCGAAAGTTCTTTAAAAAAATGTTATAAATTGTCTATAATCAAGAATGCATGGAAGCTCCTTAAAATAGAAATGGCAAGATCAACAATAACAACAAAGCAAGAACTCATAAAACCAAATTTTTGAATTGAATCACAACATTAATGTACACGAAAACATACAGGCATGCATGAGAAACATGTTAAGACGAATAAAAGCACTTGTTGCAACTAAAGGAAGCACTATAATATTGACTAAATAAGAGTGTTAATATGAAAGCTGAAGTAATTATCACAGAATATAATATATTTAATTAAGTAAAAAAGTTTTATTTCATTAATATAATTATTAATTACAAATATAAATCTGTGTAAAGAATTACATTATTTCCATATTATTGCTATCCTTGCATTTTCCTTGCGCGGGTCTAACAATTTGGCAACGGACTATATGGCACCTGCAATTAGAGAAAGAGGGGAAGAGGGAAGGCACGATTTTTTATTTTCATATTAAAATGACTATACCTAATATATTTTCATAAATGCCCTAAAGGAACTGACGAAAGCTACAGACTTTAGAGCTGCACTTTCAGCATATTACGCCTACGCATACTCATGGCTTAGGTACGGTATCCTTCTTTGGGGCAACAGCGTGAACGTACATCACGTCTTTGTGCTACAAAAAAAATGCATCCGTATCTTGGCAAATATTGACGAAACGGATACTTGTAAACCACACTTTATAAGATATAAATTATTAACATTAACATCTATTTATATATTTGAGGCATGTCGCCATAAAAACCTATTGATAGTTCCCACCTCAAAGCTTAAGCTATATCGGTCCGGGCCATATGCCATGTGTGTAAAAAATTTTAATAACTTACCGGACGAAATAAGACGCGTAAAAAATGACACAATCTTTTTGCCAACTTTAGAATAGTACCATATAAAAGAGTGCTTCTAAGATTTAAAGGAGTACTTCGAAAAATAAATCAATTAACTATACATAAAAAAGATCGGTGTGCTCCTATTAAATTGCTATACCCTAACAGGGTTCATACTATGTGTGACTCTAAATAATATTTACCACCTAATTATAACATTCACTGTGTATGTATGCAATAAAGTATTGAGTATTTTGTGGCTAAACCAAAAAAGCGTTAAATTAAACAAAATATTGTAAAAACAAAAAAAGCACGACCTTAAAAGAATCAACCAAAACTAAAATCATTTTTAAGAAAGTTAAGCGTTTTTTGTTTTAAAAATTTAGCTAATGTTTACATACGTACAGTCAGCAGCATATAGTTAGTGGCGTTCAAAGTGTCCATATTGTTAGATACAATCAAAGTGTTCAATAATATCGGCACAACCTACGTGTTCTAATTGTTCGCAACATCTTAAACTTCCAAATGACAGAACATTCATAAATTCATAATGAACCACTCAAATTGTCACAATTTCAGCATCTGTTACGACACCAGCGGTAACCTAGCAACGAGACTGTTCGTAAATATAGGTACATTTTATAATATTATACCTTATGTTGCGGATATAAGGTTCCTGATCACTTACGGTATAGGACATGCTAACAATGACTCTTCTCTTCTCTCTTTTTTATATTAACAACTATCCTTTTCATATCTTGCAATGACGTCATTGACTGTCAAAGTCATAGAATCGGTCTAGGGGAACAAGAGGCATGATAAGACAAGACGAGAGGACGGACGAGTAAGACGGGTCATGCACACATACCGGAAACGAAACGCTTTTGCGAGATGTTGCTGCAGCCCATCAGAACCTGCTTTCAAACAATACTCAATGGACCATGACAGTTGATTTACAATCAAATTTAGTTTAAATGCATAATTGATGTAATATTTTTTTATCCTTAATAACTACAGAAACAAGCAAGAAATAGTATTGAATTGATGATTATGTTCTCCTTTATTTTACGTTTTCCTTGAAGTTGATGGGCAATTTTAACACTGCTTTAGTCTTACGTACCGTTATTTCATATTTTCTTTTAACATAGTAATTGGGGCAAAATGCGTAAATGTCACGGAGCATAATGGCATACACCATTATATTGCATTCTAATAATTCCATCGACAGAGTTAGTATCTCATCCGTGCTCAATTGCGTCAAGTGTTGTTAATGTTCTGTATATGGAAACATACACATATATTGCACCTGAAATACTTACCACGTCAAGTTCTACAAACCTACCCTCGTCAAGAAAAAGAAGGCCTAAGTGGGTTCATAACACACTTGAAAAAGAACAAGTTCAATCGATTGAGTCTTCTTCCTGTTCTCTCCGGAAATCAACGTTTGCCAGTGACACTATCTGATGCTGATTCACCACAACAATATTGTTCACAATTATTTGACGTGCAAAAAAGAAGTTCCTCAGAAATTCGTTTTCACATACGAGCTTAAAGTTATTCGATCGTTACTAGCAAGGATGTTCAAAGGGTTTCAAAGGATGTTTATTAAAAAAAAATAAAGACTGATGTATATTTCACAAACAATATATTTTAGCTAAAATATAATAGTTTTTCTGTAACCTCTACGGTTTTCTCATTTTTAAACTGATGAAAAGTATCTTCATTAAATTTTAAAACCCTAAATGAGATAAACATATGTCAATATTATCATTGCTCGTACAGTAAGTGATCCTTACAATATATTCGCAACATAAAGTTTAATATTATAAAATGTACCTATATTTACAAACAGTCTCGTTGCTAGGTTACCACTGACGCCGGAACATTTGTGACAATTTGGGTGGTATTAACATTATAAGTTTATGAACGTCCTGACATTTGGGAGTTTAAGATGTTGTCAACAATTAGAACACGTAGGTTGTGCCGATATTATTGAACACTTTGATTGTATCTAACAATATGGACACTTTGAACGCCACTAACTATATGCTGCTGACTGTACATTATTATTTACACATTTCATTTTTAACTCTTTATTATTCACTTAAAATGTTCTCGTGCTATAGACAGATACCGTATTCGTTAAGTCGTTAATCCGATTACGAGCTCGCAGTTAGGCTTTGTTAGCCCAAGTTTTGCAGTTTAGCCTTTTGTCAGAAGCTGCGTCACGATTCGGGGTCATTTTTTAATTCCTGGACAACAATGGCACGGGACAAAACGGGTTCCTTTGTTCTATCTGAATGTTTCAGGGTTAACTGGATTTTTGTTAAATAAATATATTTGTTAACTGTTTCAACTGTTGTTTTGAAACATATTTATAGCGATTAACAGTCTTTGCGTCCCGGTGGAAGGGTGTGGTTGCCGGCTAGTATGAGGATACCATCTTAGTCCAACGGAGTAGCAACGCGTTTATGTTTCACATAGAACCCTTGTTCTATATAAATTTTTGAAGGTGGTAGAACCACTGTAGTTCTGCCAGGAAAGTACCACGCCACACCTATTTCTAGCGTGAAGCATTTCTTGCGTTTCGATAGAAGGGTGTAGTTGCCCGCTCACTTTATATGGCGACTATCATAGTCCTCGGGAGAAGCAACGCATTTGTGATTGACTTCAGATAGAACCCATGTTCTGGATAAAGTTGATTTCAGATGTCCATTAGCGGCAGTGACCACTTACCATCAGGTGGACTGCATGCTCGTCTGCTACTTCAGTCAGTTAAAAACGTTTGTTACAGATGCTCAATTACTATCGTGTGATTGCATGCTCATTTGTTATTTCAATCGTATACGTGTTAAAGTTCAGCGAAGAATTTTACTTGAAAACAGTTTTTCCACTCTTATAGTAAGTTAAAACGGTAGATACTACTTTGAATCTGTTCTACTTTAAGTTAAAACATCTGCTTCAACAAATCCACTCGGCGAATGATTTGAAACTTAGTTTACTTATACACTTTAATCTCTACTTAAGTGATCTTCGGACGAAAGTTGGGGATTTTTTGCAAAGTTTATAAACATTTTCGCAATCATTGCGCAACGTTGCTCAAACGTAATCGACACGGCGACGCTCCGAATGGTCCGATGTCTTTGACCCACTGATCACTTCCGTGTACATAGCTGGCAAACATCTATATAGGTTAACGGTGGAACGCGGGCATCGATCGGAATTAGCTTGCAATGTTAGGCAAGTTCCTCGGAACCGTCGACGTGGAATCGTCTTCAGGATCGCTATCGTCTGATCAGAATCTACGGGAGGAACCGCGTGGTAAAGTGGTTACCATAACGGTTTGACATACAATGAGTTCGGGGTACGATCCCCAGGCCGACAGATATCTGAATGATGTACTTAGATTTTTGTCTTGGGTCTGGGTGTCTGTATGCCTGTCTGTTCATGTGTCTATGGCACCCACGACGTAGGAGTAGTGTGTGGAATCTGTTTATGCGTTAATATAACGCTATTTTTGCGTGCACTAAAATCCATTGTCATCTTACATTGACATTTAAAAGCCTTATTGAACAAAAACGCTACAATTTTTATTAGTGACTTAAAATGAGAAGAAATGCAAACCTGCAAAATGAATTCCTTTTCCCTAGACAATTTCTAAGATCCGTAATCCGTTTGAATTAGATATTGATTGTATTCTTCTACTAAAATGTGAAATAAATAGGCTAGGTATATTTGAAACGTATGTACCATGTACCTCTGTTACTATATAATGTTTTCGTTATGATCTTCAACAGTGTTTTAGAAAAATCTATCAATCGACAATTGGACATAGATCGTTTGTCCCTAATAAAAACGTGTATAATTCAGACTTTTGCCAGTGTGCTTTATAATATAAATGCTAAAAAAATTTGCATATTAACTATATTTGCATACGAAATATGTTGAAGGTAGATAACCTTCATGGTGAGGTAATTGCCACATTTAATTGCCATATTAAATGATGTGATTGTCACCCATAAAAATACTTTATTAAAAACGGTTACTTCGATTTTCTTCTTCCGAAGCATCTTATTATCTTCACTACATAATATAAAACAAAGTCGCTTCGCGCTGTCTGTCCATATGTGTGCTTAGATCTGTAAAACTACGCTACGGATTATAAGGCATTTTTCTTCATAGATAGAGTGATTCACGAGGAAGGGATTTATGTATAATACATACATAATATAATGAAGGGACACTAATAATTTCAGATTTTTGACTTTTAGGCGGAACTTTGTTCGCTGGGTTAGCTAGTATTTGTATAAATAGGAAATTTTGTGAGGATGTATGTTTTGTTGCTATTTTAAAAATCCGACTGATAAAAGTTCGATTTCGCTAAAATTTGACACACACACATAGTTTGTGACCTACATTAACACATATGATACGCATTTCGTAGTAGACGTGACCAAAAAAAGAATTCGAAAAGGATTCAAAAACCGCATATCGTGAGTACCCTTTTAGTATTAAAATGTGCCATGGAAATAGCCTAGTGTGAAATATTTTGCGCAATGTACAACAGACTACCAACTGTTTGATGCCTTTGACCCAGTGTTGACTTCCGTGGAAGGATCTGGCAACCCTATGTAGGTTAACGTTGGCCAGATGGCATGTATCGGAATTAGAACGTTCTACCATTATTATTTGACCACTTGGTTTGCCTCGGTAGTTAAGTCTCCTATGAGTTACGTTCAACTTTAAAATGAAATCAATGACGAAAGCTTTGACTTCAATTCGGCGACACGTGGCGGTGCGGTAGGTAAATAACGGAATGGTGCGTTTTTTTATGGGTTTGGATGTGTGTATCTGTGTGTGTATTCACAGCACCAATGACACAGAAGAGAACCCTAGTGTAAGGCTATGAATGTAGAAAACCTTATCACTATTATGGCTATAGCGTTTATTAAATCCGAAATCAATGGTTTAATTTACCTATCGCAGAAGCGAAGTTTACTTTCGGTAAAGCTCGTTTCTGCAATAAAGTATCAATCGAGCATGCAGTCCACCTGATGGTAAGTAGTTATTGCCGCCCATAGTCATTTGTAAGCAACTTTTAATAGAACATGGGTTCTATCTGAATTCAATCACAGTTGCGTTGCTACTCTCGAAGACTTTGTTGGTCGCCTCATATAAAAGTGTGCCGGCAATCCTTTCATCGAACCGCAAGAATGCTTCACGCTAGAAATAGATGTGGCGGTGGTACTTCCCAGGTCGAACTACACTGGTTCTACCACATTGAAAATGTAACTATGCAGTGATATTGAATAATACTGCTAAAACAGTAACTAACCTGCAGTTAATACAGTAAGCATAGTTCTTAGGCGATGTTTGCACTATCTCCGTAACAGCAAACACGGGATAGATCAAACTAGTTTCTCAAACCGAAACTTGGAACTTAACGTATACGGCTGCGAGCGTTAAGCCGTTGAAATGTAAGCAGGCACACAATGGCTTACGTCAGCTGGTAGAATTAGTGTATTTTTTTATTTGCAGCGAGCATGCAATCCACCTGATGATAAGTGGTCACTGCCGCCCATGGACAACTGTAAGCAACGTCATTCAGAACACAGGTTCTATCTGAATCTGTAATCTGTATGACGGTGGTACTTGCGCGGTCGAACTACACTGGTTCTACCACCTGGTGGTGGTAGTAGGTAGGTACCACCGCCACACTTTTATATGAAGCGACCATCTTAGTTCTCGGGTGTAGCAACACATCTGTGATTGATTTCAGATTGAAACTATGTTCTATGTGAAGATGCTTATAGGTGTCCATGGGCATGTTCGTTTGCTACTTCATTCTTATAAAAAAAAGCTGTTTTAACAATTGGGTGGTAAGTGGGTCGCGCCGAATTTATGCTCGCGACTGTTCGTCCAATGATTATTAGCCACCCACACGGACGCACAATATCGTATATGTAAATAAAATTGATTCGGATTCTGTTTTTTTAATATATCTGCTTTTTTACAGTGATACTAAGCCGCTCATGTAAAACCCGCTTTGCGCACCAATTCTTTTTTATCTGAAGTAGCAGCTGAGCAATCAGTCCGCCTGATGGTAAGTGGTCACTGCCGCCCATGGACATCTGTAATCAACTTCATACAGAACGTGGGTTCCATCTGAAGTCAATGATCCGTTGCTACTCCCGAGGACTATGATGGTCACCTGATATGAAAGCGTGCCGAAAAAAATGTGTTCTTTATATTTTTAATCCATTTTGTAGTCAAGGTCTTCATTTATATTGTCATCGTAATTAGAGCTATATGTAAGCAATATTGTATTTTACGTCAGCTATTATAACAAAGGTGGTAAGTGGGTCGCGGAGCGGTGCGGTGCCAGCTGGCCCCCGCCAACCGCTCAGCTGATCGCGATACCACGCACAAAGGTCTCTGGGTTAATCGTCCGCGCCGCATTTACACTCGCGAATGCTCGTCGAATGATCATTGCCGTACACACATACGCACAGACATACATAATATCGTATATCTAACTAAAGAAAATATGATAAGATTTCCAGTTTTTTTTTAATTGTTGGATTTTTTTCGCAAATGCGATATGATCGCTTCTCGTAAAACCTCTTCATGCATCAAAACACCCACTTTATAGTTATGGTCTTAATTTATGTTGTATTGGTGATTAACATTAATTATAATATTGTATTTAACGCAATGAATCATTTTATTATCAAAAAATACGTGTTTAACTTCCTCTTCGCCATGTATAGCGACATATGTTTAATATCTGTTGAACCTTTTTAACCGACTTCCAAAAAGGAGGAGGTTATCAATTCGACTGTATTTTTTTTTTTATTTTTTTTTTTTTTATATTTGTTACCTCATTTCTCCGGACTGGGTGAACCGATTTAGATGATTTTTTTTTTATTTGAAAGGTAGTGCGTGTCATAGGGTCCCATTTTTTTTTAGTATTTTTTTGACTAGGGCATCCATAAGAAAAACGCATAAGTCTTAAATTTGCATTTTCAATGTACGCGATAAATGTATGAATAACTCAATATCCCGCCAACCGATTTTGATGATTATTTTTTTATTAGAAAGGATGTACTCCAGGGGTAGTCTGATAAGAGTTTGATAAGGTTCTAATCATAGGATCTTCAACTTTTTGGAGCAAAATAATAAAATTAGTGATAGTCGGCCGAACCTTAGCTGGAGAAGTTCAATTGAGTAAAATATAGAATAAAATTACTATGTAGGTATTTACTATGAAAAAATTGACCTTCAACTCTTCAATCCTGATGATGCAGGGGTACTGCTAGCCTGAACTATAAAAGTTGGTCGTTTGATGTTTGCGAATATATAATTAAATTGTTAAGCAAATTCATGGGACAAAAATTTGACCTTCAACTCCTCAACCCTGATGATGCAGGGGTACTTAAAGCCAAAACCATAGGAATAAGCCATTTGGTGCTTACGTATATGTTATAAGATTACTGAGCAAAAACATAAGATGAAAAATTTGACCTTCAACTCCTCAACCCTGATGATGGAGGGGTACTTCAATCCTAAACCATAGAAGTTGGCAATTTGGTGCTTACGGTTATGTAAAGAAAATACTAAGCAAAAATATAAAATCAAAAATTTGACCTTCAACTCCTCAACCCTGATGATGAAGGGGTACTTCAATCCTAAACCATAGGAGTTGGCAATTTGGTGCTTACGGTTATGTAAAAATAATACTAAGCAGAGGCACAAAATTAAAATTTTGACCTTCAACTCCTCGACCCTGATGATGAAGGGGTACTTCAATTCTAAACCATAGGAGTTGGCAATTTGGTGCTTACGGGTATGTAAAAATAATACCAAACAGAGGCACAAAATTAAAATTTTGACCTTCAACTCCTAAACCCTGATGATGCAGGGTACTGCAAGCCTGAGCCATAGAAGTTAGCCACCTGGTACTAACGTATATGTTATAAGATTACTAAGCAACAATATAAGATGAAAAATTTGACCTTCAACTCCTCAACCCTGATGATGGAGGGGTACTTCCAGAGGGGGCGCCCTGTTTGTATGAATTGTAAAAGTGTTTTATGTTTAATTTTTGTGAATATGTAGATGCACAAAGCAAACTTAGAGGCTTTATTTAAATACAAACATAAAAAAATAGTCACTAAAAAGTGTAAAATAAAAACTTTTTAACAAAAAATATCTACCGACTTCCATGTCACAAAAAAGAAAAAAATAATTTAAATATATTTTGGTCTAGAACATACTCAGTACTTAGTACATAGTTCTGAAGTCGGTGCTCGACATATTTCGCTGGACGACGGTAACTACGTCCTATATGAGCACCGACTTAAATTATTTTTTACTTTTTTGTGACATGGAAGTCGGTAGATATTTTTTGTTAAAAAGTTTTTATTGAAACCTAAACTACCAACGGGTGACATAAACTATTATCTGTATCGAAAATATTTAGGGTATACGCATCAAAATTGAAAAACCTTACTCTCTTCAAAAAACAAGCTTTGGCACCTTCAAAATAAAAAAATGGAATAAACATAAACATTAACCTGAGGACGATTGCTGCTAGGCCTGACTGTCCCATTCAAAGGCGCTGGGTGGAAATCGCCCTAGGGTTGGCGACATAACGTTTTTTAATTAGCAAAATGTATATTACTAACAATACTAACATAGTTCTTAGGCCATACATTGTTACTAACATTCAACTAACAATATTTGTAACGTATGAATTATGGATCTTTGTCTGAAATAAATTATTATTATTATTATTAAAAACATAAAAAGTAAAACACTGATAATATTAAAACACCGGCGAACTTCGTTCCGCCTAAAAGTCAAAAATCTAAAATTATTATCAATGTTTCTACAAAATGTATATATATATAAATGCATGTATTATGCATACAAACCTTCCTCTTGAATCACTCTGCATTAAAATCCGTAGCGTAGTTTTAAATACTAGCTTATTCTCAAGGTTTCGCCCGTTTTGATTACGCTTCATGGTAATGAGTATCCTACATGTTTATCTAGGTCATAAACTATGGGTGTGCCAAATTTCAGCGAAATTCGACCGGTTCTTTATTGTGAAATAGTAACAAACCTACATACACTCTCATAAAGATTACATTTATAATTCCAAAAAGTTTATTTTGCGACTCAGTATAAAATGTGTAATAATATAATGTAAGTTAAAATTCTCTCTTCGACCCATTATTGACCCATTGCTGGGCATAGGTCTTCTCTCAGAATGAAAGAGTTTAAGCCATAGACCACCGCGCTGGCCTAGTGCGAATTGGTGGACTTCACACTACTCCCAGAACTTTTTTTAAAGAACTCTCGGGTGTGTAGATTTCCTCACGATGTTTTCGTTCACCGAAAAGCAGTGATAATTAATTTCTAATACGCCCATAATTGTCCACCAATTCGCACTTGGCCAGCGTGGTGGACTCTGGCCTAAACTCTCTCATTCCGAGAGAAGACCCATGCCCAGCAGTGGGACGATAATGGGTTGACGACGACGACGACGCTCATAATTTTAGAAAAATCAGTGGTGCGTGCCTGGGTTTGAATCTCGGACCTCTCGATCGAGAGGGCATTATACTATCAGTGCTCTGTTTAAATTGCTAGCGCCAAACATATTTCTAGCTAAAGTATAAAACAAAATAAGAAGACATATTCCACCGGATAATGGACCGCTTATCCTGTGATGGTCTCGGTATGCAAATTTCTCTTAGCAAATGACAAATGGTTTTGGCCTAGACATTTTATCGGTCCATTAAGTATTTTTCAATGTTCGTTATAGTCTAATAAATGTCTCTTATACATTTTATTCGCTTATATCCAGCAAGTATTGATAATTTTGAGTGCCAGTAGCGAAAAAAATATTTAAATGTTTTTTTTCTCACTTCATTTTACGCATATATTTTTTTTTTAAATACTTGTATATTAAATGTTTGTTTGACTGCATGTGTTTTATAGAATCATAAACATATGATATTTAGCAAAGTAATTGTGCATAAGCCCATGAACGTTTCTGTTTTTTTTTGTGGTCGCGTAGCAATGCGCTTATGATACAGGTAGTTTTAGGTATAATTTACCATATTTAGCATTTTTGTTTTTTTTTTATCTGACTGAAGTAGCAAAGAAGCACGCAGTCCACCTGATGGTAACTGGCCACTGCCGCCCATGGACATCTGTAATCAACTACACACAGAACATGGGATCCATCTTAAGTCAACCACAGATGCGTTGCTACTCCCGAGGACTATGATGGTCGCCTCATGTGAAAGTGTGCCGTTCTGGTATTTGTGCATTCTTCAAGTTACGTTTTTTAACTCACGACCAAAAGAACTAATTTCTTCTCCTACGTATAATCGTACTGATGGATCTTAAAGGAGTTAGGCAGACTTGAACTTCCTTACTCAAGTACTAAAACAACGTGAAAGTACACTTATTCTTTTCAGAACTTGTTCGCGTTAGAGCAATAGCCAAGAACGATACGGGACAAGTCCAATATAAACTTCGCAGTTCACCGTGCGCCCGGGGCAGCCTTGCTGCTTTATCACGTGTAGTCGCAGTCAGGGAACATATTTGATTTACTTTATAACAGCGTTTGTCAATCGCTTTTCTGTCACGACCCCCTAGAATCCATTTGCACAATACAATACTTTCAAGGTGGTAGAACCAGTGAAGTTCGACCGGGGAAGTACCACCGCCCCACCTATTTCTAGCGTGAAGCATTTTTTGCGTTTCGATAGAAGGGTGTGGTTGCCGGCACACTTTCACATGAGGCGACCATCATAGTCCTCGGGAGTAGCAACGCATCTGTGATTGACTTCAGATGGAACCCATGTTCTGTATGTAGTTGATTACAAACGTCAATGGGCGGCAGTGACCATTTACAATCTTGTGGGCTCGTTTGCTACTTCAGTAAGATAAAAAAAGGTAACAAGAACAAAAGATACAATGGAAAGTACAACAGGCGGTCTTATCACTAAAATAGCGATCTCTTCCAGACAACCTTAGTGGTTGAAGGAAAACATTAAGGGTGCAAAAGAGGGTAAGGTAGGGTTGCACATTTGTTAGAAGTATTTGATTCATACAAAAATATTATGCTCTTGCGTTATTAGTATTTGGCTAAAAATAAAAAAATCAAGTACGGAAAACGTAAACATTATCATTACATAGTATAAAGCAAAGTCGCTTTCCGCTGTCTGTCCCTATGTACGCTTAGATCTTTAACACTACGCTACGGATTATAATGCAGTTTTTTTAATACATAGAGTGATACAACAGAAAGGTTTTTATGTATAATACATGCATAATATAGTGGACGAACACTGATTATTTTAGATTTATGACTTTTAGGCGGAACGAAGTTCGCCGGGGCAACTAGTTTTGAATATAATACATAGCCGCGACCGTGTGGGTCGAGACCCCCCGCAAGATGAAAAACACTACCATAAGATTAAACTAACAAACGAGCAGTATACCTCATAGTAAATAGTTACTGCCTTCCATGGACATAAGTAACCAACAACATATAGGGGCTGTGGTGTTCCTTTACACTTGAACGAATTCATTATATTTCAAAACAAACATTTTTCTTGTTTTCGCTTATTATTTCGAAGTACATTGAGCTATGGCCGAAATCGAAAGCCTAAGCGTGTAATGTATGTCGGCGCGACAACGCGTATTTATGAAAAACACGTCGCCGATAATAATTATTTTAGTTAGTTTAAAGATCGAAAATTGTTTGTTTATTGAATTAGCAACATTTAATGATTTTTAGTATTGTAATTTAGTTTACCCTCCATAAATCTGTTATTGTCACACCACCAAACATTGTTATAAAAAGGCGAGCGAACGCCGGTAGAGAGGGATTTCTTGTTTAACCGTCGAGCGATCGGACCTCCTTAGTTGTGAATAAATCGAAGAAGTTTACTGCTGTGTTTTACTTCAAATCTTCAAGAATGGACAATAATGAAGACTCCTGGCCTTCCTGATATCACGCATCACTCATATCACTTCGTTATGTACTGCAATGTATGCGTAATAACAAGAACAGCAAAGCAAAGCATAGGAGCCTGAGGACTAAGCTGATGTGCTAATTATAGTTTCACAATTTTATACACAATTATATTTAAATTAGCCGGTATCTTCCTACATTTTTACTCTGTAACACAAAAACTGCTTATCACATAAAAATATATGGCGGTAGACTTTAGATAGACCTATTTACGACCCACGGTTTTACTCGTAATTATATAAATTGAAATAACTAGATAATTTTTAATAAACAAATTTTTTGAAAGAAATGTAATGTCGCTGATGAGTAACTATAGTTACATTGACAAAAGTATTTCTTCGTTGACAATCGCGTATCTTTAGACATAAGCTTTCAGGATTACAAGAGTGGGCGGAGGGGACGATGATTGATTGACCCGGTAGCAATTAGCTCTGGGTGGAGTTCAGTGGAAGGCACCGCCATCCCTGAAAAAAATATAGCTGATGAAGAACTTAAACTCAAATCATAAATGTTAAATACATGACCATAATAGTATGCAGTCTAATTAATTCCGCCGAGTTATTGGCTACACAGGACACTGCATATTTTGTTGTCTAAATTTAGGTGATTTGTTTATTATTTATTAATCACGTTAGGGTTTTGAATTCTAGGGACCAGAATTGATGGTGGTAGAACTAGTGTAGTTCAACCGGTGAAGTACCACCGCCAAATGTATTCGTAGCATTTAGCATTTCTTGCGTTTCAATGGAAGGGTGTAGTTGCCGGCACACTTTCATATGAGGCGACTATCGTTGTCCTCGGGAGTAGCAACGCATCTGTGATTGACTTCAGATGGAACCCATGTTCTGTATGAAGTTGATTACAGATGTCCATGGGCGGCAGTGACCACTTACCATCAGGTGGACTGCATGCTCGTTTGCTACTTCAATCAGATAAAAAATACGATTTTTTAAGTTATATGCGGATATAAAATTATGACAAGCTATAGCGGTGAAGAAAATATCGTGAGTTACCGCAAGCACCAGAAAGGTTTTTAAAACAAGGTGTGTGCAGACTACTAATGCGCAGATTATATACATAGTAAGCTGCAACCTATCGATAATTCCGTGATCATTTAACTCACTTTAAAGATTGAAATCAAAGGATCTTCTGATTTTTTTAGAAAACGCCCTTAAGAAGCCTTTAAATATCTTAGAGGCACGAAGTTGGCTATTGTTTAGTGTTTTCGCTTACCGATCTAAACTCTTGTCATTATTTGCAGCGAGATAGTAAGGTTTTTAAGATGCTGATGATAATCAATGGCTTGAATTGTGAAGTATTTATATGTAAGTATCTATATATTAATACGTGAAGCAAAAACTTGTGCTGCATTTCTAAGTAATATTCCGCGGGCGGATTAGTATGAAATTTAGCACTGTTATAGTGGACGTAGAGAAGGAGTGCAAAATGTTAATATTTTTTTTTTTCAAAGAATGCATATAACATACATAAAATCAACTTAAAACGCATTACACACACTGCCGTGCATTTGTCACAAACACATAAATAATAAACGAAATAGAACATTCAATGTATTACTATGAAAACACATAACGTCAAAATGTCAGATGTATTTGTCAGAATACCCGCTATTGCTTTTAAATGCAGTTTAGTGAATTAAACCTCTTTTTCAAAATAACTTGAAAATTTATTTAAATTAGAGAAATGTTGGTGCTACTTTGGACAGTATGAAGTTTAGTTTTTTTTTAATTAAAATTACGGTCGAATTTCGACCGTTGTGAAGGGTGACTTGTAACTTCAAAAGTTCGTGTATTAAGGTACCATGCGTATACATAACTGTTTTTTCATTTGTATTAAATGCCTCTATTCGATTAAGGCGGAAATACTTTCTGCACGGGACCTTAGCTGCGCCGAGGAACAGGGGTTGGCGGGAAAAGGGGAGGGAGAGGTAAGATGATTGATGGCCGCCTAGCGCGGATCTGCGGACGGGCTCGCTACGCTCCGGGACCGGGAAACGGGCGATGTTAGAAAGAGACAGCAACAAGCCGTTTTGTTTATCCCGCGAAAGAGCAATACCAGTTTTATAATTGGGGGTCTACGAAAATATTCACTCTTCGATTAGATTGCATTCGTTTATATGCAGATAATTTAGTAGTGCTTAAAATGTGTTTATTTGACTTACTTTTTGTGTTATTGGAGGTACGACAAACTATAATCAACTTTGTTTTTACCGTACCTTAGACCAAATTTTTATACTTTACTAGCTTTACGCCGCAGCTTCTCCCGCATTAAAAAAATCGATGTATCGATTGTCCCGTAGGAGTAAAAAATTTTTTCACATTAAAATTATGTAAATCCAGAGTGTCCGCAAACTCCCTACCATATTTTATGAAAATCGGTCCAGCCGTTTAGACGTGAAGAAGCAACAAACATACACACTCACAAACTTTCGCCTTTATAATATTAGTATGAAGTATGATAGTGGGTATATAATGAAACTATTTTTTTATTGTACATAATTGTATTCGATTTTTACCATACCACATAGCAAGAATCATCTTACATGTTTACGAATTTTTCAGGCGTACAAAATGTAACGGAATACCCACGATCCACATACTTCCACCTAGTCCTCAACTACAGAATTTAACTTCCGTTAACTCTACGCCTCTACTACCAAAAGATCAAGTGTATAGATTGTCAAAATCAGACAACAAATCTTATGATATTACATTTAAATTGCTTTGTTTTCATTTTTTTTACATCCTACCCTCTTTCGTATATGATTTTTTTTTCAGCGATTTTAAGGTTGTCTGGAAAGGATCGCTATTTTAGAGATAAGGTTGCCTCTTGTACCTTGCATTATGTCTTTTATTTTTGTAATATATATATGTGTACTAGCTGTCCCGACAAACGTTGTTTTGCCATATAAAAAATAAAAAAAATGTTAAGGGTGGACAACCCTTAAGGGGTATGAAAAATAGATGTTGACCGATTCTCAGACCTACTGAATAAGCATATAAAATTTGGTAAAAATCGGTCAAGCCGTTTCGGAGGAGTATGGCAACAAAAACTGTGACACGAGAATTTTATATATTAGATTTGGTGTACAATAAAGAGTTTTTGTATTGTATTGTATGATATTTTGTTATGTATAGTTTTGTTAATGCAACAATGTATATATTCATTAAAACTCACTTGAAATAGACTAACATTTACAACAAGTGACATTAGTACGCAAGGTTTCAGGATAATATTACCTACATTGTAAATCGTCGACCTCGAGACATACCGTCAACGTTGAAGGAAGTGATGTATTACAATATTGTAGTAAATAATTACATGATAACATTTCTAGTTATATTCTCTGTTGAAATATGTACATATCGACACGTTCAAGTCATCTTGGTCTGGCCGAAAAATATAATTTTACATCAGAGCGAGAATAATAGATTAAAAAAATCTTAACAATGGCATACATCTTACATCTCATGACATACATAGACCATGCCATTTACATCTTTAAAATGGCATGGTCTAGTCGTATCTTATTTTGTATTTATTTTGATTTCAAAACTATTACTATATCTAATGTATGAAACCATTCTGTTTGCGAGCATGCAGTCCACCTGATGGTAAGTGATCTCTGCGGCCCATGGACGTCGGTAAATAACTTCATACAGAACAAGGGTTCAGTCTGAAGTCAATCACAGATGCGTTGCTACTCCCAAGGACTAAGATTTTCAGAAAGGGTGCCGGCCGGCAACCACTCTCTTTTATCGAAACGCAAGAACTTCGCGCTACGTGTGGCGGTGATACCTCCCTGGTTGAACCTTCGTAATCGCTCTAATAAATAATAATTTACTTGATTTTAGGCATGTAACTTAAATTCGTATTGTTCGAGATATAAGTTCGCTTTCTCGCGTTTATATGTAGGTATATATATAGCTTTGAATATAGCTATAAAAATAGAACAAATTGTTTATATCTCCTTTGTTACCGTTAATCGTTTCTTTGTTCAGTGAGCGATTTTTGTGTTGTATTAATATTTACTAGTCACCCGTCGCCACGGTCGAAATTCGACCGTAATTTAGATTAAAAAACTTAATTTCATATTGTCCAAAGTGGTACCAATAGGTATTTCTTTAATTTAAATAGATTGTAATAATTTTCAAGTTATTTTGAATGTAACTTTACCATTATATAGTCGAGGTTCGAATTTATCATATATAATATATATAGGCACAATTCAAAGAATATAGAACACGTTATAAAACCCATGCACTTTGTTAATTAATGACTACTCAGATCCTATTACCGACCAGTCAGGTCATACGATTGATTGAGTTATCTATCTAGTGTATAATTAAGTTATCTAATTTAGGTTAGGTTTAGTATAATTATAGGACAAGTAAGTTGCACCCGCTTCATAAGAATAACATTCTTGTACCTCAAAATTGTAATACGTTTTATTAGTGTTGATTTATTTAATTAAAATGAACATTGACGTACTCGTTACTTTGAGTTGTAATAGCGTTTGATAGAACTTACTGGTTTCAATAAAATAATGATTAAATTTACATTAAATAAGATGGCTGTAAAATATTGTACTTTTCGTGAAGGGAAGGCCATAAATACATTATTGTCATAATAAAGCCATTACCACAACACATATCAGCAGGTCTTCCTATAGAATGTAAAGGGTTATATAAATTATTCACACTTAATCCACTGTTACTTCTAAGTAGTAAATTTCTCTCTTTCGCTCATACACACAATATATTTTATAGCTTTTAGAAAGTATTACTGAAGACACTTATACGCAGACATATACATAGACAGTTAGACTGCAGGCTGGTTTTATAGTATAGTAGCTGACCCGGCGAACTTAGTTCCGCCTAAAAGTAAAAAATCTAAAATTATCAGTGTTCCTCCTGTATTACGCATGTACATATTATACATGAAAACTTCCTCTTGATCACTCTATTTAAAAAAAACTGCTTTTTAAAGCGTAGTTTTAAAGACCTAAGCATACATAGGGACGGACAGCGCGAAGCGACTCTGTTTTATACTGTGTAGTGACTATTTAATATGGATAAAAAAATACCTTGGCTTGGATTCGAACCTCGACTTCGAACTTCTAAAGTTCGTTTCACTAGTCCACCGCTTCCTTAAATTATATTACACGGTACCTAGCGTGTATTAAATCCATGTACCTATTCGCTGCCACTTTTTAAATTAATTCGTGTACAATTTTCCATTTTATGGTATTCGTGTCCCCCATGCGTGCGTGATACGTTATAGATAAGGATGATGTATTTTACATGTTTTTGCTTTGAGTAAATCCTGGATTATAAATGTTTTTAACCTCTGAAATATGTGTTCGTATAGGGTTGAATTATCGCAAGGTACGCTGAAGTATGATACGTTTAATCGTCTTATTTTTCTATTTTAATATGGTACCGACTTATGTACCATATTATGTATGTGTATGTAAAATGTTAAAATAGATCAAATCCGCGGTAAAATTATATACTGTCATATTGTAAACAATCTTTGGTGAAGGAAAAAAAGCTACTTATTGTAGAGAATTTGTGTAATGAATCAATAAAAATCACGATTTCAATTATTCAATATATGATCAGAAATAAGACAAGTCCTGGATAACAGGTTATGCGCTACTTGATCTGTTTAGAAGACTCCTAAGAACTACAGCTCAGAAGTTTACTGTTAAACGAATAAATGCTAAAAATGTTCCCTATATGGTGCGTGTTGATGGAAACGACGTTGCTGATTATTATTTGGACACAATCCTCTACAAAGCGATCGCATTCGGAGCTATTTTTTTCTATTACTAGTCACCCGTTGCAACGGTCGAAATTCGACCGTAATTTACATAAAATAACTATACTTCATATTGTCCAAAGTAGTACGAATATTTCCACGATATGTACATATTTCAACGGAGGAAATAGCTAGAAATGTTATCATGTAATTATTTATATTGAAATATATCACTGCCTTCAACGTTAACGGTATGTCTCGAGGTCGACGGTTTACAATGTAGGTAATATTATCCTGAAACCTTGCGTAGGTACTAATGTCACTTGTTGTAAATGTTATTTAATTTCAAGAGAGTTCTAATGTATACTAGTCACCCGTCGCAACGGTCGAAATTTGACCGTAATTTAAATTATAAAACTGAACTTCATATTATCCAAAGTAGCACGAATATATCTCAAATTTCAAATAAATTGTAATAATTTTCAAGTTATTAAAACTCACCTGTTAAAGGTAAAAAGAGGTTTATTAACTAAGCTGCATTTAAAAGCAATAGCGGGTATTTTGACAAAGACATCTGACATTTTTGACGTTATCTATTTTCATAGTACGACATTAAACGTTCTGTTTCGTTTATTATATATGTTTTTGTGTCAAATGAAAGGTAGTGTGTGTATATAAATAAGGTATGTTTTAAGCATTATTTGAAAAAGAATATTAGCGTTGCGTAATTTTTCTCTACATCAACCATAACCATGCGTAATTTCATACTCCTCCGTCTGCGGCAAGTATCTTAAAATCGTATCACTAGTTTTTGCTTCACATATTAGTTTATAGTTTTACTTCCCTATTAACTTAAATAGGTGGCTATTATACTATAAATAGGAGCCAGTCACATCAATTACTAGGCTACAAACTAAATATAGCTTGCCAACTTTGTTGCCCGCCAGCTAATAACTAGTACTTTACTTAGTACTTGAGCTGATTTTGTCTAGTTAATAATGAGACCCGAAAATTTAAATACCATTAAGAATTTCTGTCTAACCTTGTATTAAATTTCAATGAGCTCTTCTTGACTACAATATTGTCTTTAGCTATTCTTTGAGGGCTTTACAATTGGAGCGTGTCCTATTCTTCAAAAAACGAGGATTAGTAAGTTGACTAAAAAGTTAATTATTGTTAAAGTTCATACTTTGATGATAATGTCGGTTCTTTGTATATGATATAGTAAACAATTTTATATGAGGCTTTTATCTTAATCCTTGAAAGCAGCAACGCTTGTATGATTGACTTTAGATATAACTCTTTTCTTTATGAATATAATATAAGGTGGACTACATGCTCGTGTGACAATTTAATGTTATAAAAATACTCAAGGTAAGTACCACCGCCACACCTATTTCAAGCGTGAAGCATTTCTTGTGTTTCGATAGAAGGGTGTGGTTGCTGGCACACTTTCACATGAGGCGACCATCATAGTCCTCGGGAGTAGCTACGCATCTGTGATTGACGTCAGATGGAACCCATGTTCTTTATGTAGTTGATTATAGATGTCCATGGGCGGCTGTGGCCACTTACCATCAGGTGGACTGCATGCTCGTTTGCTACTTCAGTTAGATAAAAAAAGAATAAAAAAAATTAAAACAGTTGATACCAGAGACATTTGACGGTCCGATTAAGTTTTCAAAATATTCCAGTGTAAGAACGTCTTTTGAATAAAGATTAATGGTGGCTACCGTGAAAAATATAGTGAAACAACGTAATATTATCTAACAAAGTATTGTCAGTCGCTACATATTGATTTAGATCAACAGCTATGCATGAGCGGTGTTGCCAACCGCACTTTAATTATAACATTGTTATTGCAAAATATATAGCTTCGTTAGTTTCGATTCACGATTTACTAGTAGCCAATGCTAATAAAACTATCGAACGAATTGAACAGTGTTTCATCGGATATTATAATCCTACTAGCTGTCCCGACAAACGTTGTTTTGCCATATAAAAAATAAAAAAAATGTTAAGGGTGGACAACCCTTAAGTGGTATGAAAAATAGATGTTGGCCGCTTCCCAGACCTACTGAATAAGCATATAAAATTTGGTAAAAATCGGTCAAGCCGTTTCGGAGGAGTATGGCAAAAAAAACTGTGACACGAGAATTTTATATATTAGATGTACATCATTGTAATACTGCTAATGCTTTCTGCAACTACTCTGATTTAAATCGTAGGCACAAATTGTAAATGTTTGTTTTCTGTACTGTACTGTACTGTATTGTAATTTCAAGGTGTTTTCCCAGTAAGTCAATTGAATGAGAAATAATAAAGATCTTAAACCTATGTGTGTTATTTGTTTATTGTTTTGCTTTATCTCGATAAATGATGTGACTCAAAAATGGCGGGTTTCACGTGTACTGTCTGTAAATCGGCCCTCATATTATTGAGATTTGGATTGTTTTAAATAAGTTATAGCTTAAGCTTACAATTACGTTATGTAACAAGGTGGTGTCCACCAACTCGCACTTGGCCAGCGCGGTGGACTATGGCCTAAAACTCTATCATTCCGAGAGAAGACCCGTGCCTACTAGTGGGACAATAATGGGGTGACGGAGTTCCGGAGTCGTCATTGTAGCGATGAGGACGGCCACCCTTTTAGTGCGGTAAAAATTCCACATAACCCTTCGTCACTCCCACGGCGTCGGGTACCTTTTGAAGGTGTCCTCAAAAAAAAGGCAGCAGAGGCTTATTACCATTAGGTGAACTGCATGTTCGTTTATTACCTAATGTTTGAATAAAAAAATAACTTATACACTTTTACTAAGTTATCGATTACAATGATGTACAAAGGGACTAACGTTTCTATAATGACCCGCGTTGTGAAGCCTTCACCATACCGGTCTGACGCAGTGAGTTCCGGGTTCGATCATCGGTCAGACAGATATCTGAGAGGTGAATTTCGATTTTTGTTGTTGATCTGGGTGATTGTCTATTCATCTTTGGGTATCCATGACTCAAGAAAAATTCTATTAGTGAAAGCGCCATGATTGACGCAGAACTAAAAAGGTGCTTACGATTAATACTCATGTTCTAAGCCGAACCTTTACACGTGTGCATGCGATTGTGGGTGTTAGAATTCAGGAGTAAATATTTGCATAAGGCTTCCACTTGTGTCTGTTTGCGAGCGCCTCCCGCGAGGCTGTCGACCCCGCGCCCGCCCATGTTATCAACGGCCTGCAGCCTTTTTAATTGCCTTATCGACCTACGGTTTAGTATGACACAGTGTGTTTTATTTGGGAAACAATGCAGTGTGTAATAGTACCTACACTTAATTTGTACTCTACATAGCTCTACATAGGATTATTTCATATCACTTGTCACAAAATGAAATGTCTTTATTTTGTATTGGAATACGGGGGGCACTTACAAATTGTCAGTTACATATATTTTTTTTATACTAACACCGGATCGAAACACGACCGCAACTAAGAAGATACGGCAAGAAACACAGTGGGTTTGTCTTTTTTCTTTATGTATCTCTTTGCCTTCTTGTTTTTAATGGGTAAAAGTTAACTCCAGTATCTTGCCTTACAGACGTATTTCACTTACAGATAATTAGACAAACCTACAGATCCATGCACAAAAATGAATATAAATACTTAGAATCTAAATTGAAATCTAAATGTATTATTTAGATATCTGTCTCCGCAATGCGGGTTGTCGTCGTGGCCCCCACTTTTTTGAAAATAGTTTGTCTTATTTATTTATTTAGATACACCGTCGACTTATTACTATACATTGTTAGATAGTAATTCGTTTGGTTTAGTGTGAATTGCTATTACAGGTATATACAACTCTCATAATTTATACGAAGTATAAGTAAACTCTTAACTAAATCTAAGAATAACAAAAATATGTCTTATGTTCACAAAATCTGTACTTTTGCATGATGAAATCACAGGACTTGTTTTTACGAAAAATTAATATTAAAATGGAATCTACTCTTAAAGGCTCGCACAAAGGCACAAAAGATGGTCGAAAATGTAATTACACAAAAATGTGTAAAATACCAACAATTTCTACGTTACTTTTATATATTTTCGACATTTTATAATATGCAAAAGTGTTTTAGCCACATCCGACTCTTGAACTAGTAGATTTTTGATGTGGATTACGACAAGTCTATTCTTTACCGTAAACTTTTCAAGGTCGTAGAACAAGTGTAGTTTGACCGGGGAAGTACCACCGCCACACCTATTTCGAGCGTGAAGAACTTTCACGTGAGGCGACCATCATAGTCCTCGGGAGTAGCAACGCATCTGTGATTGACTTCAGGTAGAACCCATGTTCAATATGAAGTTGCTTACAGATATCCATGAGCAGCAGTGACCACTTACCATAAGGTGGACTGCATGCTCGTTTGCTACTTCAGTCCGATAAAAAAAAAGCTTGACGTAACCGCTGCCGCAGATAAGGCTAATTGTGTTTATATCTTTTTCTTCACTTTACTAATGTTGCGATTATTTTGTTTCAGGTAAAACATCATCCAAGTACCTAATTAAGTTAGCGGTATGTTACGCTGGACAAAGTTAATTAAGGTAACCTATATGGACATTAATCACCACACACAACGACATTCATTATACCATGTTAGTCATGTAATGAATGTTGTTATTTGACATCCGCGAATACGAATGCGAATACTTCTTACCGACATTCGCAAATGAAAATGCAAAGTTAAGTTTTTAGGAGGATTAGGAGGATATAAATTTTGGCGACCTGTTTTTTTTGGAGTTCAAATTAAATTTGTATGTCATCCATTATTGCCCCACTGCTGGGCACGGGTCTTCTCTCAGAATGATAGAGTTTAGGCCATAGTCCACCGCGCTGGCCAAGTGCGAATTGGTGGACAAATTTGTATACCATGTATTTATAACCCAATATGACATTATTATGTACATGTACAGTGTGATTTATTTTATTAACACCTGAATTGCAGCAATTGATAGAAATCTGGAGGTGCCAATGTGAAGTATTTCTACCTTGGAACAACCTTAAATGCTGCTAGGGGTAGGTTAAAAAAAGATTCATTAAGGTACAAGTGACGTTCAAAGTAAGGTAGGAGTGTAGGAAATGTGTTATTTGAGCGAACCTGTACGATTATTTGTTACTTAAAAAATCTGAAAAACCTAAATTTAATGTATCTTGACATTATACTTTTCGTTGCAAAAAATGTAGAAAATAGCTTGCAACAACTTTAATGCGCCTCATGTGTTTTCTATGGTATAATATGAATGTAACAAAAAACGTCAACCGTGCTCTTTTGCCATCTAAGCATATGATATAAAACAGTAGGTAATATCTGCATATTAATAATCTATTTATCTTTCCCTTACACAGTATTAAAAACCGACCATAACAGTTTTGTACTGTTAATGACACATCAGTACATGTATTACACAGAAATCGTGTTACTTGTAATAAATGAGAAATAAAAACCTTAAGGCGTCATTGTACTTAAAGTCGCAATAAAATGACTAGAGCGCGCCAGACACAGGTGTCCGCGGTGTGAGGTGTCCGTCAGCTGGCGCGACACCTGCCGTATGCCCTGATCCGTGCTATGGCCCGTACTGTCAGACCACTGTAACACGTTTCCTGCGAATACTTTATAAATAACAATTTAAACTCTAATTTAACTATTGTGTTACGGTTGTCCTGTCGTTTAGATAACGTTGATGTGACTAATGTGCACAAGTGTGGGAAGTGATGGTGTAATTTGGACTATATTTAAAAAATAAATGTCTGTCAGTGAAGTATTAATAGGGCGATTATGGTGATGAAGGCGTTTGAATAAGACGTATACGACCTTTAATCTAACAACTGCTTCGTTGTGCGTTGAAAGTATGTAGATTTGCATAATACCGACTACATAGATATGAATTTCATAAAATAAGCCACATCCATCGCGTTTTTAATCAATAATTGTACAACTATCGACCTTTAATATATATCGTTTCGATTAAAAAACGATACGACTGTTTACAAACGACCGATCAATAAATAATCCTAGTAGTGAAAAGAGTGCATAAATTAATAACTACTAGATTGACTGTTTCCACATTATCGTAGACTTAACTATTGAATCGTCATGAAATGCTACAAGCCCAAAATTCGACTATGCTATTCAATCGATATAATAATTCTTTGCATTCGTAGGCCGTTAAAGTTCGACACTTTGAAGCTGCACGCTGCACGACGGTGTCATTGTAGAAGTATGATGTACACTATACATTAGCCTACACATTATACATAGTTTTTCATTTTGAATGAGGTTTTGCGTAATAATTCAAAAAAAGCTGAAACAAAATCATAATGTTCCATACTCATGATGTTCCAATAATTAACCTAACAAAAGATACCCGAGCATGTCAGCTTTTTTCTCAATTTTCCTCTCAATTTCTTGTTTCTACAAAGAAAAGTTAATATGTTTGTTCCCGGCTAGTACAATTAACTTCATAAGTGTAAAACATTGTTCTCTCTGACCGTTCGCAACGAAGCCGGCGATAATCTACGAGCACAAAACAACACCCTATATTTTTACACTCTTTTGCACTTACCATACTTACCGCGGAATTTAATATCGCATACGGAGCATTCTGTTTCTTTATATTGCTTATAGTTTAAAGGAGATGATGACTTTATAACATTATAATAACATAATTATCGTAGCTTAGGTTCTAACCGCGTAACTCAAAAAATGTCCGTTTTGAGTTAATGAAATAATGGTATCTCAAAATAATATAGGAACATGTTACATTTTCATAAAAAATATTATTTTAATATAAGTATATTAATATTTTAAACGCAATACATTTATTTGGTAGTTGTAGAATTAAAAATGACTATTTGAGACAGTTTATTTGCTCTCCTGAAAAGTTGCTGTTGAAGAAGTTATGAGATCCGCGGTGCTAGAACTTAAGCAACGTTATGTATATTGTAGTGTTGTTAAATATTGCAGCTGGAAAAGGTATGTAGGTTTTTATGGTAGATAATATGCAACGCGATTGATATTATCTCTAATTCGTTGTAGACTTCGATCCGAGGACCACGAAATATACGCTTTAAGGGTATGTGTCCGATCTCATATGATCATGATATTTCGAGATAAAACGCTACAAATTGCAGCTTTATTTTGTGGCATCTTGAGAAGAGCCGGCTCACTTTATAAGATACGACCATCTTAGTCCTAGCAACAACAGAAAGGGAGTTCTACATAAAGCTGCTTACAATTAAATTTTATTTCAACGCTTCACTACATAGTATAAAAAAGTCGCTTTCCGCTGACTGTCCCTATACATGCTCAAATATTTAAAACTACGCTACGGATTTTAATGCAGTTTTTTTAATAGATAGAGTGATTCAAGAGGAAGGTTTTTATGTATAATACATGCATAATATAGTGAAGCAACACTGATCATTTAGGTAAGATTTTTAACTTTTAGGCGGAATGAAGTTCGTCGGGTCAACTAGTTTCCTTAAAAAATTGAGATGAGGCGTTGAGATTTTTTCCCATGTTGGCTAAAATCGACTCTCTGTATGTAGTTACAGATGTCCATGGATGGCAGTTACCACTTACCTTCTCGTTTGCTACTTCAATTTTATTAAAATTAAGAGACACATCCAATTTTAACGCTCGAAGTGTCGCTTAAAGTGTCAGGACACTTTTAATTATAGAGACGGTATAAGGAAATGTTTCGTGGCCTTTGGGCTAGACCGTTCAAGTGATATAGATGTATTTTAAACGATAAAGGATAAAGATTATTCAGAGTAACGTTAGGTTTTATCTAGCGATATCAAGGCAAGTGATTTAGAACCACTATTGAATTATTAGACTGAAATGCATCGGAACAGCTTTCCTTTCGCACTGAATTTAAATGCATCTGTTATTAAATCAAATGTCAATACCTAATTTCTCAACCAGTTTATCGATCAGATACTAAGTAAGAGACATTTAATTAAATATCAACATTTATCTTTTAGATTATTGTGTCTCGTGAAGCGATCGTATTTTGAAACTGTTTATGCAACGCTGCCGCGATAACTGGCGGTTCTCACGCTATAGGTTTTCCAAGTCTAAGGTATCATTTATAGTAAAAATGTTGTATCCGCTTGTGAGTATATTGCATATACCTGCTAGAAATATTTGGACAAGTGAGCAAAGTAATATTTGTATAATTTTTAGAACATAAGTCTATCTGTTTGTCTGCGCGTTTAAAACCACCTAAACTAACTAAACCAAACTTTAATTTATAGAATCGATATTTGACATATTTTTCTATTATATTTTATTTATATAATATCTTGAGGTAACTTTTTTTTTTACTAGCAACTTTATAAAATGTTATTACCATTTCAATTTGTAACATTTTTTGAACGCGGGAGAAAGCGCGGGGCTCGACTAGTGTCTTATATTGGAGTATCATTTTCAACCGATGAAGGTTGAAGAGTATTTGTGACGCTAATGGAAACTAATAAAATAATGTATCTGATGGCTAATGAAAGTTAATGTACCTGGATCGATGGTTTTAAAATTAAATGACAGTACATTTTTTTATAATTTAATTCACAGTTACAATTACCTACAACGGTAAACGAGAATTACCATAATGTTTACGCATATCCAAATTATGCGACAATAGCCGTCTGTTATTAATTTCATATAGAACAGGGTTTCTGTCTATTCTGGGTCTGGGTGTTTGTATACACGACACAGGAGAAAATCTTACTGTGAGGCTGAGAAGCATTATTTATTTCTCTTTCTCATCAATCTATTATTGGCCCACTGCTGGACACGGGTCTTCTCCCAGAATGAGAGTGTTTAGGCCATAGTCCACCGCGCTGGCCAAGTGCGAATTGGTGGATTATTTATTTACTATTCTATTAACCTGCATATTATATGTGTCATATCATATTATTCTAAGTATCTCCGTTTCCTTCACTTCTATACACGAACTCAATACGTTGTTCTTTCGTTCCCATCCGCCATAAACGTCAAAATATCGGGTCGCTAACGTGAAAATAGGGTTCAATATTCGGTTCATAACCTAGAGTTACGAGCTTTACTACAATCTACGTACCATTTCCCTCTTGAAATGTGTTAAGTACAGTTTCGCGTGCCCACCAAATATCTTATTTAGGGAAATGTTTCGATTACCAACTTTTGTTTTGGAGTTTTATAAATTTTAATACCCGCTCGGGTCGCGGTCTCCTGTCAGTGTTGTCTAAGTTTGTTTAGAACTGCTCCCGAAATATGAATTTTGGGCATCCTTGAGTGCTGGGGGAAATACAAACACATAACGAAGATTAGTCACGACTCGCGAACACGGCCTCGGTTTAATTAATATAGTTTATACAAAGAACACGTATATACGTATGTACACATAAATGTGTATGATTATTGTTTAGATATATACCTGTGTACCTGAGCAGTGATAGCCTAATGGTTGAAACTTGGCCTCTCGATCGGGAGGTCCGAGGTTCAAACCCAGGCACGCACCACTGATTCATGTGCGTATAATAAATTAATTATCACTGCTTTTCGGTGAAGGAAAACATCGTGAGGAAACCTACACACCCGAGAGTTATTTAAAAAAAAAGTTCTCGGAGGTGTGTGAAGTCCACCAATTCGCACTTGGCCAGCGCGGTGGACTATGGCCTAAACTCTCTCATACTGAGAGAAGCCCCGTGCCCAGCAGTGGAACAATAATGGGTTGACGACTATATACCTGTAATAACATATACCGATCGTAAAGGACTATATTCTATAAAAAAAAAACTTGTTAGTAGAAAGAAGAAAATTTCAAGATGCCAGCAACAGGTTTGAAGTTAATCATGTATGTGTGATATGCATCTGTATTTTTTCATTAAGTCTACATTATCTATGCTTCTCCAGTTTGTATTACAAATTGGCCGTTACTTAGCTATTAAGGATCGTAACTGATACCGTGAGAGTTACTAGTTTTTTAGCGTATATTTTTTCGATAATCATGTGTTTGAAACTATCTCGTCGCAATGAAATAAATACCCGTAAAATGAGGGGCTAAACTAATATTTTATATCCCTAAACATTTCAGAACAATATCCTGTATAATTATTAGTGCAAATCCATTAACAGTAAAATGTTTTAAAAACCACGTTTATCGCTAGGTTATCCTTAACTTACATAGCTATCGAGTGTTACTGTCAGCTTTTATTGTTTACACAATTTTACAACAAAGTGTATTCGATGTAGTATTTCAGTTTAGCCATTACTAAATGCAGTCCCTAGTCGGTGCCACGTCGCCCAAGGCACGGACGCCTTGCTCGGTGATTCATATTCGACGAATACGAAGCGCCCTTGCTTGACTCATTCCTGCCTTTTGTAAGAACGAAGCGTTCGGGGATACGTCCCCCTTTGTTCGCACGTCGTTAATTTACGTCGTTTGGTACTACGGAGTAATTTATTATCCGTCATTGGAATTATTGTGTACAAGTTTATATACCTGAAAAAGCGGATCGCATTTTTTTTGCAAATAAGAGATCGTAAAAAATCGTCTTAATGGATTGACTCCAGTACAACTAACCAATAATATTGTCGTCGTCGAAGTTAAAATATTTATTGAAGGATAACTTTAAAATCAATATAATATAAATTTAATGTCAACCTCAAAAGTTTCTCGGCACTTAAACACGCTTTCTACACTCATAGCCCCACAGTAGGATTCTCTCCTGTGTCGTGGGTACCATAAACACACACAAGACGAATACACAAACACCCAAACCCAGAACAGGTATCTAAACACATCATTGAGATACCTGTCTCGCCGGGAATCGAACCCAGGACCCATTGCGCGTCAGACCTGCATGGTAACCACTCCGCCACGCGGGTCGTCTGAGCACTGATTGACATTTATCGTTACTTGAGCAGCCTTACGTTTTCTTGCATCAATATGTTTAGAGATCTCCGCTATTAAGGATTAAACCTTTGTTCACATTTAACATATGTACATACATCCCTAGCATTTTTTTATAGTTTGACCTAACGATAAGTCAGACGGGCCATCACCATGTGGTGACGGTTAATGCTTTCCACCAGGACAGCAGTTACTGTCGTCTATAGATAGTGTTATCTTAACGTCCCAGACAAACTCTAGTTGTGGGAATAGACATATTAAGTATGCGAAGATTAAGGATATAAGATTTTTTAATATTTTCTCCAGTCATAATCTAGCAAATAATTAGTAAACTGGTAAACAACTGCTGTTTTCACCTCTTGTTGGGTTCCGTAGTAAGGCACATTTGTGAAGGTTGCCTGTTCGTCTAGTTTGTTTACGTTCTTATGACTTATACTTTCGTAGGCTCCTTTGTCAGTTTCTGTTTCGAAAAAGGTTTTTGTTGTAAATCTGTCTTTTATAAACGTATGAGTATTGCAAAATAGGGGTATTAAATCCAGCCACCTTCTCAGGGATTTTGAGTATCAGACACATACCATACCGGAGGGTTTGTTAGTACTTCTTTAAATAATTTTGAATACTTTCTTTTAGCGGTAAGGGAAAAATAATGTACGTTTTATACATGCATAAGAAATCTCCAAAGACGTGCTTGAGTAGTAGCCCACATTTTATTAGGTTGTCGTCCACGCCCTTTTTAATCTTATCGAACCGCGTGGCGGTGCGATTACCGTACCGGTCTGACACGCAGTGTGTCCCGGGTTCGATTCCCGGCCAGATAGGTATCTGAATGATGAGTTCAGATTCTTGTTTTGGGTACCCACGGCACAGGATAAGATCCTTATGTGGGGCTATGAGTGTAGAAAGCGTTTAAAAAAATCTTATGGGATAACCTTGCCCAACCGTGGGTCAGTGACGAATTCAATATAACACGTGTGTGTAGAGCAAACAAAGGCTCGTATAAAAATAAGGCGTCGCCGGTTGAGTCATACGTTTCAAGGAATCAAGAGCCTTCCACGTTTTGCACTGAAGAGGTCAGGGATTTCAAACGGAAGCGAAAACATATTTCAAGTCATGATGACACATTAGTTTAGTTTCCGAAGCCTTTTGCGGTTTAGATTCGATGACTACCTACAGTTATTGATTTTTAACCGAAAAATGCTGTATTTGACGTGAAGAAAGGTTGTGTAATATATTTTTTTTTTTTTATATATGGAAATAGTACAGCATGAAGTCCACCTGAAAGTAAGTGGCCGCTGCCGCTCATTGACATTTGTAATCAACCTCAGATAATATTAATCTTTTCTGCAGTTAGCCACAGTTGTGTTGCTACTATCCCTAAGAATAAAGTTGGAACTGTTTTTATTAGGCAGGACTAGGTGCTCTACAAAAAAGGTGCGAAAAGAGCTATCCTTCAAAGTCGGCGATGCATTGGCGACTTCTACTACTGTCCATCAGGTAGCCCGTCTGCCTTATCGCTAGGTTTAAGTATATATGTGTAAAGGGGGGGGGGGCAGTGGCGCTTTCGGAGACAAACCAAAAATTTACTACATTTAAATGATTCCTGTTGACCTAGTTGACTCAAATATGGTTCGACCGAGGAGGTATACCGTCACATCTTCAACTTTGGAACAATTGCTTATGATTCGGCGGAAAGGTATGTTTGGCGACTGACTAACATTTATGTATGTTGAATAGATTACTCAGCAGAAGTGGCACTGCGTTCGTGTTCGGCTTCAGTTAGAAGCCTTGTTCTATACAGAATTGTGTGCAGATGTCCATAGGCTGCAGTAACCAATTACCATCAGGCACCCTGCATGCTAGTTTGTTTTAGACATTTTTTTTGCTAACGAGGGGGGATACCTTCCAAAGGTACCCGACGCTGTGGGAGCAACGCCGGGTTATGTGGGATTTTTACCTCACTAAAACCCCCGGTGGCCGTCCTCAAAGCTGCGAGGAGAACTCCGGGATCTCCAACGGAACACAACCAGATTCCTCCGAGCGCGATGCCCCATTGGGCTCTTCCCCACTGAGCATTTGAGGTCACCATATCTCCTGGTGTTTACGACGGCATGCGTGCTGTTTCAGACCTTACATAAATCATTGCAGGCTGACTTTGTCTCACACGATGCGATAACTCGCAAGGAAGAGATTGTACAACAAATGTTGCATTGCTCAAAAAACTTATCTCACTACTATTATTTCAAGCACTAGTTCTCATTACGAGCGTTCATTAAAATCAGCGACCGTGAAATTACAGTAATCTCAAAACAACAATGTTAATAGCATCCAGTATCTTGCTGTCAAATGGTAGTGGATCTGCATTGGAAAGAGAAAAGCTTTCTTTTAAAGGGATGCGTTTGCGGCTTAGTGTTTAGTTGCAATATTTCGTCCATTTAGACAATTTTATTATTGGTCACATATGACATTAACGTTAAAACAAATTAAAGTTAGGGAATGTTACAGCGAACTACAAACAAATATTTTGACACCTGTGAGAAAAATACGTGTGGAAGAATATAGTGTAAAGGTGTAAATTAAGAAAATTTATCGAGACATACGATCATCCGAGGTGTTCCAACTTGTCCATCAAAGCACCTGTGACCAACTTTGTTTTTTTTGAAGTGAAACTTCTTTATCGGGGTTGGAAAAAAATTTAGTGTAACATTTTTTCGTTACGCGCCATCTTTTTACGTTACGCGCCATCTTTTTCTTATCCCTACCACGCGTGATATTAGATAGATTATTATAGATTAGATTATTAGATAAAGTTTAATAAAAGCCTTTTATTAAACTTTATCTAATTTAACTCTATTTAACCAATTTCTGTAAAGTTGCATATAGTAAATTATTTTTTGAAAAATAACGTCATAAAGAAGTTTCACTTCTTACGAGTGTACGCTAGTACACGCACACATTTTTTTTTCTGAAGTCTGAATCTGAAGTCACACACATGCGTTGCTACGTCCAAGGACTATGATGGTCGCCTCATATAAAAGTTCACTGGTTCTACCACCTTCAAAAGATGAAATAATCTGTAGTTCATTACAAATGTCCAAGGGCCACTTCCTATCACGTGAAATGCAAGCTCGTTTGCTACTCTCATCTGTCCCTTTATTCAATCGGTTCGTCACTATTGCGTATTGATGATCTATTTTCGTTTTTACCGTGAGTGACCTTTCTGTATTGCCGTGATAGCTGATATATTTCTAGATGTAATACTTGATGTACCCATATTTTTGGGCAACGTCTGGGTAGTCCCTTGCCTTAAACTTAAAAAAAAGAGCTGAATTTCGGAACGCAGGCCAGCTTTCAGTGGAATGCACCAACAATCACATGACTGCATCCGATGCATAGATATCTCAGCCGATACCGACGTGCTTATATTACATCCTGTGAGCTCAGTCAAGCGGTTCGTTAGCAATCGCGTTATGTAAAGTTATTGGCGTTATTATAGCACGCTATGCTATATAGTTGGTTATATGGTTAGTATGGAACGCTATTTTGGCCATTACCAGGGTTATTGTTACGCAACTCCGCCGTAGGACGGTCCAGGGATGTTACGTCATTGCTTAAAGGGAATGTATAGGATTTGATATTTAGAGACGAGTTAATGGTTTAGTAATTGCTTACTTACCACGATGTTTTATTTGGATAGAGAAGGATTTAGAATTGTTTTGGCAAAGAATTTTCATTATTGGAACATAGCAATTTTTAACCCATTTATAAGTTGTTTGATGAGATGGAAAGTTTGAATATAGCAATTTATTATTTGGTACTTATACATTGGTATACAGATAATCTATGACCAGAATTAACACAAATGGGACCCTTATTACCATTAATCGTTATCAACGCTAGTGGAGCCGTAGAAATAAGTTAGGAAACTGCATATTGCATGAGAAGGCATTATTAACAGAATTAAAATTAAGGCTTATCACGAGTAAATACGATCTGCCGAAACAGAATAAGAACACGTCCACGTGCAGAGCGAAATCCGGACACCCACATGTACTTTAAAACGTTATGATATTTCAGTGGTCGGTAGCCTTACCTCAGTCTCATGAATAAAGATTTTATGAATGTGGATTCCTTATTTCCGCGGTAACTATTCCGAAACTTTATAAAACCCAACTCTGTCTTTTAAACGGCGTTGTTCAGATGAATTATTTTTGTGCTCTTTTTGAAATTGTCGAGATAAAAGTTCGGTTTGAATTCACTGTGGCCGTTTTTTAAATATTTTTACTGAATTTTAAATATAATGCTTTTTAAATATAAACGTTTTACTCCAAAATTTACGTTTAAAACAGCTTTCAATTCAAAGATAATTTGTTGTAAAAATGACCCAAAAATCGACAGCTAGTTTCTAAAGTCATGTTAACTCTACCGCAAAAACTATTTAGTAGATTATGTTGCCGTCAATCACTGAATCTATTCGCAAAACTCACTTTCTAATCTGTGAGATGGTCGTTCTGAAGAAACCTAATAAAAAATCGGCTGACTGGCGCCGGCGACTGCACCGATGGACGCGTGCCGCTAACTTTAGATATCGATTATCGTCGTAATCGTTTGTTTTTTTGTTTGTTCTCTTTTGCTATAAAGCTGATTATAGTTGTTACATGTATATTCACCAAATGTTTATTCAAACGAACCCTTTAATGTTTGCGTCAAAAACGTAAAATATTTGAATTGAAGATTGAGATATTTTTTTCTCTTAAGAATATATACATTCACTTACATGAGAGTAAATTGAAAATAACAAGGCTTTCCACATAGTTAAATACAATTCCTATTAGGAGTGGCTCCAATTAAGGAACGTCTAGGTCAAGTAGTAGACCTCGAAAGTCTGATGGGTAGATAGAAGTTCAATACACGAGCTAAATAATACAAAACAAATTTAAATGGAACTTTGAAGTAGAAGGTAGCCATTACATGACATCATTGTTTGAGTAAAGACGCTTTGAGGTCTTGCAAATACGTTATTTTCAACACAATTTTCTTGGTTAAATAATAAATAAAGCGCAATAAAGAAAGCGCAATAACGGTAAAAGTTATTTTCCCTTAAGCCTTGCGAGACTTATGACAGCCGGCAGGCAGCCACTGATTTCCCAGCGTCTTGAGAGACCGAGGCTTACGTGCGTTACCTTATCCATAGAAATAGATTAGAACTCTATCTCTGGGGACATTTGGGATGGATAAAATGTCAAAGAGGCTTAAAGTCTTCTAACCCTCATCTTCAAAGGCCATGATGAGCCATAAATTCAGAGTTTTCTACGAGAGCGCGAAGGAGTCGTAAATTATGCATAACGTAGGTCGCTCCTTGAACTTTGTGTTAATTAAACCGCTCATAATCAAGTTTACCGTTGGACTTCCATTATGCACCCTTGCAAGCCATTTGCAAGTTTTTTACATACACCTCGTTCATATTATACATATTACAAGCGCATCGACCTGGATGTATACCGACGCGATATTAATAATTAGACAATATATGGTTCATTTTTAAAATAGAGAAATAAACACTAATAGACCCGCGATTGCAAAAAATGCACGAAGAACTTAATTATTGTTTCGGCGTAGTTAAATTGCAGGCCTTATTTCATTTTCAAACATCTGCAGGCCTTGATTAAATTTCTCTGCTACGGTACTGTGTAGCAGCGTTGAGCACGTAGTTTATATTCTACTTAATCGCTCTAAACGTTCGGCCTTAGTCTCTTATAGGCGACGGGCGATATGCAAATGACTTTCATGGGGCAGGCTTTCCAAACGTGACATAAACTGTTCAAACTGAGCGCGCAGTGAAACCTGGACCGCCGAATTTATTCATCGATTCCTTGTATTAAGTGGCGTGCGTCGCGGGCGAATAGCGGTTGGCGCCGAGTTTGCAAATTTCGCGGCGCCCTGCCTCGCTCCTCGTGGCTTGTTTGCGAAAATGTCACGTCGCTGAACATCCCACCCCCTCTTCACACCCTCCCCGCACCCCCCATCCCGCCGTACCCGCTAACCGCTACGTGTTCTTGTCTCCGTAACTTGACGCTCAGAATGTCCGCTTCACTCGGAAAGTTATAGTTTCACAATTCTTATTGCCGATATCGCTGTTGACGATGAGAACGTGTCGATGCAGCCACTGTGTAACGGTACACGAAGGTTTAAGATCAAGATATTAAAAGGCTTCATTTATTAGTATTTATTCAGATATCGTGACGTATACCTAGTCACGATAAGTAGCAACCGATGAGAGTGATCCCGAAAATAACGCATGAGTAAGACTCGACAGTAACTCACGAAGAATGATCTGATCATAATAGTATGGTATTCAGTTTATATATAAGGCAAGATACTGGAGCTAACTTTCATTACCATGTAAAAAAAAAACATGATTGTAATAATATCAAAAAAATGAATATAAATAAGAAAAAAAGACAAACCCGCTGAGTTTCTTGCCGGATCTTCTCAGTTGAGGTCGTATTCCGATCCGGTGGTAGTGTAAGAAAAAAAAATGTAACTGACAATTTGTAAGTGCCCCCGCAGGCCTATAAGAATAAAGACATTTCATTTCATTTCATATTGAACACGTGTAAAAGAGTAAGAAGAACCCAAGATTGGTTCAATTGATTATTATATTACGGCGTCAAGTCACGTGATCCCGCCCCGAAGCATCGGAAGTTGTTAAAAGGTCTAAAATTCTTTGCGTCGTCGAATTTTCTCAGAAATAGGAGCAACTTCAAACACGCACCAGTTCAAACGTCGATGTTTATTTTTTACTGTAAAACAATATTAAAAGATTGGAACTCGCGTTAGCTTGGGTAATATTTGTATGAATATCGATTTTCGTCCAGCACGTTTCGAATAAATCTGTTAAGGTCGTTGTGCTTATCCGGATTTACACACAATGGTAGGTAGCGTTGCGTGTGTAAACGATGAAATATTAGTATCAGTGGGTCCGGTGCTTTATCGTGCGTCCGAGGCGATCGTGCGTACGCCTCCAGATGCGGTAGGTACAGTATGCCTGCTTAAATTTTGAGCTCGTCCCAAATATCAGTCGCCGGCATTCTTTACGGTAGCCGGTCCTAAGCCACTCTTTGAATCGAATTGCAAGCCCGAACCCTTGTCCGACTCCCTATCTCTGACGCTTAGCAGCTCGTGAATTATCTAACTTAAATAATTCCGTTTAAATGTTACATGGTACACGTAGTCGTAGCTATGCCTCGCGTATCAGATTCATTAAGCTCTTGTTCCCCATTTATACGTGAACATTATTCCTTAATTGTTGTGAACAGTGTCGTTAATTTACATTAAAATTTAATATTTGCTAACAAATCTTACAATTTCTCGAGGATATTAATTTATGTAAAATCTGCGTGCCGTTCACAAAACCGTAGAATTAATGCAACAAAACCTTTGTTTAGTACCGAGATTGCAGTGTTGTTTACAGTAAGTAGTTGTAGAAGCCATGTATATTTAATAGCGCAATAACACAGCGATAAATGTTATTGAGTTATTGAGATGATGAAAAAGACTACATAAAGGACTCCACCTTTATGTAGTCTTATGAAAATTCTCAGTACAAAATTAAGTATTTACGTAGCCTCTATAGGCAATACTAAAGCAATAAAAGTGTTTGTTCTCCGGTTATCTCTATATAACAACCGTTAATATTAGCAATATGAGAACGTATCTCGCAATGAGTCACATGAGGGAAAGTTGGGGGTGAAAAAGTGTGGGCATATTACGGTTTGATTATATTTCATCCGCCCACTTTTACGGGAACACAGGAGGTGCGGCGGTGGCTCGTTTATTTATTATGCCTATGAACGCAGCTCTGAACCAATATTCGAGATATACGACCCGAGATGACCTTATTTCTGCGTTGATAAAAATTAGATACCATGATTGATATATTACGTTGCCAATTTGATTAGAAATATAATTTGTAATACTTGAGCCGAAAAACCACAACAAATTCATTCAATTTCAATTATTAAATGAATATTTTAGGCAGTACGATTGGAATTATCACGCGCAATGCGCTTTGTCTCCTAGCTTATAATTTTCCATTTTGGACGAAAAAATTCTTATCTCAGTACAATTTCATTGTTTGCAATGTGCGCAATTTCCCCCAAACGACGTCCCGACGAGCGGCCCTCTGCCGACGGCAGATATCGACCCTTGTCCCTTCTGTCCTTGTTTGTTCGTTGTGAATTATTGCCATAATTTTAGATCCAGTCTCCCAGTTATTTATGGTTAGTATAAACAACGGTCACTAAGTGAAAGTCTGTGAAGTGTTGTTGTGCTCTTGCAATAGAAAATGCGATTTTATTAACGTTTTACGAATTTACCAGGTGGTAGAATTAGTGTAGTTTGACCGGTACCATAGTCAAACTTATTTCTAACTTGAAGCAGTTATTGCTTTGTGGTGAAATAATGTGATTGCCGGCTAACTTTCGTAAGAAGCGACTATCTTAATCCAAGAGTGTAGCAATGCATAGGTGATTGACTTACCTTAGAATCCCTCTTCTATATATGAATTTGCTTAGCCATGGTGCCGCCCATGGACATCTGTAATTTGTAAGCATTTATCATCAGGTGGATTACATTTTCTTTTTCTATCAATGATCCCAGTATGATCCTTGTAGTCTTTTTATTTGTTATTTCCATCATAGTGTGCTGATACACACATATTAAAGATATTTAACCAATACTCTCATACTACTACTACTACCATTTTTTAAATCACTGATAATATAAAAATATGATTAATTATGATGATTAATTATCCGATTATAAAGATAAAACTGTTAATGTGCTAGACGAAATTGAATTCTTCGATTCAAATCCATTAATTGCAATTCAATTATTGACTCTCCGTACGTGTCTACGACTGTTTTCGCATACCACCAGGATGTTAAATGACGCTGTATATATTTATCAACACGATTTTACTGTATGTGTAGTCAGAAATTATGACGTGCCGTCTACCAACATTAATTTACCAACGAGCGGGGTCCACCTCGAGATGAATTAAACGTAAATCCTTTGCAGCCTCCCCTTCCCAGATGTCTGCGTTCAGATACCTCTTCGTTTCGCCGTTCCTATTTATCATTCCAGTCCCTACTTATTTCGTGCCGTCCCTTTTGTCTTTGTGAAATATAACCGTTTATACGATAAGTAGTGTAGTGATTTTGTTATGTCTTGTTCCATGATTTCGTTATTATATTTTATTCTCCTCCCGTTTTATCCAATGTAGGCGGATGTTCCGCATAATTTTGTTTCCAACCAATGGTTCTGTTTATGAATGCTTGCTTAAATTAACTCTTACGATAAATTGTCAAAGCGATATAATGGTTCAAAATTACATTTAGACGTCATATGAGTCTATTTATCTTCATTAAAATAATTTCCTTGCTATTTCCCTATTTAAAACTAGAGATATGAAAGTCATTTCAACGTTTCAGATACGCATTATGCCTGTATCAGCATACCATTACCGTGTTGGTAATAGTTCGTAATAGCGTGTCAGATGTATGCAAATGTGATGTCGGCGCTCGCCGGTCTCGCTCGGTTCGATGGGAAATGTAACGATGCTTTGCCTAGTTCGCGATTACTTTAGATTCTTGTAATGTTTATCGCTCGCCTTGACGGATGCTAGTTATCTCACTTATTTCCTTAATACTTTATTTGTAATCCCGTTATAGATAAAATGATGATGGTTTTCTAAACTTAATTGAAATTCTCTTGCTATGATAACGGTATTGTCATTTCATTATGTTTTCTTGCGATGGCGTTTGATTTGAAGTTCGTGAAATTATTCTTTTTCAACTATAAATCTTCATTTTTCCTATCGTTCTTCTTAGTCCCTTTATGCACTACCTCTTCCTGATAAAATGGATGACACGATCATTTCTCCATAATATTCTTTCGAAATTTTTTTCACGCTGGCGTTTATGTTTGAAATACAATTTTGGAGTCATTAAATATCGTTAAATTATCTTTTTATGACATGATATAGTTACTTAGGGTAAGCTGCTATATTTTTATGTGCTATCAATAAATAAAACAATAAAAAAACTTTTTATTGATATAAACACATTCACTTATAAAAAGTCGCAAGGGCCCGGTACTAGGTTCTAGACCTGTGTTACAGGTACCCCGCTCATCCACCGAGACAAGACACGGTTTACATCAATAAAATTTGAATTTCATTTTTCATACACAATTTTACATATTAATACTAAAAAAAATATACACAAGGGAGTAACATCTACGTAAGATGTCGCTGAATATTTTCAATTTACGACTATGTAGAATGTATGTAAAAACATTGTGTGCATTGTAAGTTACCGTGCCGTTCGTTCGCTCCGACGAGAATGTAGCTATGCACGGTGACGTCACAACGCTGTAATCATCTGCCATTCACCTTGATTGCACTGACCGACGCTCGTAGTTATGACATTAAAGCCATTGGTATTTTTCGATTCGAGTTTTGCAGGTGCATTTTGTTTTAGAATACGTATACGTATTTGGATTTGAGAACTTTTTGTTCTTTGTTTCGCATTCTATTCTTAGATCGAGCATGAATACAACTTTTTCATAGTGCTGTTATCCGTCTTCATGTTGTTCCATTTTAAAAACAAAAGTGAATTTATTGACTTCAATAACCAATCCATCACATGTGTATGTAGCTAGTTAGTAAAACGATTTTATATTATGAAGTGATGCAATCCATCTTCATAATGTATGGCTAGGTTCCATTTTAAAACAGAGAGCACATTAACTGTCCTCAGTACCAACCCTCACTATCAGATATGTCTGTCTTCAGACATTTTTTCTCGAAGCTAATTGAATCGTCACGGGCCAGTTATCAAGGTGTCCTTTTTTGTTGGCTGTCTTTACTTGATTCGTTTGGTTAAACTCAAATTATACTCTTATTCGAGTATTACATAATGTAACAAAGTTAATTACCAAAAAATGTGTGCGTGTACTAGCGTACACTCGTAAGAAGTGAAACTTCTTTATGACGTTATTTTTCAAAAAATAATTTACTATATGCAACTTTACAGAAATTGGTTAAATAAAGTTAAATTAGATAAAGTTTAATAAAAGGCTTTTATTAAACTTTATCTAATAATCTAATCTATAATAATCTATCTAATATCACGCGTGGTAGGGATAAGAAAAAGATCGCGCGTAACGGAATAAAAAAGATGGCGCGTAACGTAACGTAAAGATGGCGCGTAACGAAAAAATGTTACACTAAATTTTTTTCCAACCCTTCCAACGATAAAGAAGTTTCACTTCAATAAAAATGTCGGTATTGAAAATACATTAGCTTCAGAATAACCGTTTCGTATCTTGCTGTAACAATCGAAGTAATCTTATCAATAATCTTATGCTCCTTAAAACATAAGCCAGTAACATAATCGAAGATAACAAAATGAGTAATGACCTCAATTAAATAACATACTAGTATAATATACGTGTTGAGTAATGTCTTCAATTACCTGCATAATATATGTAGTCATAGCTTTACAGGTGGCAGAACCAATGTAGTTCGACCGTGGAAGTACCACCGCCACACCTATTTCTACCGTGAACCATTTATTGCGTTTCGATGGGAGGATGTGGTTGAAATGAAATGAAATGAAATGAACTGAAATGAAATGAAATGAAATGAAATTAATTTATTGCAAGAATGTAGTACAAAGATGGTTACAGTAAGAAAGATCGTACATTCTACCATGACAATGGTGTGCAATCATGTCAATTGTGAAATTATAGTCATTAAATAAATTGTTATTATACCTAATTGGCATAAAAATATTTAAATTACATTTTAATTAATTATTACATGCATGTCATTCTTAGTCTATATATTGCCAGGTTGCCAGCATACTTTTGTATGATGCGACCATTTCAGTCCTCGGTAGTGGAAATACATATCTTAATCCTCCGTTGTGTCAATGCAATTTGTGATTGACTTCAGATAGAACTCATGTTCTATATGAAGTTGCTTTCAGATGTCCATTAGCGGCAGTGACCACTTAACATCAGATGGACGTTTCCTACTTAAATCAGAAAAATAAGTCAACTTGGACCGTGCTACCAGTCAACTTGATTATGAATGCCCAAGACAAAGTGACTCGAGTCGGTTATCAACTATGGTGGCCGCGGGCGATTCACGTGACTAGTTGGAGATATTGAGATTTATAGTTGTCTTGATTATTGCCGAGTATTAGCTATAGTTTGTTTTTTGCTTTTTTTTCGACTCGAGCATGCACTCCACGTGATGGTAAGTGGTCGCTGGCGCATGGACATTTGTAATCAACTTCATACAGAACATGGGTTCTATCTGAAGTTAATAACAAATGCGTTGCTACTCCCGAGGACTATGATGGTCGCTTCATATAAAAGTGTGCCGACAACCACACCCTTCCATCGAAACGCGAGAAATGCTTCACGCTAGAAATAGGTGTGGCGGTGGTACTTCTCCGGACTAGAAATAAGTGTAGCGGTGGTACTTCCCCGGTTTGTGATAAATTTGTGATAATACAGATCTTTATAGATGTGTTGATGTTGGTTTTATACGAATTTACAATTGAAGTCGTCAGGATGTAGAGTCTAAAGAATTTAACAAGACCAACGTGAAACTTGGTATTGAGCGGCACTTTGGTAACCCTATGTATTCTCAGTTTACTAAAAGGGTCCGGTTTAATAGAATTCTGTAAATTATTGACAGCAGCTGTAGGGTATGGGAGAAAGACATATAAAATAGTAAAGTAAGGTGATCGGGTTCGTGTTTTATTTTCCTTTATATCGCTTAAAACTAGTATATAGTACTAGGCATAGATATATTAGTACACAACTACACATCTCCATTTCTTAGTATTAGTTAAATTTGCTTTGTCGGCACGCGATATCAAATATTTTAGTCGTGTTATTTATACCTATCTCTGACGCTACAGTAGTATACGACACAATATTAACTCTATAGAAGTATTACATTAAACTTCTTCTGATCATATGCATGTATTAAACTTTATCTGGGAACCTAGTACTTGGTTCAAATCTTAAGTGTTATTTCTCCGTTGCCGAGCCAAAACTTCGTGCATCTGAGCTACGGTAGAGTCGTCAAGTATCGAGAATCGAATCGAATACCACCAGTCATGCGAGCGCTGATAAATATTAATGCGACATTCGTGTCGCGGGAAGTCTAAGCGTGGGAGCGCTACTATGATTTGTTTACGCCGGCCGAGCGGGCGCGCGCGATCAGCTGTGCGCGTGACGCGCGTCGCGTCACCGCGTGACGTACGCGCCGTTCTATTGCACGCCGTGACTAGTGCGTGTGTGTGCGTGATTTGTTGTGTTGCGATTTGTGATAGCTGTGACGGATGCGTGTGTGTGTGGGTTTGTGATTTGTGATAGCGTTGGATCGCGTGATGAGCGGTGACGGTTGCAGCATGCCGGTTGCCATGACGACGATGGGGGTACTGGCGTTAGGGGCGTAGCGTTGGAATGGTTAAAATTGTAGCGTTGTGCGAATCGATGCGGACCATAAATCATAGGAGTGAGTTAATGTTTATGTATCTAATACGGCGTTTTATTGTCTTTGATAGAGTATGTCGATCCATACAATTTTCCGTGTCATAACTTTAGTATACAATTTTATTTATAAATATGTATTCAGTAACAGTATTGAATATTTACGCTCATTCTGATACTTAATATCTTGTTGTTTAATCGTGTGTGTAAGCCATTGAAGACGACTGCGTAAGTGTTTAATAAGTTGACTTTACGTATAAAAAGTTGGGTTCTAACATTAATATTTAAAATATCCATAGACCAGAAAAACGGTCCGCTCAGAGTCTTTTAGGATAACTCCGGATCCATCGTTAGGGGATTTAACGAAATCCCTAAATTAGTAAAGTTTTGTAGAAAGTTCCGATTAGCCCCAAATGTGGACGTTCATGTAGCAATCAGAAGTTGAGCTGTTACGCGCGTTCTTTATTATTAGAGCGCCGAATAGTGGTTTCGCCGAATAACCGAATACGCAATACTTTTCGGCTTAACTTTTACCGAACCGGATATTCGGCCGAATTATTCGGTTTACCATTTTCTATTAAGAAATAATGCTCATAAAAAAATTTAATTGAGGTTTAAAAATTAATGTTGATATAAGAGTTTAGAAAAAATGCTAATTTGATTGAGGTTTCAAAATAGTTGATTTGAAGTTTAATTGCTTTATATTATTAGCTTTATCAACACACTCTGTATAGGATTTCTTTGACTTATAACATACATTTTATGTCAAGTTTTGCCTTTTTGTCCCATACCGTGACGTGTAGCCAAGAAAATAGAAAAAACTCGAACCGAATATATTCGGCACCAAAACCGAATAATTCGGCCGAATACAAATAGTGAAAAAGATGCCGAATACGCCGAATACTGAACATAGGCCTCCCCTAAATGGCGCCACTCCAACCGGTCCTGTGCCCTCTGAATCCAACGGTTTCCCGCTGTCTTCTTCAGGTCATCGGTCCATCTGAATACCGAATAACAACCGAATATTCGGCGCATCTCTATTAACTAACCGTCCATATTCCCCTGTGTTATCGACGACTGAAACTTTGCGACGTTTTACTGGACCCCAAATGTTTGGTAGATTAGGGATAATTATTGATAGTGGCGGCCGTAAACCTTATTTACTTACCCAATAGTCTTGATCGAATCATAACAGGGCCGTGCCCTTAGTACAAATTGTTTTGTTGTCATTGCAAAGTACATTCAAAAGTATTAAAGAAAACGGAAACGTAAACGTGCAACGTATACTGCAGTGTATGGACAAAAAGAGTACTTTGTACTGTATGTACTTCTATTTTGTCTGTTTTAATGTATTTTCTGTGTACAAATTGTTATAAACAAAAAAAAATAATTAAAAAAAAGGTGAAAAAGTATTGTTTTAGGAACCGTAATAAGCTCGTACCAAGACCACTGAATTACTGCTCATAAATTACAACATTCATGTTTGCCAAGTTACGGATTCCATACATATAAAAAATATTAGACGAGAAAAGGGTTAATGACCAACCGGATCATAACTTTTAAGCCAATTTCATTATTAGGCTTAAATAATCTCTTTAGATTCACACAGATGTGAAATTGCCCTAAATTAGGGCAGTTAGCAGAATATTATTTTCTATTTCTTATTAATGGGATATCATATGTAGGAAAGGTTGTAAGGATGTGTGTTTGTTTAAGACCGTTTTTTGTGACGAGGAGGAAACCTTCATAAGGTACATCGAAGCGTTGGGACTCCGGGTTATGTGGGATTTTTACCTAAAACCTTCTCGGTGGCCTTGCTCAGCGCTTGTAGGGGACCCCGGGATCTCCAATGAAACACACAAGTGTCTCTTAGCGCGGTGCTCACGCGCACACGGTAGTCACGTGCTCATCTCTTGGGGGACGTGTACCATGCCCTTTAACATCCGGTGATTACGGGGAGATGCCACACATACCGCCGTTCTTCTCGGGGTTGCTTGTTGAACGGTTCGAGCTCCCACTCTAGCCGTCCGCAACCCCAGAGGTGTATTTTTAGTCGCCTCTTACGACAGGCAGGGGATACCGTAGCCGTATTCTACTCCCCGACTACAGGGTGAGATAGTTTACGGCCTAGATTAACACAAAGAATACTTGCCGTGGTAAACGTGACCGATGCGGGCGAAGCCATGGGAATATCCGCCATAAGAATCTAAATTATATATAACAAAACAGATCACCACGCGGTTGTATATAAAATAACGAAGAGAAAGAGCATAATATGAACGGAGTAAGAGTCACGATTGAGCAATTTATATTCATAACATTCTATTAACGCGACAATAGGTCGAAAGATTTATGGCCTCAATGAGAGATGACGTCAACAACGATGCCATATATGCATTGGACTGTTCTTAGTTCGAGTTTATTATGTTTTTATCGAAACGATAGTTGGTTAGGTTTTCGTCCGTCATCGCAAAGTAGATTACAAGTTATATCTAAGAGAAAAAGGTGAACTTGTAATATACACTGCCATGTCTGGGCGAAAACGTAACTTCCATAAAAAACAATACTTGTCTAAAATCTAAGTCTCGCAACTCAGTTTTTCTACAGACAAAAGTTGTGTGATCCATGTAATACTAATCACAGATGCGTTGCTACTCCCGAGGACTAGGATGGTCGCCTCATATTAAAGTGTACCGGCAACCACATATTTCGTCGAAACGCAAGCAATGCTTCACATTAATAAAAAATACGCGACGAATAGATAACCTCTTTCCTTTGGGAAGTCGGTTAAAAATAGGTGTGGCGGTGGTACCTCCGCGGTCGAACTACACTGGTTCTACCATCTTTAAACCGTTCTTATTATTTCTATTCTATCGGATAAAAAGGGAATTTTTCGTGGCTCTCGATGATTTTTGTGGCTTTCTATAAAAACGTTATCTCTTAACACATTCCGTAATTTCGTTTACCTTTAGAAATATGCGTAAACTTACTCGCCCCAAACATTTCTTTATAATTCCCGCTGACTCTCGCTCTTTGGTACGATGAAAGCGTGTTTGTGAATTTAGCCGGCACATTTTAATGATTACGCCACGAGAATTTTGTGGGAATTATTAAATTTCGTTTTAACTTTGCTACGAAATGAGAACGGACATCGTCCTAATGCAATGTAATGGTCGTTATGGTCGCCAGTTCATTATTGTGTGAACTAATATTATAAATGTGAAAGTTTTGTAGGTATGTATGTTTGTTACTGTAAGTACGTTGGATTTCGCTCAAATTTAGCACACATAATACTATACTATACTATACTACACTATACTATACTATACTATACTATTCCAATGTAAAAATAATATGGAAAAAAAAGATATACAAAGAAAAAAAAGAAACCCACTGAGTTTCTTGCCGGATCTTCTCAGTTGAGGTCGTGTTCCGATCCGGTGGTAGTGTAAAAAAATATTGTAACTTACAATTTGTAAGTGCCTCGTAAGAGTTCTTTAAAAAAAAAGTTTTTATTTTAACTCGACTTCTAAAGTAACGATGCGTCAGACTGAAAGAACTAGTAATTAACAAAACATCTATTTTGGTGTAGGTTAAAAATAAAGCGGCCAGACCCCGGCCTCCAAATGAAAAGTGGGTAATTAGTATTGCGTAAATATCTTAGAACACAGTATTACGAGTAGTACAATCCAGTGTTTGAGTTGTGGGTGAACTAAATTAGATTTTTTTAGTATTAGAAGCGGAATAGATCGATTGCTTTAAAGATTGCTACGTAAAGGTCCGGGATTTCATTCCCGGTCAGGCACCCCCGGGGACTGTCCTCGGCGCTACAAAGAGGTCCTCTGAGTGCGTTGCCCCATCGGGCTCCTCACAGATGGACGGATGGGCCCACCACTCCGTTGGTCTTTACGACGGTATGCGACCACACATACCCCTGTCCTACGCGGGGTCGCCTGACCGAACGGTTCGAGCATCCCACTCTAGCCGCTCGCAACCCCGGAAGCCCCTTTTAGTTGCTGGCAGGGCTGGCAGGGGATACCGTAGCCCTAATCTGATCCCGGGACTACAGGGACGGCCCATCACTGGCCTAGAGTACGAATCTTGTTTTTTTTAACGGTTAGATCTGTCGTTTGAATAGCTTGGACGTACGTGAATATTTAGGCCGAACCACAATTCCCAATGTTTTAACAGATGAGTTCCTCGTCCTGCAGTACGTACATATTGAACTTCATGCATTGAAACTCTGTTTCTGTTCTATAGTAAGTTTAAATAAATGCGACAAGAACATCTACAACAAGTATATATTGCGGGATATAAACGAAGTTATGGCGGAGTTAGACTTTCCCCAGCTAGCTGCTTATTTCGTTACGATAGAAAGTTTTCGTACAACTAATGTCGGTTCATGGAGCAGTGATAGCATAATGGTTGAAACTTGCCCCTTTATTCGGGAGGTCCGAGGTTCAAACCCAGGCATGCAACGCGGATTTATGTGCGTTTTAGAAATTAATTATCACTGCTTTTCGGTGAAGGAAAACATCGTGAGGAAACCTGCACACCCGAGAGTTCTTTAAAGAAGTTCTCGGGGGTGTGTGAAGTCCACCAATTCGCAATTGGCCAGCGCGGTGGACTATGGCCTAAAACTCTCTCATTCCGAGAGAAGACCCGTGCCCAGCAGAGGGACAATAATAGGACAAACATTCAATGCAAGATATGAAGCAGCAAATATAGGCATATTCCGGGAAAGAGCCGATGCCATAAAGGAAGCCTATTCGCTGTTGTTTCAAGCGTGGCTCGGTACCTACGCGCGACTTTCTAGCGATTCTTTTCTGTGTATTACTAAGGCACTTATAACAGTAATTTATAGCCTTACTCTGTTTCCGTTTAAAGGGTGAAGTGAAGGTGACAAATAGGGGCAATTAAAGCGAGGGCCACGAAACTTTCAATTGACACTGCAAGCGACATTGTAAAACGAATTTATTGTGGTTCTGGAATAAGATTTCAGGCATAGAGTTTTTTTTTTATTGTTGTTTTTGAGGGAAAAACCTTCAAAAGGAACCTATCAACGTGGGCGGGACGCCGGGTTATATGAGATTATTACATTAAGACGCTCTGGTTGTCGACCTCGGTGCTGCGAAGAGGAATCCAGGGTCTCCAAAGGGGCGCAACCGGATTCTTCGGAGATATTTTCAATGTCATGGCAATCCCCAATTTCTATCAGATGGACTCTATGCTCGTTTGCCACTTTAATATTTAATGTCAAGAAGGCATAATGTTAGCAAATTTTCTTTTACAAAATATTTTTGTCTGCAATAACTCTACGATAATTAAGTTCAAAACTAATGAATAATCGCTGCACCGCGTTCATGCGGTAATTAGCTCCCGGTTCAATTTGGGTATGTTGTTTTAAGCATTATCGGAACGAAATTGTCATACGTTCCGGTATACAATGTCGATAATTTTAAGTATATAAGAACAAAACTATCATGTTGGATTTTAGACTAATATCATATCGCAGAATTGTTCCATGGTAATATGTAGGTAACGGGTGCTCACGATACGCGTTTTTTTTCTTATTGTTGATGTTTAGATCCACTTGCATGGATCATTGTCATGTCGATACTGGTAGCATGAAATCGCCATACAAATACCAATGGTAGATTGATCTGTCTAGTGCTAGTTTAGTTAGTTTTTTGATTTTAAGACTAATCGCCCGACTTTTTGTGTCGGAGGTTAAAAATAGCTATTTCGATCGGCCGTACAGGCACATTGTTGTTATGCATATACATGTTTCGCTACGAGACATGATTCGCAACGATAAAATGCGTAGACGAACGAAGCTTACCGACATAGCTCTCAAAATTAGCAAGCTGAAGTGGCAATGGGCCGGCCACATCGCTCGTAGGATCGATAACCGATGGGGAAGTAAGGTCCTCAAGTAGCGACCACGTTTAGGCAAAAGGAGTATAGGTCATCCCTACCAGTAGGACCGATGACCTGAAGAAGACAGCGGTAAACCGTTGAATTCTGAGGGCACAGGACCGGTTGGAGTGGCGCCATTTAGGGGAGGCCTATGTTCAGCAGTGAACATCAAAAGGCTGATGGATAGATGGATGGTTGTTATGCATAATTTTCAGTTTTTTTTTTATCTGACTGAAGTAGTAAACGAGCAGTCCACTTGATGGTAAGTGGTCACTGCCGCCCATGGACATCTGTAATTAACTTCATACAGAACATGGGTTCCATCCGAAGTCAATCACAGATGCGTTGCAACTCGCGAGGACTATGATGGTCGGCTCATACAAAAGTGTGCCGGCAACCACACCCTTCTATCGAAACGCAAGAAATGCTCCAGGCTAGAAATAGGTGTGGCGGTGGTTCTTCCCCGGTCGAACTACACTGGTTCTACCACCTTCAGTTATGTATATGAATAAGTTTATTGATCATACGTTACTGTTTAAATCATACCATCACTTGCTAGAACATTTGTCGCAAACGATCACAAGTAACGGATTGAGGTTACCGACTTATTTACCCCAGTCAATAATACTCCATTGTTCTGTCACGAATTGGGTTATACATAATTCCACTGAATTTGATATTGCGTACATGAAAACGCTAACTTGCGCCAATTGACCCGTGTTGATAGCCATGGCACATATCGACGCGGGTAACAAATTTTCTGGTATTTCGAAAAAATACGAATTTAAGTTACAGATAATCAAGTACATTAATATGGTTGCATAGATTAGATGTTACTTAATTTACAAAATAAGATGCTAGTAGACCATCGTATATATCGAGCAGTGATAGCCTAATGGTTGAAATTTGCCCTCTCGATCGGGAGGTCTGAGGTTCAAACCCAGGCAAGCACCACGGATTTATGTACGTTTTATAAAGTAATTATCACTACTCTTCGGTGAAGGAAAACATCGTGAGGAAACCTACACACCCGAGTTCTTAAAAAAAAAAGTTCTCGGAGGTGTGTGAAGTCCGCCAATTCGCACTTGGCCAGCGCGGTGGACTATGGCCTAAACTCTCTGATTCTGAGAGAAGACCCGTGCCCAGCAGTGGGACAATAATGTGTTGACGAGAGACCATCGTATTTGAAAATTAAGACTTTTTTGATAGAGTTTTATGTTCTGGTGTAAAGTTGCATTTTCCAGATACAACAAGATTACTCCGGTGCCGACATGACGTTTGTGTAATTTAATATGTTTATAACTAGCGGTGTAACATAATACTTACATCTTTAGTTAATGCTTATCTTTACTGTTGATAACAATCATTCGAGATTTGACGATTTTAACAACGACGAATCGTAGGCTTTTATTGTAAATATACAAAAATAAATGTTTGTTTGTGTGTTCTTTATCGAATCGTAAATTATTCATTTGATCATGTGATCTTTAGCAAAGTTGGTATTCATGAACTCGCGAAGGTTTCTGGAGTATTTTTTTTGTGATGGCATAGCAACGCGCGCAGTGTTCAGCTAGTTGTAAATATAATGATGGTCAATAGCAGAAAAATATATTATCTATGTACGTTTCCGACTGCTTACTTGAATATGATAAAATGTTTTGTGCCTGTATGAATGCTAGTGTATATTTCAGTCAACTAAAAACTAGGAAACGTTGAATATAAGCTACAGTTCGACGACCCGCGTAGCGCAGCGGTTACCATACCGGTCTGACACGCAGTGAGTCCCGGGTTCGATTCCCGGCCAGACAGGTATCTGAATGATGAGTTTAGATTCTTGTTCTCGGTCTGGGTGTTGGTGTATTCGTCTTTGTGTGTGTCCATGACACCCACGACACAGGAGAAAATCCTTCTGTGGGGCTTTGAGTGTACAAAGCGTTTTAAGTTGAGTTTAAGTTGTGTATGCACAGCTTTAGGTACCAAACGCGGAGTTTCACGCAAGATCAGATTCAGTTTAGGCGAAATTAGCTCCATTCATGAAACCGAGCAACATCACGTTGCAAATAGTTCGTGGAACACTATTCAGGCGACGTTGAATGGAAACACGATGCACGTAAACGGACCAATGCAGAGTACTAGACAGAGTAACGCAGTGTATGCAACTATTAAACGTGTATCTTTTATATAAAAGTGAAGTGGCGAACGAGCATGCAGTCCACCTGGGTTTGGCTGGTGCTAGAGTTAGTTTGCATACCGGCTGACTGATGAAATTATGACAATAATATCTATATATTAATACGTAAAAACTTGTGATCCGTTCTTAAGATAGTTGCCGCGGGAGTATGAAATTACTCACGGTTATAGTTGATGTAGAAAAGGTTTACGCAATGCTAATATTTTTTTCAAATAATGCATCAAACATACATAAAATCAACTAAAACACATTACACACACTACGTTTCATTTGACACAAACACATACATAATAAACTAAATAAAACATTCAATGTCTTACTGTGAAAACACATAACGTATTTTTTTTCAAAATACCCGCTATTGCTTCTAAATGCATCTTAGCTAATTAAACCTCTTTTACCTTTAACGGATGCATTCATAATACTTTGAAAATTATTAAAATTTATTTGAAATTGAGAAATATTCCTGCTACTTTGGACAATATGAAGATTAGTTTTTTAATACAAATTACGGTGGAATTTCGACCGTTGGGACGGGTGACTAGATGGCATAATTTCATCAGTTTAACGACTATATAAACGTTATATAAACGTCAAACGATTATATAAACGTCAAATTATATTTTATAACTAAAACGCTGTGTAAACTTGACAAGTGATATTTTCATCGAGTTTTTATTGTGACATAATTATTATATTAATACGTGAAGCAAAAATTTGTGACGGATTTTTAAGTAATATGCCGCGGACGGATTAGTATGAAATTTTGCACGGTTATAGTGGACGTAGAGAAGGAGTGCAGAATGTTAATATTTTTTTCAAATAATGTATTTTTCATACATAAAATCAACTAAAAACACATTACACACACTGCCTTGCATTTGTCACAAACACATATGTACTTAGTAAATGAAATAGAACATTCAATGTCTTACTATGAAAAGACACAACGTCAAGAATGTCAGATGACATTTGATTTTTAATTTAAATTACGGTCGAATTTCGGCCGATGCTACGGGTGACTAGTGATTATAAAGAGATAATAAAGAGAGAAGACCGAAAACGTATCTCAGAACACTTTACATATTCAGAATGCTATCTTTCATATATTTTCTTCGATTGTTTCTTTTTTCTATGTTAAACGATAATATTCGAAATGTGTTTTACTTATGTTAAATATGCCGTATTGAGGTTATCGTGATTAAATTAAGGTTCTACGTCAATGGAGGAAGGGGCCTGTGCGAGGCAACTGGGGCGTGCGTCAGTCGTATAAGGTAATTTCACGTGGTCAGTGGATAGGCACTAAACAGACGAAAGACTATTGTGTGCGAAAGTAAGAAGAATCTGAGGGTAAATGTTGAATGCTGCCGCTACCTATGTGTGTAAGTAAGATACATATATTCGAGGTCGTTCTTAAATACTCGGAATTATTCTAGCATGTTCTCTGATATGCAAGATTTATTTTTTATGTATCTTTCAATAAATGTACGAAATGTACTAAGGTTGACTTAGTGCTATAAGTATTCTCTGTCCGCCAACTGATTCCAACAGATGGCGAAATTGCAGTAAACATGTACATTCGGAAAGATTTCAGCTGGAGTATCATATCTAATCGCGATTCTAGAATGCGGCATGAACCCCATATAAAGAATAACCACCAACATTGTGAAATTGACAAGAAATCTTCTTTCTTCTTCTTCCCTCTACCTATAGAATCGTAAACTATTTATTTGATCATGTGGATGATCTTTAGCAAAGTTGTTATTCATGAGCTCGCGAAGGTTTCTGGTGTTTTTTTTGTCATGGCGTAGCAACGCGCGCAGGGTACAGCTAGTTTTCAATAAAATACTTTATGGAACATCACACTAAAATATATAGCTCGATGGCCACCGTACCGTCTGGTACATGTGGAGTCGCCTAGCTTGATAGTTCGACCTTCTACTCGGCCGCCCGCAACTAATATAACTATTCTAGTCCCGGAACTACAGGGACGATATTATTGTGCCTAAGGAATAAGTTGGAATACCTCGTTTGAGTGTATCTTACTACAGAATAAACGCAGTAGCGTTGGACACTGCTGATCTACAGCAGATGCTAATAGGGCTAATGATAGTACCACCACCTTACCGCAAATGTTCACACTAACAAACATTGGTTTTTAAATATAAAAAAGTTAATTGTATTAAAGTGATTGTAAGTATGTGGTTGGTAAGGAAGCCCCATAAACCTTTAAGTGAGGTTGTGCGTTGGTAGGCGTGGGTGTCAATCATAATCGATTTCTTATGAAGCCAACTTGTGTGCCTACATTGTATTGTGTTAGCGCTTCATGCCTGAAGCAGGGTGTATGAAAACTTGTATCAGGGGAGAAGTGTGAGATAACTGAGTGTCTGTCAATTTTTGTTTTATTTGTCTTATTAGTACTAATGCTGATGTGGCCCTGTCGCAAATAAAATGTTTTTAAACAGGACAAAATAATGGCGATCGGATGAATGATGAAGTGCTTAAACGACATGCCTACAGAAATTCAGAAAGACAAACGTCCTTTCATTTGTTAATAAATCTACATACAAACATAAAGTATATAAATATATGTGTATATAAATGTATAGCTCGCAAGCAAAGTTAAATAAAAGAATTCGAAATAACTTAATAAATGTCAGATTTTTTTAAATGTAAGCTTACGTGAGAAAGACTAAAAGTTAAAAACTGGTTTTATTTTTGTGTGTCTGTATTTTGAATACAGCAATTTTGTTTGATCCAGTTAAAGTACAGTCTACTTATGCTACTTTTTACGCAGAGGATAAGTAGGCTTCGTAATGTCGGAAAAATGGAACACGAGCGTGCACGCAAGCGGACGAATCCAGTAAAATCTCATATATTTTTTTATTTCACATGATATTTTTATACATAAATAGGTATAATAAAAGCACTCCTAGAATGAACGCTCTTTAAGCATAGTTTGAAGTGTTAGGTAGGCTTGGTTACTCCGTAAAGGACATTATGCTCTTTTAAATTTATATAGAACATTCATCATCGTCAACCCATTATTGTCCCACTGCTGGGCACGGGTCTTCTCTCGGAATGAGAGAGTTTTAGGCCATAGTCCACCGCGTTGGCCAAGTACGAATTGGTGGACAATACCAATCCATAATTGATAAGACTCTTTCTCCATTGATCGTACCATCCAATAGATACACACAAATGCCCAGGCCCAGAACAAATCGCCATTTATCGTGGTTATACACGGTGACTATTTGCAACGATTCTGTAACTAAAATCCAAAAGACAGCGATACAGTTGAAATGTAGTCGCGTTATCTCCTCCTTAACACAATATCGCACGAAGGGCAAATGCACGTCAACAAAATGTACTTATAAATATTAAGGAAAACAGACTTAGATCTCAATAATTGGGAATTGAACCTGGAACTAAATTAAATTTTGTTATTATGACTTTCCGACACGTACAAGTAAATCATTTACACGATCGTCCATCCTATTTAAACTGCGTACTTACTCATAAAAGCAGTGATAGCCTAATAAAAGCAGTGATAGCCTAATAAAAGCAGTGATAGCCTAATAAAAGCGGTGATAGCCTAATAAAAGCAGTGATAGCCTAATGGTTGAAACTTGCCCTCTCAATCGGGAGGTCCGAGGTTCAAACCCAGGCACGCACCACTGATTTATGTGCGTATTATACATTAATTATCACTGCTTTTCGGTGAAGGAAAACATCGTGAGGAAACCTACACACCCGAGAGCTCTTTATAAAAAAAAAGAAAGTTCTCGGAAGTGTGTGAAGTCCACCAATTCGCACTTGGCCAGCGCGGTGGACTATGGCCTAAACTCTCTCATTCTGAGAGAAGACCCGTGCCCAGCAGTGGGACAATAATGGGTTGACGACGACTTACTCATACAATTTATAAACTTACAGACAAGACCTTCTTATCTTGAGAATTACTTTTCCTTTCATTATACAGCAACTAAACGCTTCAAGAATCTCATACAAGCTGAACACAGTAATATGTGTAGTTCGTATTGAAGGTCTACGTAGCGAAAAATGAGGTCGAGCCTTGAAGCCTCCACTCTAACTAAACGTATGAGGGTGATTTCAAAACGACGATTGTATTGAAATATATGATACGTTACTCGTACCAGAAATTCATTTTTTATCGTATATTCAATTTTTATGATTTTAAGGAAAGATAAAACATCGAATTGATAAATGGTATTCTTTGAGAATGTTTAGTTACCTATAGCTATCTACATAAATTGTTTTTTTTTCTGGGTCATACTAATCACCTAGTTTTTTATATTTTAGTATAGATTGGCAGCAATTACGTAATATAGCCTACCTTTGTTATTATATTGTCAGCCTACCTTTTACATTTAAATGAAGTTTTAATGCCCTATAGTTATTTGGCAAAGGAAGATCTCCCGCCAGGCTAGGTGATCATGCCTTGGGAGCGGCCGTGTTCCGACAGTTGATGTTCGGAACTTGTATATATGCAGGATTTTGAGAATGCTTCGATAGCGTGTTTCAGAATACTAGTAGCGCCATCTCTTGATGAGTAGCGGGAGGTCGCCACAGTTATTTCTATTTTCTAACCAAAATAAAGTTTTTAATCTCGTCTATATTATAGGCATGATCAGTACATAAAAAAATTAACACAACATTTTTGAATGGAAGGGACCGGGAAGGTATGGTTCTTGCGTTTTGTTGGGAAGCTAAAGTTGCTCGCTAACTTGGCCTTGAATGTACAAGGCCACAATCCTAGTCCTCGGGAATGGGTCCATGGGTAAAACACTTAAATATTAAATAATTCAAAGGATTAACCTTGCAATTTGAAAAATACATTTATATGTCACGTCACGTCAACCCATTATTGTCCCACTGCTGGACACGGGTCTTCTCACAGAATGAGAGAGTTTAGGCCATAGTCCACCGCACTGGCCAAGGACGTATTGGTGGACTTCACACACCTCCGAGAACTTTTTTTTTTTTTAAGAACTCTCGGGTGTGTAGGTTTCCTCACGATGTTTTTCTTCACCGAAAAGCAGTGATAATTAATTTATAATACGCACATAAATCGGTGGTGCGTGCCTGGGTTTGAACCTCGGACCTCCCGAACGAAAGGGCAAGTTTCAACCATTAGGCTATCACTGCTCAATTTATATGTAAATTGCATATATCTGTAGCGGTACATTGAACATGTTAAATGATAAAAATATATCTAGTATGTAAATAAAATAAACAATTGCACAAACCTGCATCGAATGCAATTTATATGCAACTTCATTGTTTGTCCAGTGTAATTGCATCTAATAGGTCAAGCACCGGCGCATTACAACTTCCTGGCGGTGCCAGGTTCGAGTGCCGGCTAAATATAACCGTATTCGTGTTACTCATACGAGTGTACGAGAATAGACATGAAAGCGACCTAGCGACTGTAAGGGCCTCGTTTGGATGACATACCAATTTTTACTTGATACTCGTCTACATTGGTTTAAATGGTGGATTTGCCATGGGCGTAGAAGTAAGGCTTTATTTTTTTTGTCAAATATTGTTGATAGTACCTATTAAGATTGATATTGTGAAACCTATTTATGTACCTGCCTATTGATATTAATATATGGAAAGTTATTGAGTATATTTGTATCGTAAACTGACGACCTGGCGAACTTCGTTCCGCGTAAAAGTCAAAAATCTAAAATTATCAGTATTCTTCCACTTTATTATGCATGCATTATACATATAAACCTACCTCTATCTATTAAAAAAACTGTATTAAAATCCGTTGCGTAGTTTTAAAGATCTAAGCATACATAGCGGGAAGCGACTTAGTTTTATATGTAGTGAAGAAGATAACTATTGAGTTTAAAATACAGTAGGATTGACTAATATGGTTCACAATGGAAAGGAACATCGTTGTGATATTATCGTTTTAGATCAGATCTTGGGAAGACCAAAACTAGGTGAAGGGCCAAATCTGGTGTTGGTCTATCGATGAACATTTCCACTACAGTGGCAGCTATTCGCTTTGATTATTTCTGCTTATAATTCATTGTAATCCATTTGTTAGCCCTTTGATGTTCACATATCTACGCCTGCCCAAATTCCAATAGTCGCCGCACTTGCGTGTTGGTTACTATATTTAGTGCCAATCTCCAATTTTGTCTCTTAGTCATCTCTTGCTTGCGTTCATGGGTTGAGAGAGAGAATGGTGATATTCTGGACTGACACCAGGAGGTATATGTCGTTCAGGTCCAAGTTAATTATCAGTGGTAACGATAGCAACGTGTCTGAAATCTATCTGAAAAAAGTCTTGTTACATTGGATATTAAAAACATAATGGCAGTGACCACTTAGTGAGCGTATCCAAAAAATAAACTGGCGTTTCAGCACTTTTACATCGTTAGTAGCTAGTAATATTTAAAATCTAGATAATACTAGCTGACCCGACAAACGTTGTTTTGCGATATAAAAAAATAAGGGTGAACAACCCTTAAGGGGTATGAAAAATAGATGTTGGCCGATTGTCATAGATACCGGATAAGCACAAAAAAATTCATCAAAATCGGTCAAGCCGTTTCGGAGGAGTACGGCAACAAAACCTGTGACACGAGAATTTTATATATTAAATTGTCAATGTAATAATAAAAATATAAGAAATAAGAGCAGTAGCGGACAGAGAAAATAACCAATACACGTAGCTCTCCAAAACTGCAGCAACAAAGGCGTTAACGGTGTAACGTGCACCGTGAGTGATAAAAAGGGATGAAAAATTGAGGAATGTAAATAAACAGCGATAACATTTCACTCGACCGTTTCCGAGGTTTGTTTGGTATCGGCCGCGTGACATTGAGGGCCGTAGATACGATGTAAAATGTGTAAAAGAGAATGAATAATACAAAAAATGGGCCAAGGTCGAGTTGGGCTCGAGTGTGAAAGGTTCCGTAAAATTATCTACGAAGAATGTTACAAAAACAAATTTGTTGCATGGGGCCTCTTAAATATTGGTTTTATTCTGTTTTCAGTATTTTTTTTATCAAAATTGAGGAATGTAAATAAACAGCGATAACATTTCACTCGACCGTTTCCGAGGTTTGTTTGGTATCGGCCGCGTGACATTGAGGGCCGTGGATACGATGTAAAATGTGTAAAAGAGAATGAATAATACAAAAAATGAGCCAAGGTCGAGTCGGGCTCGCGTGTGAATGGTTCCGTAGAATTATCTACGAAAAATGGTAAAAAAAAAAAAGTTTGTTGCATGGGCCCCCTTAGTTGGTTTTATTCTGTTTTTAGTATTTTTTTTATCAAAATTGAGGAATGTAAATAAATACCGATAACATTTCACTCGACCGTTTCCGAGGTTTGTTTGGTATCGGCCGCGTGACATTGAGGGCCGTGGATACGATGTAAAATGTGTAAAAGAGAATGAATAATACAAAAAATGGGCCAAGCGCGAGTCGGGCTCACGCGCGAAAGGTTCCGTAAAATTATCTACGAAGAATGTTATAAAAACAAATTTGTTGCATGGGCCCCCTTAGTTGGTTTTATTCTGTTTTTAGTATTTTTTTTTATCAAAATTGGGGAATGTAAATAAACAGCGACAACATTTCACTCGACTGTTTCCGAGGTTTGTTTGGTATCGGCCGCGTGACATTGAGGGCCGTGGATACGATGTAAAATGTGTAAAAGAGAATGAATAATACAAAAAAACGAGCCAAGCGCGAGTCGGGCTCACGTGTGAAAGGTTTCGTAAAATTATCTACGAAAAATGGTAAAAAAAAACAATTTCGTGCATGGGGCCCCCTTGAATATTTTAATTGGTTTTAATCTGTTTTTAGTATTTTTTTATCAAAATTGGGGAATGTAAATAAACAGCGATAACATTTCACTCGACCGTTTCCGAGGTTTGTTTGGTATCGGCCGCGTGACATTGAGGGCCGTGGATACGATGTAAAATGTGTAAAAGAGAATGAATAATACAAAAAAGGCCAAGTGCGAGTCGGGCTCGCGTGCGAAGGGTTCCGTAACATTTATCTGTAGAAAAAAATAGTAAAAATCACGTTTGTTACATGAGAACCCCGCCATAAATATTGTTTTTTATTGTTTTCTTTTATTTTTTTGTTTTAGTGACAACAGAAATACATCATCTTTGAATTTTTCAACTGTCTATCATGTTTCACAACATGCAGCCCAGTGACAGAACAGATGGACAGACACCCGAGTCTTAGTTACAGGGTCCCGTTTTTGCCCTTTGCGAACGGAACCCTGAAAAAAGAAACGCACAAGTCCGTGATACGCCGACATTGACACAGTTCCCGAGTGGACTTCCTGCCCGCTCCCACTCTCGCGCCTGTCCGTTGTTATTTTTACCATTTCACGAACGCACTCAGGTGTCGTGCCTTTTTTTGAAGATTTTCGGCATTGTTACGTTGTGCGCTTTGGTCTTTATGCCGTTTTGTTCTAACGTATCATATCGATGTGTAGTGTCGTTTCGTTTACGTTGAAATTTGCCGGTGTAACAATGTTTTGCACTTTTGAAACTGGATGTGTAATATTCAAATGTTCTTTGTCGACGTGGCATGTCGACGATATATCAGTGTGCTATGGGAAAGGGGGGTTTTAATATATTTTGTATGTTTGTATGTATGTACGTATGTTAGTATTTTTGTCACGTGCCTAACCTTCCAGTTTAATATATTTTTATGATTGTAGCACTTATTTTTCTCTTTTCAGTAATATTTTCTTTTTTGTTTAAGCAGTCGGGTATTTTTTGATAACTTTAATCTTCTTCTTAAATGGAATCTCAGGTTAACTTTGAAATCGTTCTTCAAAGTACAAAACTAGATTGGATAAAATGTTCTAGTTGCGTTCGTTTAAAACATGTAAGTTTCGTACAACGTTCCGTTCTCATCTTCTTCAAAGAGTCTCAAAAGCTTCGTTCAGCACTTTCCATACAGCAAATTCGGTGGTATGAACGAAAAGTGTCTCATTACAGTTTTTGGGCTCTCAGACTGTTCTTATCCGCTAGCTTTAAGGACTGTTTACTGTCGGTGCGCCAAGACAAAACACACTTATGCGACTAATATAATTATAACTTACATACTAAGGTGTGTGTAAATAATATTTAGCACATGGTTAGGTACAACTACATAGTGTGAAAATGATATAGAAATTTAATTAATTATGTCATAATGATTGTTTTTGGTGTAAGCGGCGATATGCTTAGTGATGCTATGCATGCCTGATTTCAAGTTAATTTTCATGCTGTTACGTCATAATTCTATTCGTTATGCTTAGTCCTGTCGTGCAGGTAGTGTACGCGGGCCCTTAGACGACAACAACGTTATAGAGCTACCTACAGTTCTAATCTTCCTTTTCTGTTTTCTACACCAGAGCTATGTATATTACTGAGTTCAAATGTTTTATCAGACGATTTGCGTTACGATTGCTTCGTATGCCATACAGCTGTGCGCTACCTACTGGGGACACTGCCGTGCTTTTTAACGCTAAAAACCGGTCGAATATTGTTAAAATTTCGCAGACACTTAATCTATTCCTAGATTAACATATGGGATACTCATTGCCCTGGTAGACGTGACTGAAGCGAGCGAAGTCGCGGAGTGAGCCTAGTATATTAATATATTTAAGCTACCATCGGAGTACACGCGACGTCGACGCTGTCGGACCAATTTCCGTTCCGCCAGATAAGCTGAGCTCGCGTGAGCTCACCCCGTCGTTCCCAGGAATAATATTGGCCATAAATATTGGACGCTCTGGTCCCTCGTTCCAAACATGATAGTGTTTGATATGTGACCAAATAATCATCAGCGATGCTTGATTGCAGGTAATCGAAATGAATAAACCGGTTAATGTGGGTTTGTTAGTGTTGTGCTTATATACAGTGCATGTATGTGTGTATGAATGAGAGGATTAGGACTTAGAAACGGTTTGTGGTGTAAAACAACATACTTATGTTAATATCTAAAATCGTAATTTCTTCGCGAAATTTCTATCAAAGTAGTAACCGTATGTTTTTTTTTAATATTTTCTATTTTTATTTAAGCTATTACTGTGAAAAATGTATCGACTTGTTCAAGTTCCCCAATAATGTGTATCTGACAAGTATCTTGCTGTTTCGCATAGTCCGTACCTGGTGCTTAGGGTTTATTCGTTGTTTTGCGGTCATCCATAAAATTACAGACATGATTAGGTTTTCAGTGTCGTCTAACTAAGCATACGATCAACACGCATACACAGACATCGTTTTATAACATCACGGGGATACGTTCGCGCCGCCCGCCCCCGGCCAATCGTCCCCGAGAGCTGTTTGCATTGCCCTTAAATAATTGCGTCAGTGCGGCTCAGTTAACGATTATCGGACCCGTAACGCTCTATAAACATGTCAATTATACGCCCGTGTGTTTTTATTTTATGCAATTTGTTCTCGCGTGCATGCAGTGTTCGAAATATGCAGAGCTTAAAGGTTGGTGGAAGTTGATACCGGGATCTAACATTGTTCGGATAATTGTGTTACTTTGCATTTTGAATTTTATCCCATATAACCTAATATTTTTTTTTCTATCACCAGTGTGACAGAACGATTCTACTGCGTGTTAGACGAGTAAAGTGACCGCTCCGCTACGCGAGAATTTGCAATGATAGCTCCCTATTCGCGTGGATTATGTTCTACGCATATGTCGCTCCTCCCAGATGGGCGGCTGGGCCCACCGCTCCGTCTAGTCTTTACGACGGTATGCGACCACATATACCGCCGTCCTTCCCGGGATCGCCTGACCGGACGGTTCGAGCTCCCACTCTAGCCGCCTGCAACCCCGGAAGCCCCTTTCAGTCGCCTCTTACGACAGGCAGGGGATGCCGTAGCCCTATTCTGATCCCGAAACTACAGGGACGAACCTATACCTGTACCTACCTATTGTTACCACAACCGCGAATAAAGAAATTTATAGCCGAGAATATAAAGGTATCACAATTCTATTATCCGCGAAATCTGAAAACGCGAATGCGAGAACGGTGAATAAGGAGCTTTTACCATTTTAATATAAAATAGATTTATATACGAAGGCAATAGGCGAGCTATTGAGTGCTTTGAAACTTCGGATGTCACCGGTACTACGGTTTCAAACGATTAATAAACTCACTAGCGTTTGTAACGCGACACTGCGTACAAATAGCGCAACCTAATCTCTCGTGAAAACATTGCTTCCATTCGAAGGCCGCTAAGGGAAAAGTGTTCGCGGGTTTCGTAGGTACGATACGAAAATAGATAACTATCTTTGTATTTTCGGTCGTCGTGAATGAAGCTCGACGGAGAATAATTTGTAATTTCGGCATTTTCATTAAAGGTATTAGTGTTAATTATTATTGTCTACTCTCTATATTATTTTTCGATGATAATTTTAGATACTGTACCGAACTACGTAGGTTGATACAAATATAGAAATGATCTCGTATTTTCGATCATTGTGATTGAAGCTTAACGTGAAACAACTTGTAAGTAGTAATTTCTTCTTTTTTATCTGACTGAAGTAGCAAACGAACACGCAGTCCACAGTGATGGTAAGTGGTATCTGCCGCCCATGGACATCTGTAATCAACTACATACAGAACATGGGTTCCATCTGAAGTCAATCACAGATGCGTTACTACTTCCGAGGACTATGATGGTCGCCTCATATAAAAGTGTGCCGGCAACCACACCCTTTTATCGAAACGCAAGAAAATGCTTCACGCTAGAAATAGGTTGCTCGTTTGTTAATACAATTCTATAGAAAACCATCTGTTCGCGACAACAAAATACGTCTTGACGTAAGGAGATTTTATATCCGCATCAACCCATTATTGTCCCACTGCTGGGCACGGGTCTTCTCCCAGAATGAGAGAGAGATTAGGCCATAGTTCACCGCGCTGGCCAAGTGCGAATTGGTGGACTTCACACACCTCCGAGAACATTTTTTTTTTTTTAAGAACTCTCGGGTGCGTAGGTTTCCTCACGATGTTTTCCTTCACCGAAAAGCAGTGATAATTAATTTCTAATACGCACATAAATCATTGGTGCGTGCCTGGGTTTGAACCTCGGACCTCCCGATCGAAAGGGCAAGTTTCAACCATTAGGCTATCACTGCTCTTTTATAAAGTTGTGCTGCTGCTGCTGATTTTATATACTTGTGCTTAATTTATAGATGTTTCTCGAAATGATTCACTCCTTTGTTGTTGTCTCAAATTAATTAGTTGCACACTCATATATCGCACAAACGTTGACAACATTGCACAAAATGTTACTACTGGGAAAGCTGCAGCGTGTATTTTGGAAATGTGATGCCAAACACCTCATTAATCTTGTCAAGTTCGTTCCGCGAAGACGTACATGCTCGTACAATTACGTTTCTCATTCGTTTATACAATTGGTAGCATTCGTATAGTCAAATTTTGTACTCGTTTGACGGGTTTGCGTAGTGTTTAAAGGCTTGTAGGTTTTCATTCATTTAATTTCAAAAAATATTTTGCGCGGTAATAGCTAGTGATCGTTGTTTTATTTATTAGTGTTCCTAGCCAAAGATGATGATGAAGTCAATGATCAGAGAGCTATACCTCGGTCAACGAATTAGCCTTGCTATTGAAAGAGGTAATGTTGCCAGCATTCTGGAAATTCTTCCTCGGGACAGTAATTTGGATGTTGCATTTTATATTTAATTTGGCATTTTGTTTTTTTTTTTTTAACTTTTAAGTTATTCTTTTACATATAAGTACATATAGTTATAAAATTTAGTTATTTAATATATTCATATTATGATTTCAAATTTAATAAATTAATACAAGCCAAAGTCAACAGTTAATTAATAATAGGTTATTCTTTCTAATTGCTCGGTATCATGTAGGCTACATTCTGCTTACGATTTAGTTAGTCTTCATGAACATATATGATTGCTTCATGGTATACAAATACTTTTCTTGGCATTATTCAACTGCTTGTGAATAATATCGTTCTCTTCTGTCACATCTGTCATTGTTATATATTATCTTTTCCTGGCCATATGGGGCGAGGCCGTTCAAAATATACTCTCATTTTAATATGAATGTTTACTAATACCAACTTGAAATGGAAGGTCACTTTATATTGTTAACTTGTGGTTGTGAAAAACTTGTGAATTAATTTTGATTTATCTTGCTTTCAGCGTTGTAGCTTGATAAAGTGTAGGTAACACGAACCTGCTCCCTGTAGTCGGGGAGTAGAATACGGCAACGATATCATCTGCCAGTCGTAAGAGGCGGCTGACAGGGGGCTTCTGGGGTGTGGGCGGCTAGAGTGGGAGCTCTAACCGCCTAGCCAACAACCCCTGGAAGGACCGCGCTAGGGGGCACCGGTGCAATTCGTTGGAAATCCCGTGTGTCCCTGCTAGCGCAGAGGAAGGCACCGATGAGGTTTTAGTGAGTAAAAATCCCACACAACCCGGAGTCTCTCCCAAGGCTTCGGCTTTTGAAGGGTTTGAAGGTCACAAAAAAAGGTTACATGTAACCATAGCTGCTTTTTAATTCCTTCATCATATGAAATACTTAACTTTCCTAAAAGCCAAATCTTCTATTCAACTGGGTACATATTAAATTTGTTATTCTGATACTAACCTACTTGTAATATATGTCGATGGGCTACTTAACTTCAGGTGCACTGAATGGTCGTTCAGTTGTCCAATTACATAAAAAAAACTATTTCCTCACAGTTACCTTATCACTTAGCACAAGAGGCGATCATCAATGTCATTTCATTTTTACCACTGACAATGACTGGGTTATTTTGAAGTAGCATTGAATATTCGCTTGTGAAAGACGGTTTCTGTATGGGATGACATGCGATCCACAGGTTACGAGTCACATGTCATAAGGTCACATATGTTTAGTGTGTAGGTGATTAACAGAATTTTTTTACTTACGAAATGCTAGAAATGTACAAGGTTGTTTTGTAAGAGTAAATAAGAAGGTTAAACTAAAACCTCTAAAGAGTATGAAACAAGAAAATTGATCTGATCAGACCTACAAACTATTCAATATTTATCATCGGTTAAAGCGTATAGGATTAATCTGTTATGTTAAAAAGCTTTCATATTTTAATAAGCCTCAACATCAGAAGATAATGTTGTTTAATATTGATTAATATTATTCGTGAGGTACCCTTATCTATGAGTGGACATTACAATTATTCAGTATAAATTACGAAAATATTAAATGAAAAACAAAATTTACAACTATGTATAATTTACAAGTTACAATTACGAAATTATAATTACCAACTTACAATCTCAGTTATAATTATAATTTCGTAATATTTTCATAAACCAAAGTCTGTTTTTAGAAGTTGATTTCCATTCATGATAATTGATTTAAATGTTATTTAAATTCATACGAATTAAATCGCTTTTAAAATCTAAATAAAAATACACTTTAACTACGGTTCTATTTAAAAGCCATTCGACTAAATAAAGCTTCGAAAGCTATTAGTTGATTGATACACCCGTTATTTTGAGATCGGATCGAGTTATTTTCAAACCGTAGTACCGCGATAGGCATGGTCGTGATGTGTTTACAAAAATATATGTGGCGGAAAAAATTATATGTTTTTAGTAAAATTTGCCTAAGTAAGGTAGATAAGAACAAGGTTCGAACGGGGAGGTAACACGGTCACAACTACTTTTGGGTTTTTTTTGTGACGGGGAGGAAACCTACAAAAGGTATACCGAAGCCTCGGGAAAGACTCCGGGATATGTGTAAAACCTCCTCCGTGGCCTTCCTCAGCGCTTGTAGGGGGATCTCCAACGTACCGGTGTCCTCTAGCGCGGCGCTCCTCACGGGCTCATCTCTTGGGGGACGTGTAGGTACCATCTCCCTTCACCATCCGGTGCCTACGGCGAGATGCAGCCACACATACCGCCGTCCTTCTCAGGGTTGCTTGTTTGACCTCCGCAACCTCAGAGGCCCCCTTTTAGTCGCCTCTTACGACAGGCAGGGGATACCGAAGCCGTATTCTACTTCCCGACTACAGGGTGAACGGTCACAACTACTCATACCAGGAAGCAGTTCTTGTGTTTCTGTGTTGATGTCGCGACCATCTTTAACGACCCGCGCGGCTGATATCTGAATCATAAATTATGATTCTGTGTGATGATCTTTGTGTGTGTGCATGGCATCCATGACATGAGAAAATCCAGTGTGGGTGTGGAAAGCGTTTATTTGTCTTAATATTTGGGAGTGGCAACGCATTTACGATCGGCTTTAGGCAGACCACCTGTTCTATAAGAAGTTGTTACAGATGTCCAAGAGCGGCAATGACTACTTACTATTAGGTTGACTGCATGCTCGTTTGGTACTTTGATCTTTAAAAAAAGCAAACCAACCCCAACCAAACCCAAGAGCATAGTAAGCAAAAAAATAGCCCATGTCTTGTCTACCTACATGTCATGTAGGCAGGTTCCTAGACGCAGCTAACGTGAGCGAAGACAATAAACGTCAGCGAAAGTGAAGCGACGTGCATGATATATGACGAGATGAATATGCATTTTTTTGTTTGCAACTAGCAAAAAATATCAATTCTCCATGCTCGCTAACGACAAGACTGCAACACTCGTTATCACTTCCTGTGCTAGTTTTTCTGATGCTCCTACGTGTTATTAACGATGGAGAAATGTTTTCTTATTTTTGTCTAGCTGACGTCATTTGTATGACTGTTGATGCAATTTGTTCTCGCGAGCAGAAGTTCGTATGAAGTCACGCTCAATTTGCTTCGTTTATACCCTCTTTCGCATAGACTGTTTTATTAGAACCTCTGAAGTGCAGCGAAAATTGGTTTAGCTGTTTCAAAAATGATTTATACTACAAACATTTATCTACTAGTCAAAATTTACGGTTACACTATTTCAGGTAAATTCTCTTAGGTATTTTAAAACTTTAGGTGGTAATATAATTAATTACCATTAAAGTACCTACTACGAATAATTGCTAGATAGAGTACCTACATCCTAGTTCATATAATGATAGTAACAATATCCTTATATATTTAAGTCGGAAACATATGATTCTGCGAAATATTTTTTGCAATACGCAGTGAAAATATAACATTTTCATACAAATTGTGCGGTGGCGTAAAGTACAAAACTCTCCGAAATGAGCACTATACAGTATGTTGCGAGGGGGTCTACGAAACTCAGGGTAGACGGGGTGGGTGCCCAGCACAGTGCGGAGAGAGAAAAACATATTTCATGTTATGAGACTGTAAAATAAAAATTATTTGTGGACATTTAAAGAAAATAATTTATTAATATTAGGTATATATAGGACAGTTTGTGAGGATGTACATATGTGTTAGAGCAGTGATAGCCTAATGGTTGAAACTTGCCCCCTCGATTGGGAACTCCCGGGTTCAAAGACACGCACGACTGATTTTTCTGAATTATGTGCGTATAAGACATTAATTATCACTGCTTTTCGGTGAAGGCAAACATCGTGAGGAAACCTACACACCCGAGGGTTTAAAAAAAAAGTTGTCGGAGTCGTGTGAAGTCCACCAATTCGCACTTGGACAGCGCGGTGGACTTTGGCCTAAACTCTCTTATTCTGAGAGAATACCCGTGCCCAGCAGTGGGCAAATACTAGTGGGCGGATTTCGCAAATACGGTGGTGGAAGCAAGCTAAGCTGCGGAGCCACGGGACTAAGTCATTGTGTAATCGTTTGAACTATGATAAGTATTCGAAATTTGTGTGCAATACGTATGTTAATGTCTTAATCACATTTTTGTATTCAGTTATACGTTATGGGTTCTCTTCAGATTTATTCGATTTTTTTGTGAAGGAGACTTTCGTTCATAAAAATTTTAAGAATTTGTAATAATGTATGTGTTGTGAAAACAGAGCAATGTTTAATTTTAATGGTGTGTCCGTCTCATAACTCATGTTTTTTTTTAATTTTCTAAGTTTTTTTACTCAGTCTCATAATTAGACAACTTATATCGTGTCGTGTTTTTATTGTATGAAAGTGTCAGTCTTTAATTATGTCTTTAGTCTTTAGTTATTAATGTGTCTTTTCTTTTATGCTGTCTGAGTACGATCCCTTGAGATATACGCCCTGGGGAACTACCCTTGTCTACAGCCCTTAGCTTCTTCACTAATGGCTTTGTGTAGTAGAACTTAAATGAAATCCACAGGGATTGGTCTCGAATTTTTAATACGGGACGCGACTACGCGGTACTGAGCTACAATCGATATTCAATCACATTATCCCATTAGGGTCGTAAGCGAGACTCGTTACGTGGGCGTAAATGACGTTTGTGACTTAAAAAAATGGAAAAGACTTCAATTTGCCCTTTATTGTTCTGAAAGGAGACTCGACTCATCAACAGATCAGCCTGCGACCTATTGAAGCCTTGTATCTATACAGTATCAGATATGTGTGACGAATCAAATGATATATATTAAAAAAAAATGGATATAAATAAGAAAAAAAACAAACCCGCTGAGTTTCTTGCCGGATCCTCTCGGTTGACGTCGTATTCCAATCCGGTGGCCCCGTAGGCCTATACAAAATAAAGACATTTCATTTCATTTCAAAAAAAAATTAAAAAAAACAAAACATAAAAAATACGCTAAGTAAAAATTGTCCTTCTCGAAACTCAATCCTCACCAGTGCCGTCACCACTACCACCCTTGACACGAGCCACTGTTCTGGCTTGATTCAGCTGAGTAACACACATCCATGCCTCCATTCTCACAAACTTTCTCTTTAATATTACTAAAATATAAATTATATCTGTAACTATTGGTATAGTAAGTAAATATTAGCATGGCGATGACGCGAACGTCGCGAATCCATAAGTTTACCCCGAAATTTGCTTCTTCTTCTTAGTGCCTCTCCAACTAGTGAAGTAGGCAATCAGCTTGATAAAGTCGTCCTTATTGTTTGCTTGGCGGAAAAGCTCAGCTAAACCAGCTATTCCAGTCCACTCCCTGATGTTACGCAACCACGACTTCTTTCTCCTTCCGACTTTCCTTTTTCCAGGAACCTTGCCCATCATAATAAGTTGGAGTAGGTCGGATCGCTCATCGAAATTTGCTCAACGCTGCTAAAACACTTTTCGTTTAAAAAGAGATTCTCACGAGTTTTCTGTTGCACTCGTAGGATAGGAGCGTTTCTTTATTTTTTAATGTTCTCAAAAATGAAACACTAAGCAAACGTTCGCACGGAAGTGTGCACCTGTATCGACGATACATTGAATAGCTTTTATTTCAAGGGGCTAAACGAAAACATTTGTTCGATAAACCGTTAAGGTGCACTTTCAAGAGTTTCGACAGTTGCAACAGACGCGCGACAATTACGTCGCGACAGTCGCGAGTCGTGGTTAAGGCTTTACATAAAAATGTATGGTGTCAGTTTCAGACGTTGCGTGAAAAATGCGAAATGATATGGATTTATTTCGTATAGGCCTTTTTTGAGGGGGAAGCACGCTTTCGACACTCATAGCCCCACAGTAGGATTTTCTCCTGTGTCATGGGTACCATGGAAACACACAAGACGAATACACAAACACCCAGACCCAGAACAGGAATCTAAATTCAGCATTCAGATACCTGTCTGGCCGGGAATCGAACCCGAGACCCATTGCGCGTCAGACCGGTATGGTAACCGCTGCGCCACGCGGATCGTCAACCTTTAAAAGGTATCCTTCTCGGTGGGAGTGACGCCGGATAATGTGGGATACGTACGGACACTTTTTTTTTTTTGTTTTCGAGGGGGAAACCTTCCAAAGGTACTCGACGCCGTGGGAGCGACGCAGGGTTATGTGGGATTTTTACCGCACTAAAGGGTGGCCGTCCTCGGCGCTGAAAAGGAGGACTCCGGGATCTCGAAACGACTTCAATCGGAATCCTCCGAGCGCGCTGCCCCATCGGGCTCCTCCCAGATGGGCGGCTGGGCCCACCGCTCCGTCTAGTCTTTACGACGGTATGCGACCACACATACCGCCGTCCTTTCCGGGATTGCCTGACCGAACGGTTCGAGCTCCCACTCTAGCCGTCTGCAACCCCGGAAGCCCCTTTTAGTCGCCTCTTACGACAGGCAGGGGATACCGTAGCCCTATTCCGACCCCGAGGCTACAGGGACACGTACGGACACTAGTCTTCCGTTTTCCATCTTTTGTTTACGACTGCATACGGTACACATCTCGCCTTTCTTCCCGGGTTTCGCTCCCAAATCGAGCTCCCAGTCTTGCCGCTACCCGGGAAGCCTTTTAGTCGCCTCTTATGACGGGAAAGCATACCGTAGCTCTATTCTAATAACTTCCAAATTCAATATTTTAACACGTTCGTTGCATTACGAGATCTATCAGAAGTCTTGCACGACTTTCGTATATTGCGTGGACTAAAATTCAGCTGTTTCACTCTTTGCGTGGGACTCTAACTTGTAAAGTTTTTTAAGTATGAACAAGAAAAATATACATATGTATTTGTTTCCTACTTAAGGGTGAGTTCAAAGACACAATAAAGAAAATAGTGATGGATAAGGTCCATAATGTACGTTACTTTTTTTTCAAGTATATGTCATTAATTATTTGGAAGATATTATATATTTTCAAAGCTGTATTTTAGAAGACTGATTAGGTCTCCAACACAAACAGGGATTAGTTTTGAGATCTTTTTGGTCTATAAAACACTAGTTGAAAGTTTTTGAAAATGATGTCGCAGGCAACGTGTTAACCGATTTTCTAAAGGAAAAAGGTTATCTATTCGTCGTGTATCATAATTCGGAACACTACATCTATAATATTAGTTTTACTAGTGTTGTCGCTATTGACAAGTACGTAACGAATACGATGCGACTATCGTGCGTCAATCGCATTAGTCGCCTCTCTTGATACACCTTTACTCTTTCTCAACGTTAAATCTTTTATTTTTACCGTTCGCGGTGAATACGGCCTGTGCAAGTATTGGTATAAGGAAACGCGTGCATCAGTCCTACGGTTACCGAATAAATATGCTTAATTTATTCCTATTGTTGCCTTTAGATTGTTTTGTTCCTTTGCATCTTTTTGGGATGTTACGTTTTTGTCTCGTTGTTTATTATTTGATTTATTTCTTTATATTTGATACTTGATACCCTATAAAGTAGAAAGTTTCAGTTTGTTTTGTACTTGGAAATGTGATCGAATATTAGGTTGATAGAACAGAATAGGATGCATGTTTGTTGAGGGATGCGGACTGTTCCTAAAAACACTTAGTAAGAACGCCATTTAATATAATCTTTGGCTCGCAAATACCTAATTGCATAAACTTCGTATAAAGTACCTTATACTGCTGTTATAAGGTAAAATGGTTGTGGTGGTAGAGCCAGTGTTGTTCGACCGGGGAGGTACCACCGCCACACTTATTTCAAACACAAAACAGTTCCTGCGTTTCAGTTCACTCTTGTATAAGGCGACCATTTTAGCCTCGGCAGTAGCAACGCATCTGCGATTGACTTTAGATAGAGCCCTTGTCCTGTATAAAGTTGCTTACAGATGCATATAGGCGGTAGTGACCATTTAAGAAAGACTGTGTGCTTGTTTGCTACCTGAACCGGATTAAAAGATTCAATTTTTTATTTAGCTGTTTTATTTCTTTATTTATTTATTTAAACTTTATTGACCATAAAAAAACAATGGACAAAAGGCGGACTTAATGCTTAATAGCATTTTCTCCCAGTCAACCTTAAGGAAGTGCAGAAAAATTGAAGGCGGTACAAAAATAGGGAAAAAAACACAGAATCTAAGAATAAATAAGAAATAAAGAGAAAAAAAAGAGAGAAAAAAAAAGAAAAGATATATAAATACGAAGAAGAAAAGTAAATATACATATATATTGTTATATAAAGTCAATATATAAAGAAATATATGTATTTACATAAAGTACATAGGAAATGAATATTAATATACGTATGAATGATTAAGACGTATTACAAAAACAAAGTGTTACATCAAAAGGATTTAACTATATGTCATTTTAAGAAGGTGAGCACGAAGTTTCTGTTTGAAGCAGTTTTTGGAACAATTTGAGCACATCCTTCTCAATTCCTCAGGAAGAGCATTCCAAAGTCGCACCGCTTGGATCGTGAAGGAATTGGTGAGAAATCCAGAGCGATGAGCAGGAAGAGACAGAACACGAGAATCGGAGGAACGGAGATCTCGTTGGTGAAAATCACAGAGGTATCGAAATTTACATTTCAAATACTCTGGAGCAAGTGGATCAAAAAGAATGTTGAAAATGGAATTGAGCAAATGAAGCTGTCTACGTTCACGAATAGGGAGCCAATTGAGACGGCGACGATAGGAGGATATATGGTCGAATTTTCGTAGACAAAAAATGAAACGTAGAGAATAGTTAACAAGACGTTCAAGTTTGTTAAGAAGATTTTCATTGATGTCAGAGTAGCACACATCAGCATAATCGATGATTGGAAGGACGAGCGTCTGCACAAGATACTTTTTGGTAGAAATGGGTAAGAAATTCCTAAAACGGTTAAGTGAACGTAACGTTCCAAAAACCGACCGACTAATTTCAAACACATGAGCGTTCCAGCTCAATGTTGAGTCAATATATATACCTAAATTTTTAACAACCGGTGAGAAAGGAATAACAGTATTATCTAAAGTTAAGGGAGAAACTGAATTTAAATCTAGTTTACTTAATTGACGCGAGCTTCCAATAATAATAGCTTGACATTTGGTTGGATTAACACTGAGACCAAAATTTTGCGACCACATATTAATGCTGTCTAAATTTCTGTTGATCTTAGCAATCCCAGCATCGATGTCATCTGCAACAATTTGTGTATATATCTGTAAGTCATCGGCGTACAAATGGTAAGAACAGTCAAGGGAAAATGTTATGAAATTTATGAATACGGCGAATAATATAGGAGAGAGAATACCGCCTTGTGGCACACCAGACATTAGGTCACACCAATTGGAAAACACACGGTTAACTTTGACAGCTTGCTGGCGACCACGAAGGTAGGAGGAAAACCAGTCCAGAACTGTGGATGAGAAGTTAATATGTTGAAGAATGGCGAGGAGAATATCGTGATCAACCATATTAAATGCGTTAGAGAAATCAATAAGAACTAAAATGGTGACCAGTTTACTCTCCATGCCTTCTCGGATGTCTTCAGTAACTTTGAGAAGGGCTGTAGTTGTACTGTGCCCTGGTCTAAAACCCGATTGAAACGGAGAAAGAAGATTATTACTGAAGAGAAAGGAGGAAATTTGCTTATGAACAGTAGATTCAAGAATTTTTGATAGAAATGGTAATATTGAAATAGGCCTATAGTTGTTTAGTTGGCAGGGATTAGAAACTTTCGGAAGAGGAGAAATAAATGCTTTACGCCAGACAGAAGGAAAACACCCTGTCAACAATGAACTATTGATAATGTGGGTGAGTACAGGGACGAGACACTCTAGAAGTGGAAAAATCATAGCTCTTCCCACATTGTCATATCCAACTGCTTTAGATTTGAGAGAGCATACTGTTTTCTTAATATCATCCACAGAAACTGGAGAAAAGGAGAAACTATTAATTTGGGGTTGATTCATCGAACGTATTTCAGAAATGGTCTTGGATTTAACTAACGGGTTAAGGGAGGAACACGACGAAAAGTGTTTATTCAAATCATTGAGAGAAAACGGTGGCATATTAGGGGAATTCGCGGATTTCCCTATACCTATGGAGTTTAGAAATTTCCAAATGTCAGCCGAGGAGGAGTTTGAAATATTGTCGTAAAAATAACGACGCTTGGCTGCCCTTACCATTTGGTTACATCTATTGCGAGCAGCTTTGTAAAGGTCCCAATTTTGAACACACCTGTTACGCTTGTATTTCCTAAACAATCTATCCCGACGTGTCATAGCCATCCTAACTCCACGAGTGATCCATGGGGCAGGAGGTCGCTTAACTTTAATAGGCTTTAGTGGAGCATGCAAATCAAAAAGATTCAATACCGCAGTATTGAAAATAGAAACCTTCTCTTCAATAGATGTTGCAGCAACCACTGAAACGAAGTCAATGTGACAGGCGTCTTTCTTTAATGTATCGAGGTTTATCTTTGCAAAGCTGCGCATCCAAATGACTTCAGGTTTACGTTTAGGAGGCTTTGCTTTATAAGAAACATATATAAGGTCGTGTCGGGAAAAACCAGGAGCCAGTAACTGTCCATGAGTTATAACATGATCTAAGGAAGAAACAAACATTAAATCAAGACAAGTATCTTGTGAGGTAAGATTATGGTGTGTAGGAAAAGAAGAAATTAGAGATAAATTGACGGATTTAAAAATATTTAGAAGCCTTTTAGACCTAGAAGAACAACTACTCATATCAGTATTAAAATCGCCCATGATGATGTGGTGTGTGTACTCTGAACAGAAAAATTCTAACACATTTTCGAGACTATCAAAATAATCTGTGTTAGGAGGACAGTAGACGACTCCAAGTGCGACCTTAGCGTTATGGACTCTAACCTCAAGAAAAATGTACTCACAGGATGCAGAATATGGGGAAGGAGATGTACCGATGATATTGTATGGAATATCGCTCCGTAGATAAATGGCAACTCCCCCTCCACTCTTGCCGATACGGTCATTTCTTATGAGAACATAACCAGGGAGACAAAAAGAAACAGAGTTCAAAGAAGGATTCAACCAACTTTCGGAAATCAGGATAGCATGGATAGAGGAAGTAACAGAAAAAGTGTCAAGAAGGTCAGTAAAGTGAGAAGGTATGCTTTGCGCATTTAGGTGGCAAACATTGAAAGAAAAATCGGAAGTGCATATTGAATTATTCAGTAAGTTTCCAAGAGTAAAAGGCTCACTAAAGGAATCATTGCTCAAAGTGGATGCAACACTTAAATCACAAGCGGAGAGAAATGAATTATCATCAGATTCGTCGGACATTACAAATACACATATAAGCTCTTATTAAATAAATAGGTGAACGTAAAATAAATTTTAAAAGGGTTGCAATATTACATTATATAACTGCACGTCCCGCCGGTAGAAATTATACAAAAAAGTATATAAACAAAAAAAAAAAAAAAATACAGTATTGTACAACTACACATGAAACAATAAACAATGAAATTACAAGAGTAATGAAACGAAACAAAAAAAAATATATAAGGGTACTAAAATAAAGTTGAAATACAAACTCTTTTTTTTTTAGTGTGAAAATCACACAAAACAAAAAAAAAAACTTAAATAAAAAAAAAGTTAGACAAAGGAGAAAGAAGATAGGTACATAATTGTGGCTTTAAAATAGCAAACTAACAAAACTTGACATGTAATGTCACAATAGTATATCATTCTGACCAGACATTTTATGAACAGACAAACATAACTATGTTATAATATTAACATTAAGAAACTAATAAATCTAATAGAAAGTATAATCATTTGTAATAAAAAAAATTATACAGAAATAAAAACATAGTGTAATACAAATGCAATTTTAGAACGACAACCAAACACTGAAAAGTAATGTCCCAGTGACAGTTCACATCTGTCAGGCGTCATTACAGTCAAAGTCGTGATGTTAGGGATAAAATATTATGTTAACTGCCTATGAGTTTATAAGTTGTAAATACAGTTTTTCAGTTATACCTACATTATTACTACAACCAGAAATGCAAAGTATGTGCGGCGTAAATAACAAAACTTGTGAGAAGTTACCCGTAAATAATTAATAATTGTGAAACAAATTGGGATGAACAATTATGTAAACAAAGATCTTAGGAATAGATTGATTGTATAGGCAAATGAGGTACTGTTATTTTTTATACCTCGCGGCACGTTTGGACTTCAAATGCTGATCCACTGCCGGTGCTGGTGACGGAGACCTCGTACCCGGCTGGACTTGAGCATCACGCAAGTCGCTGGCTGATGCAATAATGCCTTTGAAGTCCTCCTCTTCAAATATCCGATGTCTGGAACCGTCTGACAACTTAACCATAATGATGCCGTCTGCAGTCCAGCAGTTCTTCATGCCAAAATGTTGCCGCGCTTGTAAAAATAGCGATTGACGGCGTCGAGTAAGGAACTCGGAAACAACATAGGGAGTTCCTTTAAATGCTGTTTTCTTCTTCCACACTGAAGACTTATCAGAATAATCACAAAAGCGCACAAGAACCGGACGACACTTTCCTTCACTAAGTGTACCGAGGCGATGACAGATCTTAAACTTATCACAGGAGATGTCTGGTACACCAAGTTTACTATTGAAAAGCTTGGCTACATACACTGGGAGCTCTTCAATGTCCTCTGGTATCCCGCTGACTAAAAGATATTTTCTACGGTGACGCATTTCACTAACTTCAACGGAGCGAGCTATCTCTGAGATTTGCTGTCTAAGGAGATTCAGTATGGACCAGACATGAGTCTTGAACTCAGAGATTTCTTCCTGCAAGCGGAGCAGAGTGACACCACTGCGTGGAGCAGAAGAAGCCTTCAGCTGAGACTCCAAGTCAGCAAACTTCTTCACCATAGTAGTCTCCAGAGCCTGTTGTGTTTCTAGGACTGCAGTGTAGTTTGCCATTGTAGCCAGACTCCAATTCACACACGGTTGTGAAAAATGTAGGGGTGTGACAGTGATGTGGACAGGGCAGTGCAGTTTAGTTATAGTATTAGTGCATGTATTGGATCACTAACACTTGTGAGTATCAATTGCAACGAAAATATCTTTTTAAAAACAAAAACTCAAAGAAAATTGTGAGAAATACTATTAAATCGTAATTTTAATACAGGAGTATAATGTTACTTTTTTTCCACCTACCGCCCAAAAAAAGTTCTATGCAAACAAAAATAATAAGTCTTTATATGTATGTTTTTATGTATGTTTGTATATATATATATATTAGAAATTGATTATCACTGCTTCTCAGTGAAGGAAAACATCGTGAGGAAACACTAGGCCAGCGCGGTGGACTATGGCCTAACTCTCTCATTCTGAGAGAAGTCCCGTGCCCAGCAGTGGGCCAATAATGGTTTGTTGAGAAATATATAAACACGTTTGCTTCTTCTTACTATGATGTAAAAACGCGGAAGCAAAAGGTACAATACGGCCCAATTGTCGCTCATAACCAATCCATGTTTATGCCAGTACACCTGCAACATCGATAAAGTCGATTCTTTCGTTATACACTGACGTTTATTACGGATTTGAGCGTTTGAACACGTTTTACATAGGTTTTGTACCTTTTGCTTGTAATTTGTTTTTAAGAAATGGAAAATGGTTGCAGAGAAATTTTGAATTAGCTGGCAATCACGCCCTTCTACCAAAAACCAAAAACAGCTTTATAATAGAAATTCGAGAGACAGTTGCGTCACCCCGGTCGAACTACTTATAAAGGGTTCCACCACGTCACTTTCTACAACGTTATAAAGGGCAATACATACAAAAATAAAAAATAAAAATTTAATAATAATAATAATAACTTTATTGACACAAAAAAGTAAGTACATTTTAGTCATTTGAAGCCTCTGGTTCCTAAAGTAGTCGAAACTGTGTTTCAGGGTCCAGCGTCTTCTCCCATTTTCGTTTGTACTTTATAACTTACATTAAGTGACATGTTAACAAAAAAATAAAAAAGTAAATGAAAAATAAACAAAAAATAAAAAAAATACAACATAACAAAAAGAAGAACCTCAACTGAGAAGATCCGGCAAGAAACTCGCTGAGTTTCTTGCCGGATCTTCTCAGTTGAGGTCGTATTCCGATCCGGTGTTAGTGTAAAAAAAAATGTTTAACTGACAATTTGTAAGTGCCCCCGTAGGCCTATACAAAATAAAGACATTTCATATCATTTAATTTCAGTACAGTAACATCAAAATGATTGCATGTGTACTAACAATAAAAGTTATCGAACTCGCTTTCGTTAAACCCTTTTGACCCTTGTATGAGGATACATTATTTCCTGTCATTGTTTGCGATTCTCAAAACAGACTTGCCGAAACGGGACCGGTCCCCTCCATATACGGAGACGGACGATTTGACACAGGTGCATTTGAACGCTTGGCAACAAAAAATGGTCTGACAAAAGTTCCGGGTTCGATCCTCGATCAGAGGTACACCAATCAAGGTCTGGCTCAGCATGTATATTTATATTTAAAACTAGCTGTACCCTGCGTGCGTTGCTACGTCATCACGAAAAAAAGTACACCAGAAACCTTCGCGAGCTCATGAATAACAACTTAGCTAAAGATCATCACATGATCAAATCAATAGTTTACAATTCTATAGATGACATATAGACAAACATTTATTTTTATAAAGAAGGAGATGTGAAGTAGCATACGATGTTATAGCCCATCTGATGGTAAGTGCAGCCTATGGACGTCTTCCCCTTAACTTTTTAAAGGTCAATAAAAAACCGATCATAAATGTGTTGTTACTTCTAAAGACTAAGATGATTGCTACATGCTTCAGGTGAGCAACAACACCATGCCCATTTGTAGTGTGAAACTGTTATCGTGTTTCGGCAAAAGTGTATTATGTGCCGACTCAATTTATGAGGTGACTGTCTTAGTTCGCTAGAGTGGCATCTAATTTGTAATTGGCTTCAAATATAATCCCTGTTCTATGTGAATTTGGTTCGAGATTTTCATTGGCGGCAGTGACCACTAACCAATAGATGGACTGTATGCTCGTGTGCTACTTAGTGTGCTAGTTTAAATCATTTATTATTAAGATCAAGCTTAGTCGAAAAGCATATTATAAAATTTCGGACATATAGAAGATAAACAGCTTGGGACTGAACAATACGTTTCCGTAATTAATTGAATGTCAAAATGTAGCGTATCCTGCCAAATATGTTTATTGTACAGCCAAATATAAGGCAAGATACTCGAGCTAACTTTTATAACCAATGTAAAAACAATGTAGCAATAAAAAAGGTATACATAGAAAAACAGACAAACCCACTGAGTTTCTTCCCGGATCTTTTCAGTTATGGTCGTGTTCCGATCCGGTGGTAGTGTAAAAAAAAATATGTAACTGACAATTTGTAAGTGCCTCCGTAGGCCTAAGCAAAATAAAGACATTTCATTTCATTTCACTTCAATCTTACACACCATACGTCTTGTATCTAGATCAAAAAGCTCATATACCTATAGTTCAGAGGGATGTCTGTGAACTTAAAAAGTATCTCGTCGTCCAACATTAAAGGCACCGTTGCCTCGCGATAACCCGTAATGGCGATCCTTCCAGCACGGGGAAGTGATAATATCCGTCGCAAGGAGGGTTCCCACGCGTTCGATTAGCGCTGGACACTTGCCCACTTCCTTTCTGTAATGTGGGCAAGTGTGAACCGGATTACTGACTGATATATAGGATATGTTAACAGTATTACGTAATGTTTGTGGTTAATAAATTCGATAAGAAATAAAGTATTTACGTGGGAATGTACATTAATATTTTATTAAAAATTTGCTGAACCTATTTAGTACATCCTCTTAAAAAATGTTTAAAATACTTAATATATCTATAAACTGTATATACATGCGAAAGAACATATTTTTTTATTCATAGGTAGAGTTCAAAAAATATAGTTTTAAAATTGGTAACTTACAATTGAAGTATTTTTTAAAACAGAGAAATCCATTTTAATCCCGTAATTTACCACAGAGATTTGGCTGTACTATTTGTAAGGGAAATGGAGATTCCGGAGCACGAGAGCCTGAGAGCAACGACCGATGAACGCTGCTCCCGATGGAAGTTCCCGTCCTGTAAACGATTTATTTCAGTGTGTTCTTAAAAGATAAGATTTAAAAGGATGCTTAACATTGTCTATATCTTTTAAGGAATGATAATCGCTTTCCATAGAATTAATTAGAGAAATAACGAAGAAAAGGGAAAGTAATATCGTTTTGTAATTTTTTTTAATAACTTGTAGTTTTGATTAAAATCTAATTAAATTATAATTTTTGTAGTCGTCATAGTTGGACTTTTCATATATATTAAATAAACTTATATTAAAAAATATTTCCACAACAACAACAATGTAACAAAATGTATTTAAGTAAATTTCTCATTAAATACGGAATAAAACATTAAGAACATTTAAAACAATCGAATCCAGTTTGTCAATCCAGAAGATTGTTATGCAAATTATGTTCTACATAAAGTATTATACGGGAATGTTTTATGTAGTAAGATTTAACTTTTAATGACCCATATCTTTCGAATAAAATACACGTAGGACATATCCGTTTTATGACACATTTAATTTGGAGTCCCTACGTGCTAGGGAAATGGGGATGCCGGGAAAGACGAAGGGTGCAACGACCGAGGGCCGTTTGAACGAGGGCCGAGATTCGGATTAGTTCGAATTTTATTATGAGCGAGAGGGTTTCGCGACAGCTAAGTAAAGTCGTCGGCGAGCTCGTTAATGGTGTACTACGTACTTTGAAATTAAGTTGCAAAATGCGAGTTGAGTTTTTTTTTTTATTTGACTAAAGTAGCAAACGAGCATGCAGTCCACCTGATGGTAAGTGGTCACTGCCGCCCATGAACATCTGTAATCAACTTCATACAGACATGGGTTCTATCTGAAGTCAATCACAGATGCGTTGCTACTCCCGAGGACTATGACCATCATAGTGAAAGTGGGCCGGCAACCACACCCTTCTATCGAAACGCAAGAAATGCTTCACGCTAGAAATAGGTGTGGCGGTGGTACTTCCCCGGTCGAACTACACTGGTTCTACCACCTTGAGTAATTATTTTGATTTATATTAACGTATAGTATAATTTGAAAGTTGTATCTTAAAAGCTTAACCGAATCGTGTTATTACTCTATACGAGTAATCATTTACACCATGATTTAGTTTAAACAATGTGGTAGCAATAACACGTCCGCAATATCATGGCGCGATGCGTCGTGACGCCACCGGCACGCGTGTCTAATGTCGTCGGTTTTGTAATGCAAATGGCGTATTCGAATTCTGGTGGAGTAGCGCGGTGGAGCGCTCAGCGGCCCAACGCCCGGTGGGCCAGGAGACATTGGCTGCAAGCGTGAACCACGCCTTCTAACGCGAAGCTGTTCTTGTGTGTCAGTGGAAGGGTGTGGTGGCGAGCAGGCAACTGTGATTGACTTTAGATAGAAATCCTGTTCTGTATGAAGTTGCTTGCAAATGTCTATGGGCGGCAGTTACCACTTATGATATGTGGTGGACTAAATGCTGGAATTTTATAAAAAAGCGTAATTCGCTTAGCGCTGCAGTAGTCAGCGATAAGCGTTAATAACAAACGTGCTTGTACTTATCCGTTTTTATGAGTTCACGACTTTTAATTAAAATTTGTACCGAAATTTGCTGAAATCCGCTCAGCGCTTGCAGTGTCAAAACAAAGTTTTGTGGCCCTCGGTTAAGGACTTTAATTGTTTTGTTGCTACAATAATGTTACTCAGCTCGTATGTCCAAGGGTATGGGCGCTTTGTGGAGGGCGATATAGTTATTATTATTTGTGTTCCATGAGTGGTTACTACAGTGGACAATGATGTGTGTATTATATATTTCAATGTAAATATTTTACTAGATTTTTTTTGAATTACGTCACATGTTGATTAACAGAAAGTAATACAATTGATTAGTATTTAATCCTACATTTCATACCATAAGTTTTAGGCTGTTGTCGATCTGTTACTGTATTACGTTGAGCACGAGTCTCCTCTTAAAAAGAAAACGTAATTTCATATGTGAAGCTCGCAGCAATATCGTGGTCGTCTTGCGACTAGTGCTCGTTTCTTTTCTAATTTTGAAAAATCTTAAAAAAAATTGAATGTGTACATCGAAAAAAATCTCACTACATCTCATCTATCTCTATCTCATCTCATCGAAAATTCGCCAAAAACACGCCACCTTATAATTAATTTCCTTTTTGCTAATAACTTGTGGTGACTTCCCGCAACTCATCAAGAGATGACGCTGCTAGTGTTCTGAAACACGCTATCGAAATATTCTCAATAGCCTCCATATATACAAGTTCCGAACAACGACTCCCCAAGCATGATCGACTAGCCTGGCGGGAAATCTCCCTTTACTAAAAACTCTTAAAAACAGACATGCATATCAAGAATAAAAGAATTACATAATAACATTTTACCGCACAAACAAACGTATAATGTAACTTTATGGTAAAATCCAGTAGCTACATGTAAATATCAGGGCGTTAAGCTGCCCACGTTCACATGGAAATTGCCAAAAGGCCGCCATTTAAATGGAACATCCCACGTGCGAACATTTACAGGAATTGCGTATAATATTTTCGATCTCAATCAAGATTCCCCGCTGGCTATATTTTATTCGTTCTTCAATATAATCCCTTGCCTCTAATATGAAGTTTGGTGGAAATTAATAAGATGTTCATGATGTCATTTGAATGTACGCGAATATGGCACAATAAGTGTGAATTTATGAGATACGTATAATGTATACTGATGTTCTTCATTGTGCGAGATATAGGTGCTACCCCATTTAAATTACCCAGAGCATGTCGGTTTAATATCTTCGAGGACACATTGTCATTCAAATCTCGGTCATAATGCTCATAATGCTCTTCTCAACCGAATTATTCGCGAATTCCGTGCAGTCTCAAAATAAGAAAATATTGACATTTTTTATGCATAACATTTGCAAGTTTTAATATATTATTACACCCGAGAGTTCTTAAAAAAAAAAAGTTCTCGGAGGTGTGTGAAGTCCACCAATTCGCACTTGGCCAGCGCGGTGGACTATGGCCTAAACTCTCTCATTCTGAGAGAAGACCCGTGCCCAGCAGTGGGACAATAATGGGTCGACGAGAATATATTATTAATAAATTTATGTATAATAAAATAAAATATTGATATATAGGTATAATCTGTTTAAATTTAACTTAATTTATTTTAATTTTATTTTATTCCAGATAGATATTTTATTTTCTTTATGGTTATTATTATTTTAATTACATGTTACTAGCTCCTTTTGCAAGCAGTCTTCACCTATAAATGTAGTTTCACATAGCTTTTTACTTATTGTAAACTATTGTTGTTTTCAATCTTATAATTGGTGTATACTATGTACGTGATCAAAAATAAAGAAATTATTATAATTACGATACACACGAAAGTGTAATTATGCATGTTCCAAGAAATAAGTAAAATCTGAATTTAATTAATTAAAGCGAGTAGAATATAGCTTCCTTGCGAAGTTTTCGACCAGCGATACTCAACTTTTACTATCCCTGTAATGTCTGTGGCCTCTGCTACAAACATGTAGCGGAGACATGTAGCACAGACATTTAACGGAGTCATCTTAGGCCGATTGTCGTCCAAAAAAAAAAGGTCGCCAAAACTAAATACGCCGCCCTTTCAATACTTTTTCACTTGTGTCAAAACTTAAAGTGTATCAAGGTTTGGCTTGATGCTACGTGCTATCCTTATTAAATTCAGCTGGGCGCATGTTGAGTATAGCTGTTTTAGACCGTTAGGTAGTGATTCCCCCTGACAATAAAACATTTATTTTGTCCGAGGGTTGTTCAGGTACGTGAACAAATTGCAATCAGTGCAGATAATTAAAGTCGAATTAGTGTGTTTGTGATTTTCCATTATTTGAACAGCAGTCAATTTGTCAATTTGTTCGCGTGATAAGTGAAATTGATGTTCATAAAAGCGTTTAATTTGCTGGTGGTGTTTCAACTGATCCAAAAATTTATTGTTTTATACAGTACTAATTGCGCAAATTAAAGTTCGAATAACACAACAGAGACAACACTATGGAGACTTAAATGTCAACCAAAAATAATTTAAAACATTTCTGTGTTTATGCATAAGTATGACTTTAATAAAAATAATATTTAGCATTTAATACTTTTTTTATCTCTTGAAACCTAGAATTGTAATAGTAAACCTAGAATTGTAATTGTAATAATAGAAAACCTTGAATGTAGCCATTAGGTATAGTGGGCTCGAAAGATTATAGGTATATACCATGTTATTAAGATTTTCTGTGTCGGTGATGCTATATAAAAGAATTAAATTTGTCTCAGATTCGTCTTTACGTCCCGTAAAAATCACTTGAAAATTAGGCTTTTAACATAACAGTTTTTTTTAACAAAAAATCGTTTGTTTGTCAACAGGGCTGTGACGGATCCGCGCGATGGCCGGCGTGTGGCGCTCAAGAAACTGCCCAACGTGTTCCAGTCGCTCGTCTCCTCCAAACGCGTCTTCCGCGAGCTGAAGATGCTCTGCTTCTTCAAGCACGAGAACGTGAGTAGCGTTTCTTCTACATTTTAATACTACTTACATTCACTGGAATCATTTGTGGATTGACTCTAGTATCGTTCGAGATACCATTTTTGAAGACCCGCGTGGCGTAGCGGTTACCATACCGGTCTGACGCGCAATGGGTCTCGGGTTCGATTCCCGACAGGTATCTGAATGATGCGTTTAGATTCGTCTTCTGGGCTGGGTGTTTGTGTATTCGTTTTGTGTGTGTCCATGGTACCCACAACACAGGAGAAAATCAGAATGTGGGGCTTTGGGGGGATTTTTTCTCGAGTAGAAAACCCACAAAGGGTACCCCACACCCTGGGAGCGGTGCATGGTTATGTGGGATTGTTATCGCACTAAAACTGCGCCCGGTGGCCGTCCTCAGCGCTACAAAGAGGACTCCGGAATCTCCAAAGGAACGCAACCGGAGTCCTCTGAACGCACTACCAACTTCGAGATACCAAGAGACCGTAGTGCGCTTTCCTGCGTCGATATAGTTTCTACACTGTTGTAATTATAGTGTGACTGCGTAGTTCTAGTCTGAAGGATGTGGTTAGCCAGATTTACGCTTGAGTGGTAACAATAAGTATCAATCTTATTTAAACTCAGCAGTGGATACGTATTGCTTACTACGACTACTAGTTCTTGTCAGCTGAAGTAGATCGTACTAAATGTCTTCATATATTTTACTGTTGATATTTTATAATTTTGATATACTTAATGAAAGTATTTTACTAGTTATGCGTATTTTTTTTTAATATAAAATTACCAAAACTCCAATAAAAAGTTCAAAAAGTTATTATACAATGTCACTTCATTTAAATCCCTGTCTGGTGTTATTTTTCGCAAGCGTTAAAACTGTATCTTAATATTATTTCACCTGTTCATATTATGTGCCAATTTGGAATATCCCATGTAGCGGTTGAAGTGCTTATACGGTTATGGTATGCACTGTGTTTGAGGGCGCTGCAGCTGCTATTAATCTTGTGGAGGTAGCTCGGTGCATATTGACTCGCCGGGTGCGTAATACAAAACGATGTTTCTTAACTCCTTACAGTATTTAAATATTTCCAGACGTTTCGGACGCGCAGGTTACATTTAGATCGTCTTTAGAATCACTACATGGTACAAAACAAAGTCTTATTGAATCTTCAAATCTGAATTGAAAAACATATCTAGACCGTTAGAATAATTTACATTAGCTTAGTTGCTGGATGGCCACTGAACATACGCTTGACATTACTACTACTACCGTTACTACTACTACTACCTTCTTGCGTGGTTGTCTGCTTACTTTCATATATCAGTTTTCCTCCCCTGTATTACGCATTTATTATACATAAAAACGTTCCTCTTTAATCATTCTATTAAAAAAACTGCATTAAAATCCGTAGCGTAGTTTTAAAGATCTAAGCATACATAGGGACGGACAGCGCTAAGCGACTTTGTTTTATACTATGTAGTGATGTCAGGCGCTCATAGTGTCTACTCATTGTAGTCGAGGCATTTATACTAGGAGCTAAAAGTTGAATTTTCACTCGCTAGAATAATTATGAAGGTAATTAAAATGCGGTGCGCGCTCTCGTCATAATTTATTCATCTTCACAGTGTGTTTAATCGATCAGCGCTTATTGTTTGCGGTGTGTGCGGAATGGTTGTATAAATAGGATTACCGATTCCGATGAAATGCGATAATGGGGAATGTATTGTGTTGGACGGTTGGGCCACAGTACTAGTATCTACAGTATTCTAACTTCTTACAAACGCACGAAACGCAAGTTGTACCTACGCGCCACGATTTCGGTATGCACTCGGTACCCAACAGCTAGCGAATGTGCCGTAGTGGCGAGCGGGCGATGTGACGTTTTTTAAGCAACAGCAATCCTTTTATCCTACGATAAAAAGTAGCCTATATGGTAATCCAGAGTGTCAGCTAACTCCTTACCAAATTTTATGAAAATCGCTCCAGCCGTTTAGACGTGAAGAAGTAACATACACACTCACAAACTTTCATCTTTATAATATTGGCATGATTAAAATTAGTGTTTAATTTATTTGGTACAAATGCTAAAAATCAATGGAAATTGATTTTGAGAAGAAGGTGGCACACTACAAAATAAGGATTTTTGTAAGAATATTAATAGGACTTGCAGATATATACGAATGATATACGAATGATTTATTTATAACATTGTTTTTATTTGCAGGTTCTATCGGCATTAGACATCCTCCAGCCGCCTAGCCTCGACTTCTTCCAGGAAATGTATCCTTTATAAACATTAAACACTTTGTAGGTGAGTACTTAGTATAAGATAGTTAGTACAAGCCGAACCCTTCGCGTATTTCAAATATGTTCACACCAGAAGTCCTTATGTTTTATTTTTAACTATTATTAGTTATGGTATACTACCATTAACCGAATGATTAGTTTAGGTTTTATTTCAGGGTTTGTATATAAGTCTTTATGTGTGTATACACGGCACCCACGTTACAGTAGGTAATCTTAGAATGGGGCAATATAATATTTCCGCCTCTTAAGCCCTCATTTCGTCGGGTGACAGGAAAAATTCACAAACAGAATATGCAACATGAAGTTATCAGAATTTAATAATATTTTGATCCCAAAATTTCATTTATGAAATGTCCTGAAGTTATATCATTCATCGTACAGGTTATTGTATCCATATATTATTTACGTAATAATAATGTATTGTCAAAGAATAGTGTATTAAGTGAAAAAATCGGGATTATACAATTTTGTAGTCAGTGAGTTTTTCTTGTCACCCTACGATATGCTGTACACAGATACTGTCAGTATATATGTATATCTGTATGAAGGTTTTTAACCTTTTTGACTTCGCGGCACACTTCAGGCTTCAGTCGATCTTCCGCGCTGTCGACCCATTTCTCTAGTAGCCACTCTCTAGATGTGTTGACAGAAAGCTGAATTTCGACTTTACGAAATTTCGACTTTACTTTTAACGTGAATTTCGGACCAATTTCAGTAGCATTAAGAAAACATGCTCTATATGGCTTTTGGCTATAACTTTCTTTAACCACTACTCTCTCGTAAATCCATTACTGTCCCACTGCTGGGCACGGGTCTTCTTTTTTTTTATTTGACTGAAGTAGTAACGAGCATGCAGCCCACCTGATGGTAAGTGGTCACTGCCGCTCACGGACATCTGTAATCAACTTCATACTCAACATGGGTTCTATCTGAAGTCAATCTCAGATGAGTTACTACTCCTGTGGACGAAGATGGTCGCCTCATATAAAAGTGTGCCGGCAACCACACCCTTCTATCGAAACGCAAGAACTGCTTCACGCTAGAAATAGGTGTGGCGGTGGTACTTCCCCGGTCGAACTACACTGGTTCTACCACCTCCTAAATCAGAATGAGAACTATAGCCTATGAAGACTATGGCCTAGACTGTCTTAGAATGAGAGAGTTTAGGCCATAGTCCACCGCGCTGGCCAAGTGAGATTTGGTGAACACTACGAATGACATACTATTAAAGTTAAAAGCCCTTTTTTTGTTTTCGAGGGGGAAACCTTCCAAAGGTACCCGACGCCGTGGGAGCGACGCAGGGTTATGTGGGATTTTTACCGCACTAAAACCCCCCCGGTGGCCGTCCTCGGCGCTGAAAAGGAGGACTCCGAGATCTCGAAACGACTTCAACCGGAATCCTCCGAGCGCGCTGCCCCATCGGGCTGCTCCCAGATGGGCGGCTGGGCCCACCGCTCCGTCTAGTCTTTACGACGGTATGCGACCACAAATACCGCCGTCCTTCCCGGGATTGCCTGACCGAACGGTTCGAGCTCCCACTCTAGCCGTCTGCAACCCCGGAAGCCTCTTTTAGTCGCCTCTTACGACAGGCAGGGGATACCGTAGCCCTATTCTGACCCCGAGGCTACAGGGACGAAAGTTAAAAGCCCTAATCGGATAGAAACATTTAAATTTAATTACTATTTGGAATATGAGATTCGTTTTTAATCAACTAAAATAATTACTTAAAATAATGAATATGATTTCGACGTCGGAAGCTCTGTTTCAACGCAATAACCACAGAAAATGACAACTGAAATATTTATTCATTCTTATATAATCAGATTATTATCAAAATATCACATACAATTTTTGATTGATAAAACTTAATGATTTTTGTTTTGTGTTAAACTGCAAAATTATTATATATCGAATATTTTATTTATTTTATTTTATATTTTATTTTATTAGGAAAACATACAGTGCTATAAATCTCAATTTTCTTACATTGTAATATTACAAAACACCATTTATTTGTTTTCGCATATTGTTACTAAAAAGAGCTTGTTGGCTTTAATTTTAAAGTAAGCATACACGTAATAAAAGCTTTAAAAATGTAGAAATATAAAAAGATATAACTATGACAAAAATATTTGTAACTAAAAATAAATTACGACTATGAATATAGATTATTTATAACTAAATGACTCCGAGAATCATTTCTTTTAAACTATGAGTATTGTTTGAGGTGTTGTCTTGTATTTCACTATGAACAGTAAAGAACTGAAAGTAAAAAAATGCGAATGGTCTCGTTCCCGTTACGTTTTAATAACCCGCTGCAGACACTGCAGGGTGTTATTGAGTTACGTCAGTTGAACTGCTACTTGGCACTTGTAGGCGCGTTGCAGCAATTTTGTTTTGCAAAAAAAAATGGAATATAGAAAGATTTAACTTCACTAATATAATAAAAGAAAAGTTAAACTCGATTTGGGTAACTTTGAACATTTTTTACAATATTTGTGATATTATAATCTGTTTTATGTTTATTGCACCTTGTTTTTATTAAATGAATAGTGTCCTTTTTAGCTGGTTTATTAATCTAACACAATAAATTTACGGAGAAAACAATTAAACTATCCACAATTACCCCTAAAACTCAAATTCAAAGTTATCCTTAGTTTTGGGTAACTTTGAATATAATTTTTTGAGGATATAAAATCCGTCATTCATCGAATATTTTAAGGTCTGAATAAAATTAATTAACATATTTTTGTTAATTAAAACCAAATCTATAAAAAATACATTTATTTTGATATATAAATACAATAGACAACTTGGTCTTGCCATATGAATCAAGGTCGATCAATTTGGTGGTAAAATAAGATACTAGTTTTTTTTTTATTATTTATTCCATCCATCCATAGGATGGACGGAACATCGGGTACCTTTGGAAGGTTTCCCCCTCGAAAACAAAAAAAAAAAAAAGGATGGACGGAACATGGACATAACATAGGCCTCCCCTAAATGGCGCCACTCCAACCGGTCCTGTGTCCTCTGAATCCAACGGTTTCCCGCTGTCTTCTTCAGGTCACCGGTCCATCTGGTAGGGGGGCGACCGGTACTCCTTTTGCCTAAACATGGTCGCCACTCGAGGACCTTTCTTCCCCATCGGTTATCGGTCCTACGAGCGATGTGGCGGCCCATTGCCACTTCAGCCTGCTAATTTTGAGAGCTATGTCGGTAAGCTTCGTTCGTCTAAGGATTTCATCGTTGCGAATCATGTCTCGTAGCGAAATTCGGAGCATAACCCTCTCCATAGCACGCTGAGCGACCCTGAGCCTCCGAAAAAAATATTTTTTTATGATACAGGTAACTTTGAACCGTTCAAAGTTACCCGTATTACATCCAATTTCGACATCGTCAAAAGTTTAACAGTTTTACGCAAAATTCAACATGGGATACGGATAGTACAGTTTGAAAATAATAATATACAATATACATTTTAAAGATAAACACCTAAACATACCATGTTTACGGTAAGTTTTATATTATAATTGCTATTTCAAAACGGAGCATCAAACACTTGCAACAACTTCTCTACGGAAAAGGCGGTATTTTTTTAAATTATGACATAGACAGGTACCTTTTTTCACTTTCATTGCTTTAAACAACATTTTGGCGATCAATTTTACGCAGGTACGATATTGAAACAACACGAAGTTTCCATGTAATAAATTAATATATTTTTTTCACAACTTTGTTCAAAGTTACACCGCTGTTCAATGTTACCCAAATTGATTGTACTATCGATTAGTATTTAATATGATTTTTACATTACTTGCACTATCGATAAAGGAAAACATCATACAAAAATGCTGCGGCAAAATAACCTCCAACAATTTTTAATTAATTACCCAGAATTAAATACAACGTATATTCATATTCTAAACGATTTCTCTAATAGACATGCTACAGAATAACAACATAACAAGGAGGACGGTAGTTCAACTGCTGTACCTAACTTAATAGCTTTTAGATTAGTTGGACTCATCTCAATAAGTAAAATAGTTCTAAGCTCTGTTCAACGTTTCTTGACGGGCCTAGTTATACTATTGCATAGCTTTTATTGCGGTATTTGAGCGCAGAGACCGAATCAAGAAATTCCGTAACGAAAAAAACCTAACACCCCCCACTCCGCCTATCATGTAGCGCGGCCGACCGTTCGTTTAACGTGTATGTATATGGTATGACAGTACGAAATCTCGCACATATCGAGATCATATCGAGATATGCCCGGAAATCGGACAAATATGTAAGCAGCTGCTTGTGAGAAAGTATGTATATACCTAGTTTAAAAGAAAAAAATGCTTTTTCACAAAGGAAGCACAAAGGTTTACCACCTTTGACATTTGAATTTATAACTTGTTTTCTAATATAATATGGACAAACGTAATATGGACGCGAAAAACTCAACCAAATATTGCTAAATGCTTGTAAACAATTATTTTGTATTTCTAGTAAACGTGGACTAACAATCATGTTGCGCTAGATGGCTTAATATGATCAAATTTTGGTATTCTTGTAACTTTAACGCTCGTTTGGCGAAACAAGAATTGTATCGTCGAAGAATTTCTCAAGACTTTGGTACACTACGAAACAATTAAGGGTCGACGACACGGCGCAAAGGACGAATAATCGAATTTTCGTTCGGCCGGGGACGTTCGCCCTTCATTAGTAGTGGAAATATGTCTTTGTTCTCTTGTGATGTAAATATTTCAACCCCGGGAGTATTCTGAGGTACTTTAGAAAATTACAAAATTCTGCTCTAACTCAGAGAATTTTCTTCAAAGAGAGTAATATAAGTGAGGGAAAAATGAAATAGTTTTTAAGCGAATAAGACAATAGAAATAAATGTTTGTACTGTAGAATATTTCTAAATATATTTTTTATTTATGCTAATTTTGAATGCACTAATAAATCACTTTACAAATTAGTCTGTCAGAGAGGTAATAAGCGTATGAAATATCATGTAAATATTTTTTTATAAAAGCTATTGGAATCTAATTTATGTTTCACATGATTTATTCTCGCTTTGTATGTATATATTCAATATAAAAATTGTTGAACTTAAAAATGTGGAAGATTATGCGACGCCATTGCAATTTCACGGCGCCTAAATCATACGTCTTGCAACTATCCCTTATATTCATGTGACCGCACTTTTCTATAATAGTGCTGGAAGTACTAGCAGGCATTTTGTAAAAACCGACATGTTGTAATTGTAAACGATCGGTCAGGTCAACTAATGTGCTATATAGTAGGGTTTTGTCCAAATCTTCCCAAAAGCGAACGAAAAGTGGTTTGAAGGTACTAGAACAGCGGTACTCAACCTTTTTATTGTAAGGTCCACAAACGGAACAGCGGAGTGTCCCGGGCCGCAAGCAGTGGCGTAACATGGGGTAAAGTTCTCCGGGACGAAACAAAGAAAGTAGAAAAAGGGTCGCAAACCCTACTTATTCCAAAAAAAAAAGTCGCCAAATATAAATTTATCTGGGCCGATCATGAGGCCACAGGTTAAGTATAGCTGTACTACAACCTTTTGCACTTCGACTAATTAGGTGCCTACGTGTCCTACTTTTGCCAAATAACAGTAGTGGTATGCGCTGTTTTCTTGTTTGGTGGGCGTGTTAAGCAAGACATACTTATACGAGGCGTTCCAATTTTGTCCTTAGGGATAATGTTACGTGTATGTCGCAGGCCTTAAATAGGACCATTCAGGCCTCTTCTTTTGTGGGATTCTAATCTGCTGTTGATTTAGATGTCCATGGACTGCAGTGGACACTTACCATCAGATAGGCTGTCTCGTCTGCTATTTCAATGAAATAAAAATAAACTTATATGGCTTATTGTTATATCATCTACTTATATACAAGTATATTACAATTTTACGATAGCGCTCAAACATTTCCCCGAGTCGCCATAAGATATTCAATCTAAAAGTTTGTGAACTTAGCGACATCGGAGATTATAGGACGCCGCGCGGTGCAATTTCACGGTGTCGAATCATATGGCGTGCCACCGCGGGATTATATTTAACGTGATCGCACCGAGCGTCACGTCGTCATACTTCGACACTTTAACGATTTATCGTTCAAACTTGCTATAAAATCTATTTTATAAATGGCACGCGTTGTAAAAACGTTTTGCGATATTCTGATGGGTTTTAAATTTTTTTGTATTTGTTTTCTGGTAGTAACGATGTTTTTTCGGTTTGTATTCGGATCATGCCGTTTATTTGGTGGTATGTGGCCACTGCACCCCATGAGCTTTTATAATTCAAATCTAGAAAGGATTACAGTCCTACTGCTCGCTCATAGATGCGATGCTATCCCATAAAACTAAACTGGAACGCTTTTGATAAGTATATTCTCTTACCGCATCCTTTAAACACAGTATAACACAACTATTATTAAGTAGAAATGAGTGCTTCCATAGGAGAATCACGAATCCACCACTTTCAAATGTTGCATTTGACACGGTATAATTCCGAACACAATTTTTGTAATATAACTGCACAAGAACCAACTTTAATAAACAATAATATAGTTACCATTGACATATGACCTTTGCTTTATAATATCGAAATGTTATGTGTGGGCAGTCAGTTAATGATCGCGTTAAGTCAGTGTACTGTGATGTTCGTTCATTGTACAAGGAATTCCACTTAACCTGTTGCTCGTCCATTACAAATCGGACACCGTCGACAATGGGAATTGAACGGAAGCCCATCGAAGGGAATTCTATTAGGTAAATGGTGTAATTAACTAATGTCATATGCGTCAAATGTAGTGATACTCGTCAGTTCGTTTGATGTAATCGGTCTGATGTGTAGTTAACTCCGCGTCGATTAGCGATTGTTTGTGTAGAGATTTGAACGGTCTATTTGCGTTATCGCGTTTTTACACGTTTTCGTTTGGTTTATACGTTACGGTTCCTTTTGTATTTTGATAGCTGGTTGCTGTAGTTCTGATTGATTAGTTGTAGTATGACATGAAGCTTGGCTTTGTGTTAATAATACACTTACCTACTCTTTTATTTACGCTTACAGCCAAACTAGGTATTTTTTCCGCTTCCTGGATATTATGGACTACGAATATACCAATATTTAGATCAAAAAATAATAATTTGTCATTATGATATCTGTCTGGCCACAGATCTAACTCAGAACTCACTGCGTGTCAGACCGGTATGATGCGGGCTCCGCCACGCGCAACGTAAAACCATAGATAGCTACTTACGCCTACGTGCATTTTATTACTTGCAAACGAACATTTAATCTATCTCATGGTAATTTTACATCGGCCCTGGAACATTGGTAAGTAATTAACATTAAATAATTAGGGGCGCCTTACTATCATATGTAATTGAGTGTCTCATAGTTCGGAGGATGACCGAAGTAGACCGCACCACCCAAAAAAAGGGTTGGTATTACACTAATATCGCCTCTCAACATCGCAATATTTTAACTAATATTGCAGTGTTGTGAAAGGTTATTATTGTACCGAGGGGTATATGGGACTGCCCGGATAAAGAGGAGACACTCGAGACCTAAAGAATCCTTATCCCTCCCCCTTATACCGGTGACAAAGCCGTCGTATACGAGGGGGCAGGAAGGGTAAGTCCCGTGTCATGTCATACGTAATTGAGCTGTAAATAGAAAACATCACACACCATGTCTTTCGTTGCGCGTATTAACGAACACCTATGTCTCGTGCCACGTGAATGTTAAATGCAATCATTAGATCATTGGAATCCAATTATCAAGTGATCGGGACGCGGCCACACCGGCTCAGTGTAATCAGCGGTGTCCGCCCTCGATTAGCGAACGTTTGTGTTACACCAACGTCAGTAGGATTGATTCGCATTATCTATATACTTTTTATCATATCTTTACCTAAGAACACAGACAGGTCAACTGGACCTACTTATGCAAAACAGAATCAACCCACATAACGACAGTTTTGAGATTTTTGTCAAAGATTTTTGTCGAGAGCCATTTTTGTCAAAATTTTGTATACTGTATAATTTTTGGTTATTTTTAATGAAATCTATTTACCTGTTGGTTGGTGCCTTTTGCAAAAGTAGGTCCAACTGATGGAAACAGTCACTGTCGCCTATGGACAGACATTCTTACACCAGCGGAGACGCTAATGCATTGCCGGCTCTGACGAAGAGGTCTTTCTGTATCTTCCTTGTAGAACCTCATGTCATAACGAGAATACCTCAGGAGGAAGCTCATTGCGGTCTTGATTCATTTCGATAGCTAAAATATACATATTACTCGCTTTTGCCCGCAGCTTCGCACGCCCCTTGTTTTTCTTTAGCCAATATGCGAGCACCTTAGCAGTGGAATATCAAAATAACATAAATCACAATAAAATTAATCTATCGTTCAAATTTCATATTTCCACCTTCAGTAGGCTGTGCGATAATAAGTCAAACGTGAGTATCCTTTCACTTTTAGAAATTAATTATCACTGCTTTTAGGTGAAGCAAAACATCGTGAAGAAACCTACACACCCGAGAGTTCTTTTAAAAATAAAAAAAGTTCTCGGAGGTGTGTGAAGTCTACCAATTTGCACTTGGCCAGCGCGGTGGACTATGGCTTAAAACCCTCTCATTCTGAGAGAAGACCCGTGCCCAGCAGTGTGACAGCAATATGTTGGCACCAGGTATACATTTTTAGTGTCACGTGACTGTTAAATGCAATCGTTAGATCATTGGAATCCAATTATCAAGTGATCGGGACGCGGCCACACCGGCTCGGTGTAATCAGCGGTGTTCGCCCTCGATTAGCGAACGTTTGTGCGTTACACCGACGTCGGCACGATTGATTTTAGCGCCCAATTTTACTTGTGACATTATCACGTGACGTATCCTCGTTGTTGGTTTATTGTTTCGTTCCGGTAATCAGTGGCGTAGCTAGGCGTGGGCGCAGTTGCCCACGGCCTCGACTAAAGGGGCCTCGCGAGGCCTTTTTTGAGGAGGGGATGGTGATGTTTTCATGGGCATCATCCAATGGAATCATGCAAAGAGGCCTCGCTGATAGAAGTTTGCCCTCGTATACTGTGGTCCGCGTTACACCACTGCCGGTAATACAAACTTTATTTTATTTGTTATATTATGGCCACTGTGCTCATGGACAGTTGTAAATATTTTCAATTAAGTTTCAGCCGAGGTAATTCACAGATGCATTGCTACTCCAGGGACTGACTTAAAACTTAAAACGCCTGAGTTAAATGTGCCCCTGTTACCACACATTTCAAACCGCTTTTAACACTGCTGTTACCAGTATTATATAGCAGGGTTTCTCGAACTTTCAGCTCCACGTACCTCTGTTGGTTTCCAAGTGACAGCGAACCCTAACTAAACTTAGTGCCAAAAAATATATATTTTACTACTATTATTGTGATGGGTGTGCTTGTTTGTTTTCGCAAATGGAGTCAATTTTAGGAATAATTTTGAATTTTTATTACGTTAATCATGTCGCGAACCCCTTGCCATCGAAAGCGAACCCCTAGGGGTTCGCGTACCCTACTTTGCGAAACCCTGTTATATAGAAACGGGAATGACCGTGGTACCTCCGGACTCCACCCACAAAGGTCTTCCCCCATAGTATTTGTCATATCATCATATCAACTTTGATGACCCTACTACTTATGTTACATTACGAAGCTCTATTTACCTGAATAAGCATTTAAATTTGGTAAAAATCGGTCAGCCGTTTCGAGGAGTATGGCAATAAAAACTGTGACACGAGAATTTTATATATTAGATATATTCTTCTAAAACAAAAATAACTTAGAAACTTTGATGGCTTTATAGTACTATTTTACGCAACCTTCGCAGAACGTGCAAGGCTGGATCCAAGGAGAAACGTGTCTGTGGCAAACAAAGCCCTGACGTAAAACCCTGTCTGTTGCAGAAGTCACGGGTAATCGAAGGTTGCGTATAGAAATAGAAATATGTTGTTGCTCACTTGAATAAGTCGTGTTGCCAAGTCGTCTATTTTGTTATACGGGTTTATGGTTTGTTGTTTTTTTGGATTTGCTAAGAACGTTGGGGGTTGATATTTAAAAAAAACAATAATAATTGAATATAGTAGTAATAGCATAATGGTAGAAACTTCTCGAACGGGAGGTCCGTGGTACAAACCCAGGCACGCACCTCTGATTTTTTCTAAAATTATGTGCGTATTAGAAATTAATTATCACCGCTTTTCGGTGAAATAAAATATACACACCCGAGAGTTCTTTAACTAAAAAAAGAAAGTTCTCAAAGGTGTGTGAAGTCCTCCAATTCGCACTTGGCCAGCGCGGTGGACTATGGCCTATAACTCTCATTCTGAGAGACGAGCCGTGCCCAGCAGTGGGACGATAATGGGTTGTCTAGAATTGAATATAATCTAAATTAATGTATCATTCCTACTAAATGATCGCGACCGTGACCCCTTTAAATGCTTTCAACGTAAACACCTAGATATTTCTGGATTATTAAATAAGGACTAGTGATATGGTACCAGAAATGAAAGAGGAACTAGACGTAGGAAAGGTTAATCATTAATGCTTGTCAGATTCTCCCCGCCACCGCAGATTTCCCTTGACCACGATTCATGTAACTGGGTCGAAATATCGGCAAAGGGAATTTTAAAAATCATAAGTGCTTCGACGTAAATTATTTCTAAAATGGCATGGCGACCCGCCTGGTTACTATACCGGTCAGACGCGTAATGGGTCCCGGGTTCGATTCCCGGCCAGACAAGTATATGAATGATGAGTTTAGATTCATGTTCTGGGTCTGGGTGTTTTTGTATTCGTCTTGTGTGTGTTGGTGTTGGTACCCACGACACAGGAGAAAATCCTAGTGAGCCCCACACTAGGATTTTCTCCTGTGTCGATGAGTGTAGAAAGCGTGCATATGAAAAAAAATACCGCCGGCGCTGTAGATCGTGTCAGCTGGTTATCTCACACGATATATGGCGCATATCGCTTCCCACGCAATTTATTCCTTTCAAGTCTTATTGAATTCATCGGCGCTCTAGATAGGCGCCGGTCGGTCTCGTACGACATGATGGCGAATTATATTATACCATGATACAGTTATGTTGAGTTGAGTTATACTAATATTTGGTCACATAATATTTTTGTTAATATTTGCCCATAACAATAATTTGTTTCAAAATGTGCGTTACATTATGCTATTAGGTATATGAAGATGATAACATGAACATGTTGTTGTACATTTCTTTATTACACAATTTATTGTGGTTCTTTCTATTTAAAATCTTTATGAGTATTTTAATTAGTTGTACAAAGTGCCGACATAGTGCTAAACACATTCTCTGCTTGTCAATCTTAAGGCTGGGTAAACATAAAGTAGTAGGTATTTGTCATTCGATTTTGCACTAATTTTATGCCCTTATTAGCAAACAAGACTCAATTTCCTCAATGGAGGTGTACGTCGTTGATAATACTTATATTGCGAAACCTACTCGAGTAGTTTAAAGCTCTTTATTCGCGGGGGTTACGTCTCGACCATTTGCGAACACAGGCACCGCGAATGCACAATAGTAAAAAGTTAAAGTCAAAGAAAGCCAGTGGCGGATTTACCAGCAGGCTGAGTAGGCTGGAGCCTAGGGCGGCAAATTTTAAGGGGCGGCAAATTTAGTTCATAAATTTTTTATTTCGGTTTACAAATTAAAAAAAAAAATATATTATACACACATAATACGAATTTCGAAAATTGGAGAGAAATTAAAATATTTAACAAAAATAGAAATATTCTCATATCCAGTGCTAATTAATAAATATTTCAACATCTCTGCACGAACAATTCCTAAACGCTTTACTAATTATACATTACTGATTATGAACTTTTAGAATATCGCAATAGCGATTCGATATTATAATCGAAATTTAGTATTTTTTACATTTATTCACTGATAACTGCTATAATTTTTTCTCCGTGTACCTAATAATTATGAGATCTGCTTACTCAATTCAATCTTGATATAATATCGATGGTCTAACCATGATTGCTGCAGCAAGTTTGCAACTTGTCAAATTCAATTTCAGAAAGTAATTTCTTTAGGCGTAAAAAATACTGACTAAAATTGACTATTTTTTATTAAATAAAAAACTAGTTCAATATCTTATAGAGATCATATTAATCGGATAACTGATAGTTGAACGACTGTGACTTGACAATAAAAAAATTCCTTCCACAAAATATGAAGTGACTGAAGTGAGACAATTTGCTCATTAGAAAGTTGATACATTTTATCAGTTAATTATTTTATTTGTAGTAAGAAAAAGTTTTGAAAATCCAAATGAGCAGGCCTTAAGCGCTCATGTCGTACACGAATTATCTAAATTAAATGTTTACATCAGTAGATTTGATAACTTTTTTGCAAAGCCAACTTTTTCAGAAAATGTCAATGGGAATGAATTAACTATAATAAGATAAAACAATACTCAGCTGCATTTTTTTATTCAACGGCTTCTCTCCAATTAAATAAGTATATTAAAAAAATTGAAGTGAAAAAATGTTTTTTTCGAAAGTTATCGTGTTTACTGTGAACACGATCATCCAAAATCCATACGATATGGCATTAAAATTACTTCCTTTTAAATAAAGAATAATTAATCATAACCGAAAAAATATTTTTTATAAGCTCAGCGATTATTTTTCTTTCTGATAAGTTGCTTTTTAAATAATATTCATGTACATCATATTTGTTAGGTACGGTTCAATGTGAGAAAATATCGGATTTAGATTTTTAGGCAAGAATAGAGCATACCTACTACGCGCTTGGCACTTATGGCATGCAATTGCGTAGTCGTATTTGTATTGTAACGCCAGTTTTGTATTGTAACAAACGACATGACGATTCGGTAATTTCGATATTTTTTCCTTAAAATAATGTTTTTCGATAATTCTTTGCTATTAAAATAACCAAGGATCTAACACGGTACCATAGTTCTCAATAATAATAACTATATGGGAAAAGTTGATGTAACGAGGATGATGGAGCACAAATTATAAAGTTGAAATTTCATTGATAGAAAATTGATATGATTGTGGACTAAGATATCAAAATTTAGAGGCGGCAAAAATTGAATAGCCTATGGGCGGCAAATCTATAAATCCGCCACTGAAGAAAGCTGACGCGCGAACAGGAGGCCGATTTTTTTATTTATACCCACTACGTCCGTGAATAAAAAAAAAATTGCTGCGAATATGGACAATAGTCGGAATTTTTTACACGCGAATACTGTATACACGAATGCGGAAGCCGTGAATAAGGAACTCGACTCAGGAATTCCTAGCCTCAACTTATAAACAAATAGGAACACAGTTCAAAATCATAGCAACATCAACGTTTCCCGCGATGAAAACAGGAACATATCTGGACAGATTCACATAAATAAGGTATGATTAACGCGCAGGAAGCATTTACACGTGCTCCCAATTATGTATTCTCGTTTCTTTGTGCGCGGCCCGCCGGAGTGTTAGTCATAATTGCATTAAATGTGAACTCCACAGTTTTCATGCCAAATATGAGGGCACTGTAGCGCGGTAGTTTTGTGACGCATTTCCAGATGGGAACAAAGAAATGGGACGTTTTTTTTTGTATATATCATCATATCCATCCATCCATCCATCATTTGAGGTCCACTGCTGGACATCTCCCCTAAATGACGCCACTCCAAATGGTCCTGTGCCTTCTGAATCTGAATCATCATATCATCAAGCCATTATTGTCCCACTGCTAGGCACGGAATAGTCCACTTACAGCATAGTCCACAGCGCTGGTCAAGTGTTTTGGTGGTGATTTTTTGTATAGAAATAAGTGATTAGGTACTACTTTATTATGTGTACTCGTTTTGTTGAACTGAAAACTTTTATAGACGCGTTGAAGACTTTTTGGATGAACAGAAACCATGAAACTGGCGTCATCGGTCACCTTATGCTTTCCGGGAGCTATATATACATAGATATACCTATCTATGTATATGATAGCTCCCGGAATTACTAATACTAATTACTAATTGCTAAATACTTGAGAACGATAAACAATAAATTAACCATAGTATCCTCTTACCCTCGTGACCCATAAGTGTTACAATCAATTGTCAGAGAGTTCGAGACTCATCGAGTGCTTCGATGACTTATTCATATTCGTAGCGTGTTCGCTCCGAGCTTTCCCATCGGCCGCGACTCGAGCACCGAAATAGAAATAACCGCTTCCGCTTAATAAAATGCATTGCTACTCGTTTATATCCCCTACGCGTAATGCCGCGTACCCACTGTCCGGGTGCGTGCAGATGACCGCTGTCTGCTGATTCGGATTGGCTTTATGAAGAATGTGTGCAACTCAACAACGGATGGCTCTACTAGTATTCTGAAACAAAATATCCCGCATATATACAAGTTCCGAACAACGACTGTCGGAGCACGGCTGCTCCCCAGGCATGATCACCTAGCCTGGCCGAAGATCTTCCTTTGCCAAAATGAATAGGCAGAGGTATTATGGCGAAAAGGGATAAAATCATACAGTGTGGATGTTGTTTGTTAAACTTTTAACACGTCAAATTATATTTATGTATTATCCAAATTATTGGATACATCTTTGAAGGATGTGTCTATAGTTTGATAACCCGCGTGGCGGAGCGTTAGAATACCGGTCTAATACGCAGTGGGTTCTCGGTTCGATTCCCGGACAGGATGTGATGATATCTGAATGATGGATTTAGATTTATCTGGGGCTGGGTGTTTGGGTATTCGTCTATTTATGTAACCGTAGCATCCACGACACAAGAAAATATAAGTGTGGGCTATGAGTGTAGGGAGTAAGTAACTTGTGACCAACCTCTCGTTAATAACACGATTACAAAAAAAAAAATACTTGACCAATAGATAACCTTTCTTTTGGGAAGTATAAAAAAATAAATTCAGATTTCAAATCGGAATGGATGATGCGTACAGCGCTTAATATTTATTATTTCTCGTGTGAAACAGCATGATTTGCGACATTGTCCGTGTTTACGTATTCCGATCGTATTATTAGCATTCGACGTCTCTGATCCTACGTGAAGTGTGTCTGCAAATAGCTGTTATATATAAAACGCTTCTAAATATGGCGTTTTGAAGTTGGATTTATTATTTGTGAGCTTTCATTAATTGTGCCGCTGACAACCGTAGTTAACCCGAATTTGGGGGGGGGGGGGGGGGTACATCTCATTATTTTCCCACTGCTGGGCACAGAGCATGAGAGAGAACCGCGCTGGACAAGTACGAATTAGTGGACTTCACACACCTCTGAGAACTTTTTTTACAAATTCTCTGGTGAATAGGTTTCCTCACAGAACTTTTTTTTAAAGAACTATCGGGTGTGTAGGTTTCCTCACGATGTCTTCCTGCACCGAAAAGCAGTGATAATTAATTTCTAATACGCACATAAATCAGTGGTGCGTGCCTGGCTTCGAACCTTGGACCTCCCGATTGAGAGGGCAAGTTTCAACCATTAGGCTATCAGTGCTCCCGAAATTGAATTTTGCTAGAAACCAAAATACAATAGTATAGAAATGGAGGGGGAGTTAGAATATATCGAGCAGTGTTTTTCTCTATCTGTAGCTGCCGCCTTTGATAACATGAGTTAATAAAAAAAATATGTTTAACACGATTTTTTAATTTCTTGGGGGGGAGGACGAACTGCCCTACGAAACCCCCTTAGCGGGAGCCCATCTTGTTCAATATTCCATTACTTAACTATTGTTCTGTTGTAGTTTACACATAAAACTCATTGTATTGTAATTAATATGAATGCAAAACTTAACTACTCGGCGTATAACTGGAAAATCAAATATGGCAACGATAATTGCACGCTTATTACGGGTAAGTTATTGTGATTATGTGTAATATGTTTGTGTTAAATGAATGAACCGTGATTAATTTGTAGCTTGCTTCGTATACACATTTTACAAATAACACAGAAATTGTAACATACTTGTTTTCTTTGTACATAAGGCGTATAGGAGTTTCTTGTCACGACTTATGCAAGAATTAATTTCTTGCTCAAGATGTCTAAATATTATCAGGGTTGCCAAAGGGAAAGTCAATATAACAATGGTAGAATTCTCCCAATCGTGACACCACTGGTCATCTATCAAGATGAACAATATTCGGACAAATGAAGCCTTCAAGCCATATTTCTTAAATTAATCGTTTTTGATATTATTAACTAATCCAATAGACTGAAACTCACCTTTATTCGTTTATTTCGTGTTTATTTATTCGTTTCGACGTCCCGTGTGGCAGAGCAGTTACCATACCGGTCTGACGCGCAATGGGTCCCGGGTTCGATTCCCGGTGAGACAGATATCTGAACGATGAGTTCAGATTCATGTTCTGGGTCTGGGTGTTTGTGTATTCGTCTTGTGGGTGTCCATGGTACCCACGAAACAGGAGAAAATCCTGGTGTGGGGCCACGAGTGTAGAAAGCGTGTGTGTATAAACGTACATAATTAGATAACTAAAGTTCACATCGAGCAGCACATAGCTAGATGTACACGGGTAAAATTAGGTCTCATATCACGTCTAGAATCTAGATCAATGGACGGCAAGACAGCTGTGCCACTGTTTCTATACTCGGTATAGCTAGACTATACAATATTGTCTGGATGGCACTTCGCGACGACACTCGACTCAACTGGAGCACGGAGCTCCACGCTCGCCTATTATTACACACAACGACACACTTGGCCACTATGAAGCTGTAAAAGGAAAAGTGACTTTCGTTAAACTGGTATATTATGGAAGTAGCGATAGACGTTGCGTTTTGTGTGATTTGCAAATGGCGTACTTAGACTTAGACGCTTTAGTTGTGATCTATATATTAATACGTGAAACAAAAACGTGATCCGTTTTTAAGATACTTGCCGCAGACGGAGGAGTGTGAAATTACACACGGTTACAGTTGATGTAAAGAAGGATTACGCAACGCTAATATTTTTTTGAAATAATGCATAAAACATACATAAAATGGACTTGTACATTATACACACTACCTTGCATTGACACTAACACATACTTAAACGAAATAGACCATTCAATGTCTTACTATGAAAACACATTACGTCAAAAATATAAGATGTCTTTGGATTCTCTGTGACACGAAAGATTTCATGTCGATAACACGTTGCGTCATAAGTTGCTCTATATTAACACTTAAATTCTACTTGAAAAATGAGCTCAATTGACCTTTCTTTCCAAAAATTAAAACCAGATGAAAATTGTTTTAAATACAAAATTTCTGAATAAAAGATTAAATATGGAACAGCATCAAAATCTAAATAACAGGTAAAGATCCTATTTCACCTCGGTACGTAGCTACTTATCGTTATACATAATAGACATGTGGGTGGTCGACACTTTCTTCTGTTCGCACCGTAATACAGAAATACCACAGCTGAAGGGAAATTGTAACATGCCTATATTGTGCACAGTTATAATTAGTGTTAACAATTGCAGATTGACATTAAGTGTCAGTCAACTGGAGATTGTGACCATGTTTGTTTTGAGTTGATTGTGACTGTGATTGTGTGACCGGGCGATGAAAAATATGATTTGTAATCGCCATGACGTCTGAGAACAAAGAAGGAAAATTGGCAGCCAGAAAGTACAGCGCGTCGATGATTGAACTAAGCAATTCTGCCTTCTCGCCGCGGCTTTTGTTGAAGAAATATTCCATTATTAGGGTTCTTTCGGCGTCCCAACGGGCACCGCATTCCCGTTAGTCCCCATTCAGACGCCAATATTTTAAAATTGAAATCCCTTTGTGCGCCTGACGATCGCATTTCTGAATTCATTGTGGACGCGCGGAAGCTAATAATATAGGATTTAGTGCCGGCGTTTTATTGCCGGCTCTACCTACGTGAGTTCAGCATAACTGCAAACACGAAGTAATCCTTGACACTCGGCGCCACGGCCGCCGCGTTCGGTATCGAAATTCACCGCAACGCGCCTTTGTTTCTAAACAACGCGCTAATTCTCGTATTTCCTCGTCCATTGTTCTCAGGGTGGACATTTCTTTTGTTGGCGCATCAGGATCTTTTGTTCGCGGGCGTCGTTTGTGGCGCATCGTACACGGTGCAGCGCCCTTGTGCGTGCGCTTCCTAATTAGCGGGCAGCGTGGGCCGCGTGGCCCGATTTAACCTCGCCGCGTCACGGCTGCCCGCACCTTCGCCGCTGCTCCGCATACAACTATTGGCAAATAAAATTAGCGGTGCATCGCCCACAGCAGCCTCAAACGAGCCTGTTATGTTACAATTTTTGATTGCTTTCCGATTGGATCGGTTATTGTTGGCGCGGTATTTTATACGTTACCTACATTTATACTTCTTTTAATAATATAAAAGAAACAATTAATTGTTAATCGTTACGATAAAACCAATTTAAATGTTTAAAAATTTAAACGGCGGCTTCGCTCGCTTGGGTCACGTCTCTCGTCAAACCATTACTGTCCCACTGCTGGGAAGGGTCTTCTATCGGAATGAGAGAGTTATAGACCATAGTCCACCGCGCTGCCCAAGTGCGAATTGGTGGACTAATTTTGTCACGTCTACCATCGAGGTTTTAAACAAAGGCACATACATCTTCACAAACTTTTGCATTTATAATATTACTAAGATTCCGAGCGTAATAAAATCAATTGAATTTTAATACGTCCGATCACGTCACGTCCTATTGAACGATTTTGACACTAATTCGGTGGTACGATGAATTAGCAGTCGCCTCATCTGTGACGACGACCTTTGCTGGGCGCCATTAGCTCGGTGACTCGGGACGTAACTTTGCATAAGCTAAATGACCTCCATCAACAAGATGTACGATTGCTTACTGTTGCTATGTACATTTACATATTCATGCGCCACGTGGGATCCACTGATGTGAATTTCAATCGTACTGAATAGGTTTATATATCTTATTAGCGTATTATGTGTGCTTGATTAGTGTTATAGAGCAAGGTGAGAGACTGGAAGCATTCGTTTCTGAAGGCTAACGCGCAGTGGGTCCCGGGTTCGATTCCCGGCCAGACAGGTGTCTGAATGATGAGTTTTGATTCTTGTTCTGGGTCTGGGTGTTTGTGTATTTGTCTTTGTGTGTGTCCTACCGTGGGGCCATGAGTGTAGAAAGCGTTTTAAGTTTTAAGTCGTGAGTCACCTCACAATTAGGAAAGACCTGGAACGTGTCTAGATGGCTAGGAACAGTAGTTTTCGGGGATACTCAAATTTATATTAATATAAGTACTGCGAAAGTTTAAAAATAATTTTATATTAGCAGCACTATTTTCGATCTTTGAGAGTCCTTGGACTCAAAAAAATAACGAATATTTAAGGCCAACTTGTTTAAACAAATCTGTATATAGATATCATAGGTAATTGCATGATTTCAACTTCAATGGCAGAAAAGTTTGTTACTAAGCTGGTTTCGTATCCGAATGCTTCTAATATCATCGCTTCAACTAAACGATAAATCGTAATCGTGTTAGCCTTTTTGGATATATAATATATCCATATCCGGAATCCTTCCATTTCAGAACATGACATAAAAACCTAGTACGCTTAAAATTGAAAATATCAGCATAAATATATTAAAAAATTATCATTACTTGCAATAAAATAACGCATCCCACATAACCTCCATAAGGACAATGAGAAACGTAAAGGTATCAAATCTTTGAATAGCTCGCGTGGACGCCCGTAGGCGTCCTTTATTAGGTGTCCTTGATCCAAAAAGAACTTCACAAAGGGTATTGTGAATGAAATTTCTGTTCGCTAGTAAATGTTAAGAAAGTTTCTGCTTTTCCTTTATTTAGTTTTTATTTTTAGATTATAATAACAATGTTTTTTTTCCTTAAGGTTGAAGATTTTTTATCTATTTCGTGACTTTTCTAATGAATTGTTTTCGAAATTTTCTATTGAATTGTTTATGCTTTGTTTAAGTGAGTTAAAAGGATACACGCTTTTGTCTTCATCAATATAACTTTCTTATGGGTTGGCAATTGGGAAAAATTCAAAACATGTACATTTGGCAATTTTGTATATATTTTGCTTTGTATTTATTTTGCTATACCTAGTATAATACAGGTACATATTATATAATAGTCTAATACTACCGCGGAATTAATTATTCCTTCTACCGATATTTGCAAAAATAATTAAGAGGCCGCATATCACGAGAACCCGTTACATATTAAAATATCGTATATTCCTCACGATTTTTTCCCCGAGCAGATGATGATTCATATCCTTCTCTTACGTACATGATTTTCGAAAACTTAAATGTGCTACCCGGGATTTGAACATCGGATTCATCTTTTGAGATCTCCATCTCAAAAGATGAATCCGAGGTTCAACGAGTTTCAACCAGAAGGAAAAAATCATTATTCGTTTCAGTTGAAGACTTTTGTTGTTGAATTTACTTAAGCAAAACTATTTGCCATGTAGAGGCCTGGTAAAGGCATATAAAGTGCGGTAAAAATCCCACATAACCCTGCGTCGCTCCCACGGCGTCGGGTACCTTTTGAAGGTTTCCCCCTCGACAACAAAAAAAAAAAAAAAAAAAAATGTAGAGGCCTGCGTTTCCCATGATTCGCAGTATTTTCATATAGGGACTTTCGTGTCATCCTAAGTCGGTATCCTGTCTTGAAGTAGGTAATTGAGTGTCGTTGAACTAATGCCCTTGCGGCATAGGGAACAAAGGACGAACGTGCCCCAATCCACGTCAAGTGGTATTTATGGATATGTCACTTGTATATCCATAAGATGTACGCTCTCCACGTATTATGATTAATATTTATTTATATCGTTTCGTGGAGTTGTTGAACTTCATATAAAACATAATAAAATAGTTTCAATCTGAAGTCAATCACAGATGCTATTCCCGAGGTCTAAGATGGTCGCCTCATATGAAAGTGGGCCGGCAACCACACTTATTTCTTGCCTTTCCATCGAAACGCAAGATATAGGTGTGGAGTTGGCACCTCCCCGGTCAAACTGCACTGGTTCTACCACCTGAAAAGAGAAATATGAAGGTGGTAGAACTCTTTGTGGTTCGACTGTATAAGCACTACCTATCTTCTTATTTCTGCCTAATAATAGCTGTGTTAAGCGTTGGGTTCTGGTCTGAAGAGTGTGGTAAGGGACACAAGCTTGTCTTTTTTTATAGTTGGACCTAACGATAAGGCAGACGGGCCACCTAATGGAAGGCAGTCACCGTCGCCTAGAGACATTTAGAACACCAGAGGAGTCGCCAATGCATCGCCGGCTTTAAAGGAGAGCTCTTTGCTCTTCTTTGTTGCGTAACTTTCTCTTAGAAGCATTTGCGGCTAACCTCTGGTAAGACTGATCTTATCTGGGGTTATTTACAGATGCCCATTGACGGCAGTGACCACTTGCCATCAGATCGCCTTTCATTTAGGAAACGTGTTTAAGTGAAGCACAATTGATTTGTTTTTGTATACGTCAAATTTATACGCTATCTGGATAGTTGGTGTTTTAAATTAAACAGTTTTAAATATAACCGAAACAACGACATTGTTCACATTAAGGGGAGTTTCTAAAAGTTCGAAGTTATAAGGGAACTAAATAATGAAATCGACATTTTTTTTAAAATGACGATAGACTAAGATACAGGAAATAGTTTGAGTTCGGTTCTTGCCGTTCCCGATGTTCAATATACATATGTACAGTCACGAGTAATAAGATGTGACTACGAACAGATTAGCAAAAGTATCTGACCCAAGTAGGAGTTCAATAATATCTGACTACACGAACGCAGCAAAAATATCTGACATTGAAAGGCAGCATAATGTAGTAGCGTCCAAATTATGTAGATGAACGTCAAATCACATAATTTTGACGCTACTGCATTATGCTGCCTTTCAATGTCAGATATTTTTGCTGCGTTCGTGTAGTCAGATATTATTGAACTCCTTCTCGGGTCAGATACTTTTGCCAATCTTCCATAGTCACATCTTATTGCTCGTGACTGTACATATAAAATCCCGTATCGTGTAAAGACGTCTCAACGCGTAATTTTAATCGCAATACTCTATTTAACATCGTTTGTATTTCTTGCGCTCGTCAATCAATGAAATGATCTGTCAACAAAACGCATAATGAACTGTACACTCGTTTACTTAATGATCGTCATAAAAAGTTTACGCTGGCAAATATAGGAAGTTGAACGGTAGGTTCATCTCCGCGGTGAAAAGTTTTCCTATTGCTATGTAATTATTTCCTTGTAGAGACTCGGGTTTAATGCCGCTTGTATGTTGGACTTGAGAACAGGGTATGTACTAGTTGGCGCCTGTGACTTCGGTTGCGTTGGCTGTAATAATAATAATAAGAATTATTTATTTCGGAAAAGATCCATATATTGTTAGTAAAATACTTATTGCCTATGTTAGTGATGAAGTAAGATCGGTATATAGGGTCTTTAACGAAAACAAATTTTATCCTAACATTTATCCCCTTAGGGGTTAATTTTCCAAATATGGTGAAATATTTCATTATTTGTAACCAGAAAGCCAAGTGAAAATTTTCACTGTTCTAGTTTCAAAATTTGCATATTTTCAAACTTTCAGTTCGTATTATAGTTATCCGGGAAGGAATATCGAAAAATCCTTTCATAGAGGGTGAGCATATCGTAAAATGAACTCATTGTTTAAATTTCACTGTCCAAGCTTCAGTAGTTTGGCCTCTGCGATGATTAATCAGTCCGTGAGTAAGCATCATTTCCTTTCTATATACATATACATACATTGTATAGTCATGTTGAAGTAAATATTTTTAATTAATCGTTACATTTTATAGCTGTTTCTAGGTTTTGATGTTTTTTTTATCCGACTGAAGTAGCAAACGAGCATGCAGTTCACCTGATGGTAAGTGATCACTACCGCTCATGGACACCTGTACCCAACTTCATACATAACATATCTGAAGTCAATCGCAGATGCGTTGCTCCCGAGGACTATGATGGTCGCCTCATATAAAAGTGTGCCGGCAACCACACCCTTCCATCGAAACACAAGAAATGCTTCTCGATAGAAATAGGTGTGGGGCCGGTCGAACTTAGTGTTGCCCAAATTCAGTCTTGGTCTTGCAGTCTTGGTCTTGTTCTTGCGTTTTTGCAAGACCAAGACCAAGAACAAGACCGCGTATTTTTAGCAAGACCAAGACCAAGACTGACCGTGCAAGACTTGAGCAAGAACAAGACATAGCCTGCAAGACTCTTGCGTCTTGCAGCTAGGACTTAGCGCTATTTCACTGAGTAGTTAGGTGTAACAGTTCGGTGTATAGGTAGGTACGCTTAGGAATTCTATGAGACGCAAAAAACTGTATCAAAGAATATGAAAAACTGGACCTATGCGCATTACGACTAATACCATAAACATAGCGAATAAAAAAATATCTATTAAAATCAAACTGAGTGCATGCATAGTTATGTTTTAACCATCGGCACTTTAATAATGCGGCATCAAAGGTTTTGTACTTACTTCTCAAAGAAATTTGCCGCTTTTCGGAAGTACATGGTTATGATACATGCGCCGGCGGCTTCTTTTGAAATCTAAAACAATCGTTGCCGCCACGCCGAAATCATAACATTTGACACTATTTGATTGCCGCCATAGGGCGTAGGTATACTCATGCAAAATAATTTCGAATTTTAAGAGTACCTACAGGTGTTCCAAAGAATAAATAAGTTTCAGAGTGCTTAGAATGAAAATGAATACATTATACTGATCACGCAAGTAGTATTATGATTGGGATAAAATGGTAAGGATAGGTAGTAGATGTCATATTAATTCATTCTAGTAAGTATATATTATAATATTGATTACTTATATGGTTTTAAACTAATTACTTAGGTACTATTATTGTACATTTAGTCAAACTTTAATAAATAGTAATAGACTAATAGGTAATTGCAAGACTTGCAAGACTCTTGCTGCAAGACCAAGACCAAGACCAAGACTGGGAGCGCAAGACCAAGACCAAGACCAAGACCAGGTGTATTGGCGCAAGACCAAGACCAAGACTGGCTAAGTCTCGTCTTGTTCTTGCATTTGGGCAACACTAGTCGAACTACACTGGTTCTACCTTCACAATATTTACAATATAATATTAAGTAATCACTAGGTGGTAGAACCAGTTCGAATGGGAGGGTTCCACCGTTACACCTATTTCTATTGTAAATTCTGTACAGGGTGTGGATGCCGACTGACTTAAACACTAGGCGACCGTCTTTGCCCTCAAAAGTCACCACACATCTCTAATTGACTTTAGGTAGACCGTATTCTATATTGAGTTTGTTGTTGAGGTCCGTGGCAGTGACCACTTACCATCAGATGGACTGCATGCTCGTTTACTACTTCAACTTGTAAAACGCTAATTTGTAATGATAGCTTTTAGCGTGTATATTCTTCTCGATGTTAACGATGTGAGAAATGACTTAAGTCGTTATGTTTTTTGATCGAACGCAGCTTGTAGATGAAACGATCACTAATTCATCCGGGCTTCCAACAAGATCGAGAATCGCCTGCGGGATCTCGGAGATAAAAACTTTAAGTGTTGCTGACCGCGCACGAATGTGGATAGGATTTTGGTATTTATTGCGCGCGTGAGCACGCCCTTTATGGCGTGAATGACCACCCTCCGCGCCATTAACGCTGCAGGCCGCTTTAATTATCATCGATGGGAGTATGGGACTGCCCCACGCCATGTTGCGAATCGCTACGGGTGTACGGTCCTATGTAAATAATTCGCGGTAGTATGATTTTGAATTGTCTGTATGGAGTTGGTAAAGTTTGATGACGGTCCAGATTATAGGGGTAACGGTAATTAATGATAAGTAATATGGAAGCCTGGATTGTAGAGATTGTGATATTCGTTTTAGTCACAAATGTTTAATGACATCGGAATTAACTGGCAAATCCTATCCATATACTTATTAGATACTAGTTGGATGTAGGCTCCGCTAAGAAGAAATTGTTTATTGAGGCCATAGACGTGGAGTAGTGGTAAACACAATAGTTTTATCGATAGGGATAAGAAGTACCGCTATTCTAGATTTCCATACCATCATAAGTCCGAGCTTTCGTTTTAACATACAAGAATTCAACAGTAAATATTAAAAATCTTTTCACTGCGTTAAGATCTTCTGTTCTAATCATATTTCTAGAGTTAACCAATATTGAGCCGATAACTCAACCTGGTTGTATATCAAAAACAAAATTCCGAAGCTAAAGTAAAACAGCTCAGCTAAGCTATAAATAAGCTAGATATATGTTGTGTGCACTATAAGTAGAGCCAATCCCGTGTAGCAAAGTAATGATAGGGGACGGGGAAGGGCTTAGCTTAGCTCGCGTAGCAGCGGATCGGCATACACAAGTAACTTAGCTCTATATTTCAGTTGTTTACATAGCCTTCTTAGGTAGGACAACGAGTAAATTTCAACCGGGAAGGTACGACCGCCTATGTCTAGTTTGAAAGAATTCTTGCTTTCGGTCTTAGTTCTCAGGAGTAAAGCTTCTGTAATTGTCTTCAGATAGAATCCCTCCTAATTAAGACGAATATAAAACTAGCTTGCTATACGCTATCTAATGTGAAATACTGATGAAAGGTACCGATTAACACGGTAATCGCCACACGCAGCGAAGCAGGTACCATGCTGGTTTGACATACAGTAGGTCCCGGGTCCGATTTTCGCCCAGACCAAGATAGGAATGATGAGTTTAGATGCTTGTTCTGGATCTGGGTGTTAGTGTATTCGGTTTTGTGTGTCCATGATCCCCACGACATACGAAAATCTTAAGAGCATTTAATATTTAATAGTGTTTAATACAATTAATAACAATGTTACGACCACGATCCTTAGTTGCCCGACCTGTGGGCGTAATATCAGTGCGTCGCGCGTCTCAGTGGTAGTAGTAAGATGTGAGCGCTAATGTTGGAATATCTTCAGCTATGAGAGATCAGCTAAACTTAGCACTTTGTCACCAAACAGCATTTTATCGGACCGAATATCGTAGACATTCCTCAGATAAAAAAAAATGTGTGCGTGTACTAGTGTACACTCGTAAGAAGTGAAACTTCTTTATGACGTAATTTTTCAAAAAATAATTTACTATATACAACTTTACAGAAATTGGTTAAATAAAGTTAAATAAGATACAGTTTAATAAAAGGCTTTTATTAAACTTTATCTAATAATCTAATATATAATAATCTATCTATTATCACGCGTGGTAGGGATAAGAAAAAGATGGCGCGTAACAGAAAAAGATGGCGCGTAACGAAAAAATGTTACACTAATTTTTTTTCCAACCCCGATAAAGAAGTTTCACTTCAATAACTGTTTAGAACAATACAGTTGCACGCCACAGACTTCCTCTCGTCGCTCCACGCTGTTTCGCACAACCAATTAAATCCGTTCTGTGAACTTGTGCTATCGCGTCCATCGTCCCGGTGTGAGCTATTGCTTCCGGCGACACCACCACCATTGGAGACCAATTGTAACTGTTTGGAGGAAAACGTATCGTTATCGATAACGGTTATGAAAATAATGCTTGACGAACTGAAGGATAAGGCCGTCTTTTGAGTAGGTGATTATGTGTTGGTACGGAAATCCTTGTATTGAAATTTTGTCTAAGCAGACTACTTGTCTGTCTATACTTGTAGAATTTCAGTCCCAGCTGATATGTTTTATATATATTTAGTGTCTTTGCCCCTGTTAAAAATGGCAAAAGTTTAGTTTTACCGTCTTGATTTCTGCCAAAATTATTAAACTAACTTAGTTCTTTGTCAGCAAACGGCATGTTGTGTCACCGAATTTAATAGCTTTTTTAGGGGTTGTATGGTGGATTTTTTTCTTTTCTTTTAATTTATTTTATTAATGTTTTTATTTTTAGTTTTTAAATGTTGTGAATTTAACTTATATTAACATGTCCGCTACATCTCAGATACCCGATGGTACTGTTTAGAACAATACAGTTGCACGCCACAGACTTCCTCTTGTCGCTCCACGCTGTTTCGCACAACCAATTAAATCCGTTCTGTGAACTTGTGCTATCGCGTCCATCGTCCCGGTGTGAGCTATTGCTTCCGCCGATACCACCACCATTGGAGACCAATTGTAACCGTTTGGAGAAAAACGTATCGTTATCGATAACGGTTATGAAAATAATGCTTGACGAACTGAAGGATAAGGCCGTCTTTTGAGTAGGTGATTAAGAGTTCGTCCCTGTAGCCTACGGGGTCAGAATAGGGCTATAGCGTCGGGTTCCTTTGGAAGGTTTCCCCCTCGAAAACAAAAAAAAAAAAGGTGATTAAGAGTTGGTACGGAAATCTTTGTATTGAAATTTTGTCTAAGCAGACTACTTGTCTGTCTATACGTGTAGAATTTCAGTGCTAGTTTGATATGTTTTATATATATTTAATGTCTTTGCCCCTGTTAAAAAATGGCAAAAGTTTAGTTTTGCCGAATTGATTTCTGCCAAAATTATTAAACTAACTTATTTCTTTGTCAGCAAACGGCATGTTGTGTCACCGAATTTAATAGTTTTTTAGGGGTTGGATGGTGGATTTTTTTCTTTTCTTTTAATTTATTTTATTATTGTTTTTATTTTTAGTTTTTAAATGTTGTAAATTTAACTTATATTAACATATCCGCTACATGTCAGATACCCGATGGTACTGTTTAGAACAATACACCTGCACGCCACAGACTTCCTCTCGTCGCTCCACGCTGCTTCGCACAACCAATTAAATCCGTTCTGTGAACTTGTGCTATCGCGTCCATCGTCCCGGTGTGAGCTATTGCTTCCGCCGATACCGCCACAATTGGAGACCAATTGTAACAGTATGGAGAGAAATTTATCATTAATATGCACTGAACGATATGCCCATATTTGAAGGTGATTAAAAAGTTGGTACGCTCATCTTAGTCCTACAATTTTACCTAAATAACTACTTAACATTTTTTTTATCTGTCTGCGCGTGTTGGATTTTTGTTCCAGCTTATATGTTTTTACATACATATGTCGAATCCGGTTATTTGGCTTAGAAGCGGTAGGCGCGTTGATCTGTGCTAACTTCTTTTCGTCGCGTCTTGACAGAGTCGTGTAGTCAGCTGAGGGTGGCATAGACATAGTTTACGTCACTCGGAAAATGGCGCGAACACAGAACTATCCCTCCGTTTCTTTCTTAATAAAATTAATAACCATTTGAATGTATTAGTTGCTGTAATTGTGTTAGAGGACTTTGTGATAATTATATCAAGCGAGTTAACCCCAAGATTTGTTATTCTGCACAAGACCCATAGTCGCCCACATCATCTCTGAAGATATTAATGTCGAGTAAAGCAAATGCCGACACATACCTATATCAAACATTGCCTTTAGTGAAAAATAGTATAAGTCTGATTTTGCGAAATTGACTTCTACCAAACTTGCTAGATAAACAAAGAACTTCCAATAGAACACCTTTTGTCTAACACAAGATTATGTTATGAAAAAGCGTTTAGAAAAAGCGACGAGCTACGAAAAGCTCCGTATTCCTAAGAGCTTTTGTCCAAAAATTTTGCCAAAAATAAGACTTGGGTACCTATCCGTTATTACTAGGAATATAAATATACATATAATAGATAAGTTTCTTTATGCGGTCATTATCGACATGATTGACATGATATTCTTTATTTTCGCTGTACGTATATGTTTATTTTTCAGCCAAAACCAATTTCATTCAGTCGAAATACAATTTCAATTTCTGTCGGCGTACAGATTTTGTTACATCAATATAGTCATTGATATACCATCAAACACCGCAATCCACTTCGTTCCAGTCGATCCTAAATGTTAGTTAAACAAAAACTAACCACTAGAATTCAAACTGTAAGCGAAAAGCCGTTTCAAAGTAACTATGAAATAAAAATAAAAAACTTACTATATTTTTTAAAAGCGAGTTTCGTTCGAACGGGCAGTACAGATGCACTTAACAATATGAAATAACTAGTTTATGTCTCTGACTCAGTTTGTAGTGTTCAACATTTGACTTTGAGTGGTCATTGTCATCCCATTGTCCCACTGCTGGGCACGAATCTCCTTTCGGAATAAGACTTTTAGGTCACAGTATAATACGCTGATTAAGTGCAAATTGGTAGCCCTTACACATTTGTCCGAACTTAAAACTTGGTGCAAAGATTTCTGGACGACATTATCATTCTGTAAAGCAGTAATAATTAAATTTTCATACGCACATCGTTTTAGAAAAGCCATTGTTTCGGATTGGATTAGTGGCCGTTGGCGGCCAATAATCGCGTGAAGCGGCGATTTGTCGCAAGTGGCGGCCACCGGCGCCTACCGTGTGCGGCGTGTCCATATAAAATGTGTGAAAACTGCAGCAAATAAGTTAGTCCCAGCGATTTGTGGCCGTCAAGTGACCAGTGTGCGGCGACGCTTAGGCCTCAGGAGTTGGTCACACATCTGTGACCAACTTCATGAAGAACCTTATCTGCGGTTAATTAAGGATGTCCATTACTGACAGCAGGCCATGTTCATCAGGTATTCCTATTCCGGTATTCCGATATAAAATGTTGGGAAATTAAATACAATCGATGAGAAATAATGCGTTTGTTGTAAAGTTGTGTTAAAGTTGTCACTATTTTATAGACTCTCTTTTTGTATTGGACAAGAGTTTGCATTATTTTCCTTTTATTTCGTATATATGGTATAGTGATAGCCTAGTGGTTGAAACTTGCCCTCTCGATCGGGAGGTCCAAGGTTCAAACCCAGGCACGCACCACTGATTTATGTGGGTATTGGAAATTACAATAAATCCGTGCCCAGCAGTGGGACAACAATGGGTTGACGACACATATATGGTATCAGTAAAAATAACATTATAACATTTACTAAAGATTGCTTTCATACAGAGATTACGTAAATGGCAATATTCATATACAACACAATAAAGGTAGGTTATGCAAATTATTTTCAGAAATTTTATTTATTACTAACTAGCTGTACCCGCGGCTTCGCCCGCGTAAAAATGAGTGTATCGCAAAGTTTTTCCCGCAAAAATCTCGACCCCGTTGAAATTATATGATAAAAAGTAGTCTATAATTATGTTATTCCACAACCTTTTCTATAGTGCAAGTCCTATCCAAATGAGTTTAGCCGCTCAGGCGATTACCCGGACATACAAAGAGTAAAGAAACGAATTTAAAGTACCTATGTATTTGTGGTTAGGATCATAATTGTTATGTTAAAATATTTTAAAAATTAGACAAATTAGAATTAGAATTTTAAAATTAGACGATTGTGAACCGCCTTTCTTTGAATTAATTAACAATCTTAGTGGTCACACAATACCAAGAAGCACCTTGTAAACCAAATCCTGCTCCACATTTAAACCAAAACGCATCGATTACAAAGATTGATTTTAACTTTTCCGCAGTATGTTTAAAAATTTTCAGGGTTATGCTGCAGGGTGAAGTGCAATGTTTGTACTGGTCTAGTACAAAAAAACGCTATTCTTACAAACTTATTTAACATTCGTGTCCTACTCAACACTGGACACTATCAAGTGGTCAGATTACTCTAATAATGCACACGCATCGGCGGCCGGCATGTATTAGCATGCGCGAGCGAGACGGTTACCTACCCCTGCCGAGAGACACATCTTTATTATTTTAAATCTCTAATATCTTTAAAAGTATTTATTTGATGCATATAGTGTAAAAGCTAACGAATGCATTTATTTATATAAGGATTAATACCGAACAGAAGAAAACACACTCGAAATTATTAACGTAATATTTTTAGTTGAAATATGGAACATAAAAAAAATATTGTGACTTAACCATAAGTTATAGAGATATACTATCGCGGATTGATTTTATATTTAAGGTAGCAATCCAGTGTTTCGTAGCCCTTGACGCAATTATTATTATTCAACATCAACATTTAATTTATCGATAGACTTCGTAGTTGTTTTGTAAATAACGCCACCTATCGCATTCAATGTAATTCAACATAGTAGTTCAACATAGAACAGGATAGATGGCGCAAGTATACCTAATATTTAACTCATCGGTAATTCCTCGTAATTTTATATTGTGGGTAAATTAAATCAAATTTATATCACATTTATTTGTATGATAATTAATTGTTATCGATTTATAGGTATCTATTATTTCATAATGAACTAAGGATCAGGATGACATCAGGGCAAAATGGCTAATATGGCGATAAACAAAAGTCGCGATATACCGAGTTTTACAGATATATGTTGTCGACTCAAAATCAATATTTTTTAATGTTTTATTATTGAGATAAGTTTTCAATCAAGTCTACCTTGCCCCTTGACGGAATTTTATTATCGTACCCTTTGAAGGAAGTTATATAATTTGATATCTCTAATGACTTTAAACGTATTTATTTGATGCATACAGTGTAAAAAACAATTTTGATCTTTATTAAAATTACGAAACTAACGAATGCATTTATTTACATAAGGATTCCACAAGAAGTCCACCAATTCGCAAATAGCCAGCGTGGTGGACTATGACCTAAAACTCTCTCATTCTGAGAAAAGACCCGTGCCCAGCAGTGGGACAATAATGGGTTGACGACGACATAAGGATTAATACTGAACAAAAGACAACAGACTCGAAAATAACGTATTATTTTTAGTTAAAATATGGAACATAAAAATAATTATTGTGAGTTAACCTTAAGAGATATAAATATGCTATCGTGGATTTATTTTATAATCAAGTGTGCAAACCAGTGTTTCTTAGCCCTTGACGGAATTATTAGTAATTCAACATCAACATTTAATTTATCGATATTACTTCGAAGTTGTATTGTAGATAACGCCATCTATCAAATGTTCATTCAACATAATTCAACAGAACAGTGATAGCGCAAGTATACCTAATATTTAACTCATCGGGAATTCCTCGTAATTATAATCGTATCTTTCGCATTATAAATACATTTTCATATTATAAACCCATATTATGGGTAAATTAAATCAAATTTATCACATCTATTTGAATGATAATTAATTGTTACCAATTTATATGTATTATTTCTGAACGAACTCACGATGACGTCCAGGCGAAAGGGCCAATATGGCGATTGTCATTTGCATTGGAATTTAACAAAATTCGCGACATACCGAGTTTTACGGATATATGTTGTCGATTCAAAATCAATATTTTTTAATGTTTAATTGTTCACATAAGTTTTTAATCAAATCTATCATACCCCTTGACGGAATTATTAGTACACCTCTATGTCAAAAGCCAATATGGACATTGTCATTTGCATTGGAATATAACAAAATTCACGACATACCGAGTTTTACGAATATATGTTGTCGACTCAAAATCAATATTTTTTAATGTTTTATTATTCACATAAGTTTTTAATCAAATCTATGATACCCCTTGACGTAAATAATAGTACAGCTCTTAGTCAAAAACGAACTACCATACAAACATTTATGCTCGATTTTAACATTTTCAACCCATTTTTTGAAATAAAAAGTAGCCTATAATGGATCCCAAGGTCACCACTATCTGTGTACACAATTTTATAAAAATCGGTTCAGTAGTTTTGCCGTGAAAGAGTAACAGACAGACAGACAGACAGACAGACAGACAGAGTTACTTTCGCATTTATAATATTAGTAGGGATTGTTCACGATAAATATTCGAAGCGAAGCTCCCTTTCGCTGCAGGCGCGAACCAATAATTTACAACACATCGTTTCACTGTTTTGAAGGCAAAATATTGAATGGATATATGACGTAGGATTCTTCGTTTCCACTCCGAAAACACCACCGCCACACCTGTCTCTACCATATAACAGCAAAGCGAAGAAGACAGGTACTTATTCGAGGCGTAACAAACGTCATCTGGGGTGGCAAGGCATATATTGTTAATCTTAAGCCAGACTGATCTTATTTTTTTTATCTGACTGAAGTAGCAAACATGCAGTCCATCTGATGGTAAGTGGTCACTGCCGCCCATTGGCATCTGTAATCAACTTCATACAGAACATGGGTTCCATCTGAAGTCAATCACAGATGCGTTGTTGCTCCCGAGGACTATGATGGTCGCCTCATGTGAAAGTGTGCCGAATCTGGGGTTGATTACAGATGTCCGTAGCGGCAGTGGCCACTTACACTTAGTGGTTTACTACTTCTATAATATATAGAAATATTTTGAAACAAAAAATGTTTTACTATCCTAATATTTTAGTTGTTATAACAAATAAAACATCTCACGAGCCCGCTCAGCGAGAGCGTAGTCGACTGAAGTGCTCAGGAATTTGGATCTTGGGCAGGAGTCGCTACGATTACGACATTTCCTTGAACAGATAAAGTAAAGATATGAAGGAATGTGTCACGGTCATCATTGTTGGAGATATATATTGTTACAAACCAACAAGTAGCTTGCCTGGGGACACTACTGTTAAACTCATGACTACATTAGTTGTAAACATCAATAAGAATCTATATATGGATTGTATTTAAATTGATCGTACCATGTTATTATAAATATCATAAATCAATAGAAGTTGCATCATAAATAAATATAAATGGTTATATTAATAAATATTATAAATGCATATATTTAATTTTATATAATGTAATAGATTAATAGTAATGTTTTTGTCTCTGTGACGGTTTCCTTAACGCCTGCCATTTTTAGTATAAAAGGGAGGGTATTATCGTAATATGGATCATTCTAATAATTCGCAAGTGTAAGACGTTACTCTGTCCGAATGTATTCTGAAATCGTGTAAAATCGTGAAAATATAGAAGTGTTGTACATAATGTGTCGTTTACTTTGGCCATCCAATCCTACTTCTGTAACAATATGTTAATATGCATTGTCTGTGTTAAATGTCAATTTGTTAATTTTCTTTGATGTATGATATATATCTTTTTTTGATGTCTTCAATTTTGTCTTGTCTTGTGTGCATTGAATTTAAATTAATTTCGCTCTCGTATGTCTTAAAATCTTTAAAATTAAATACCTTAAATTAGACACCTTTTAAGCCAAAACACTGCAATGCTTAACACAGCAGTGCATAACAGCTGTGTTTTGGTTCGATCATTATGCAGAAATGCTTGTAGCGGCGTGGTGCGTTTACAGTCACAAAGGGTGTACTACCGTTGTTTATGTCGATCGAACACTGAAAACTGTCCACGTCACCCAACTTTATATGAGAATTTAACGTAAGGTGTTTTTTTTTATGGGACACGACAGAAGCGCTGGGTCAGGCCACAGAGAGGGCACACGGAGCGTTTTACGGTTATGATCCATCTCCAAGTCGTTACGGAATTTATGGTTCTCCACTTATGCTTATCTCTGTGGACGCGGCCCAGTCGTGGTGCAACGATGTTGAAGATATAAACGTCTGGATGGAGTAATGGGAGCGGTAATAGGAAATTGCAAATTTGTGATTTGTGAGATGTCGTCTGCGAAATGTAAAATTACGGACAATCTTGGTAAAAACGAAAATCCGCTGCGTAAATGAAGTGTCCCATGCGTGTCAGTGACTACTTGGCATATTTCCCCTAAAAGTACAAAAATACATTTAGCTTACATAAGTACCTAAGACCCTTTTGTTCAACAATGTGACAAATATGAAATCTCGTATTTTTTTATTTGAGCGATAATTGTCCTAATGAATTGAGGAAAATATTTCTTAACACTCATAATATACCGTTGATGGTCTATAGACTAGATGGTCCAGTAGACTAGACAAAGGTTTTTTCGTTACTTATAATCTACTTTTCCAGATTACATGTAACTAATCCATAGAAGCTTCATATTAATTAATAATTAAAACAATAAACTATGAACGATATCCATGTTAGAGCAATATCTTTGCACAAAATATGAGTTGGACGTCCGGCCCGAGCAACGTCTAGGTTCGCCGAGCCGAATAGAAATCGTAAAAATTCGACACTGGAGGGTATAAAAACGCACATAAAGCGCTTGAGACGCGCAGTAAAATCTGTCGTTTGTTAGCGCTGGCGTACTTACACGGCGGGTCATTCGCGCGAGTAATTCTTCCATCGCTAAAGCGCTTCCAGCTGTTTTATGGCGAGCCCGGTTTAAAATTCCCATTAGACAAGAACGTACACGGAACTCGTTAATTACGGCGAGCGCTCGTAATTTTTTTTCAACGTTATTGGCATACACGCGTTAAACATTGTTAATGCTATTGCCTTATCGGGGGATACCATCATTGCGAACAAAGCGCGCTGAAATGACGTCGTCTCCGCGAAATGTCCAGCCTTCGCGTTGTTCGCAGTCCCCACGTTTAAGGTAAAAGAATCTCGACGTAAATTACCGCTTTTATGTTATACCACGACTTCATTAGATCCTTCGAATGATATAACTCGGCGAGTTATGACGCCGAGCGGCAGTTTATCGCACACGAGCGGCCATCTTTACGTTCCGAAACGTAATAACTGAAATTAAATTGATGTTTGCGAGTTATTGAATTCTCGTGTGCTGAGCTTGTAGGCTGTTTGAAGGTTAAGTTACTAGTTACGTTTACAGTATAATATAAAACTTCTGAAAGGAAGGTCCTTGAGTGCGACCACGTTTAGGCAAAAGTGGAGCTCTCCATTCAGGTGGACCGATTATCTGAAAAGACAGCGGGAAACCGTTAGATTGAGAAAGCACAAGGTCGGTTGGAGTAACGTTATTTAGGGGAGGCCTATTATGTCCAGCTATACAACATGAAAGTCTAATGAATTTATCCGAAGGCCCTTAAACTTTCGATTTTAGCGGCATTCGCTGAACGCTGCATACGTTAGCATTGAGTAATATAAACAAAATCGCTTTTCGATGAAGGAAAACATTGTGAGGAAACATACACACCGGAGAGTACTTTAAAAAAAGTTCTCGGAGGTGTGCGAAGTCCACCAATTCGCACTTGGCCAGCGTGGTGGACTATGGCCTAAAACTATCTCATTCTGAGAGAAGACCCGTGCCCAGCAGAGGGACGATAATGGGTTGACAAGAGAGAATAGAAACAAACGTCTGTCCGATCTTATAAGGCCACTAAATATGCTGTAAATTGTAGAAAATCTCGTTTAACGCTGCCGCTTGCAGCGTTGTGAATATTTCGCGGCCATCGGGTTAATGTGATTATCCTCAAACAATCCGGAAAATTCGGAAGTCTACGATCCGGAAATGTTTACATACTGTGTTCACGTAAAGCTCGGTATCTTATTGCATATGTAAATGTAAGTACATAGAGGAGCATTCCGCAACCTCTTGCGTTTAGTTCTGTTAAATTTCTGTCTATTTGTATTTGCGGTATGTGTGTACTTTTGTAAAATTGAAGTTTGAAATAAAATTTCATGTCAACAATATTTAATGACTGTGCATAATAGACGGTTGCTTGAACTTTTTATGATAGCATATCTGGTCCATTACATTCCTATAAAAAGTAAAAGGTGGTGAATGTGCTTACAAGTCATGGATATTGATTTTTCGCTACATCAGTTACCTTCTATAACTGACTGACTATAATCAACTTTGTTTTTTCTGCGTACTTTTTCTATTGAAGGTGTTTAACATCTGAGGTTTAAACGGTAATGCATGCTGTCGTGATAACAGTTTATCCAGATAAACACCAGTTTTCCACTATAAAAACCAGTTTTTATAGTGGAAATTGTATAGAAAAATTGTGATTTCAATCTAGGGATGCTGGCTTACCCTGTTTGTAAAGATACAGTACGCGTCTTGCGTTTAATGTATTCAAGCAATTTCCCCGATGTCGCCCTGTCAGACGTTTAGGGCTCACATTAAATTTGTACCCTACAGATTTTATTCTAAAAAAGGTCCCTTTGCGTCTTGTATCTCGACAAGTTGCTTTTTGGATAATGGTCTAAGGCGAGTATGTAGCGGAGGATTCATATTTTCATGAAATAGAAAAAATAATTTAGTACGTATTTTAAATTGTTTCTTTTGGCAAAATTTAATTAACAGTGAACTCTTATTGCAGATACTCCACTTAGTCATTATCCTATGCCGCGAGGGGTCTTTGCGTGATGTAGGGTCTACGGGTGTCAAGGAACCCGGATAATTTTCTTTAGTGTGTGCACTGCCTACCGAGGTCAGCTGCCGTTGAGCAACGCTGATCTACCGATCTGTTCTGGGCTGTTTTTTTTTCGGATTATAATCAGTAACTAACCAACATCAAGAAACATAAATGATAACGTGACCAGCGAATTCGTTTTTTTTTCGAAAATTCTTCTCTTATCTCATCGAGACGCGAAATCCATCACGCGAACCGTATCAAGTCTAATCGATTAGACGTCCTAACAGAAAACGGGGGATATTAATCAACCACCGATTGATTGCGAACTTCGGATACCCGGCCGTCGACGGGTTGCGTCACTATGATTAATCGTGTAACCATCCTCCTGTCAGTTCTTCGATATCCCGAGATGCTGGATTCGTTTGTTCTGTTTGTTATATCTGGAACTTGAGGTTCACTGTCTTAATTAGATTTGTCTTAAAAAAATGAGGCATTTCTATAATGGTCGTAAAACAGAAATGTCTAATATTTTTATACTTGGCTCTTAATTTTTATTTAAATCTAAGTTAACATCTACACTTGTTATTAATTTTCAAGCTAGAAAATAAACGGTAGCTAATTTTCTAAATGTTTTTCTAAAACGAGATCGAGTAAAAGCTTTTTGTTATAAAATCCAGAAAACCATCGAAATGTCTTTTATTGGCTAATATCTACAATCATAGAAGTTAATTTGGCAAAAATCACACTTATACCTATTGTCACAAGGGGCACCGAAGTATATAATTTACCTATTGTATTTTATGTACGTAGGGTTTTGTAGTTTATAACTACTTCTACACATTCTTACGTTTCCTTGTTACGTAAGAGGTGGGTTCATTTGTGGAGTCATTAGGTTCTATAAGCTCCCTCGTTTTCTGAAGGAGCTTTGAAGAAGTGTTTCGATTACTGGTATATTACAAAACTTTACGGATGGAACGTTGATATTGAAGTACCGATATAGAATTGTAGGACAGATTGTCGAAAAGGAAAACGAAACCGCAATGTGTATTGCAATTTATGATCGGTAACAATAATTACTTTAAGGAAACGTATTAAAATCCTACTCTTGATACCCTTATGCACAGCATCTGTGATTGATTACAGGTTTTATTTGTATTTCAAGACGGCAATGACTAACATTTGAAATATTTTCCATATTTATGGATAATGTACCATTAGATTCTATTTCTGCCTTAGGTCATTAGTGATTAGTGCAACTGCTTTGTGGATCTAATGTCTGGGATATATACCGTCGTATCAGTGCCGACTTCTCGATTCTTACAATTGAATTTGTGGCAATGCCCAACATCCAATAACATCAGGCAAATTTCGTGGTCAACTTGTAATTCAGTTTCATGTCAAAGATTTTAAGAGCTTTTCTACTGTTTGTTGTCAGTCAGATCAATTATTTCATGTTTTAATCTCCATTTTTCTTATAATCGGAGCACTAACTTGGCATGGTTTGGACACATCCGTTTTTTGTCTAAATCTTATTGTCCCTCTTGTATTGGAATGTTGCCAGCTTATAGACAAAGTAGTAACTTCCGAAGTAATTTTGTTCTTGTGCATTTGAGAGTGAAAATTACGTGATAAAAGCTTCACAAGTTTATATAGTAGTTAAAGTGACAGTGTGTTAAAATGATACATTCATTACTTTTAAAAATTCATATGCGGATTTATACTGCATATATAAATGCAATATTAACAATTCAGTCTGTTATCTTTTTGAGCAGTAATAGCCTAGTGGTTGAAATTCTGCTTCCTACCTAAGGGTCAAAGGATCTATCCCATCAATGATTTTTCTAAAAATTGTGCACGTATAAGAAAATAATTATTACAGCTTTATGGTGAAGGAAAACTACACGTCCGAAAGTTCTTTAAAAAATTTTTTTCAAAGGTGTGTGAAGCCAATCAATTTGCACTCTGCTACTATGGTGGGCTATGGCCTAAAATTTTCTCAATCTGAAGAAGACCTGAAAGAAGACCTGTTCTCAGAAAACTCACAAACTTTCGCCTTTATAATATTAGTATGATAACATACGCAACCAGAAGCGATGTTAAACACTTGTTTAGTCGTCTATTATGTTCAGCAGTAGATTTGTAAAGGCTGACGGATGGACGGCATATCCGTTCTCTAACGATGTCACGAGCCATTATCTTTCAAGGATCTTTAAACATAATGGATCCTTCTATTTTACTTTTGAAAAAATACGGTGACAAACGAACAATTCAGCGAAGTATGTAGTAAATCTAAAAATAATTTTCGCCGTAAACTCAGTAAAAATATAGGAAGTCGGCAGCTGGAAAGCTCCTTGGCTTACGAGCTTCGTAGCTTGGAAGCGTGCCCGATGCGCTTCAGATAAACCGAATTGCAGACCGAACTTAGTGCATTTCTTTCTTTCCAGTCATTAGCTATTCGAGTCGTTTATTTTTTTTGTTCGAAATCCAACCTTATCTACTTTTTGTGGAGAAATCTCTGCCTTTTCCCTATCAGAGGATTTGGTTCTTGGCATTCGTTGATACAATTAATTGTAAGCGATGTATACGGAATCTAATTACAGTTTGTTTCGTTCCGTTTTTGATTTTCTTCTTTCTTCTTATTCTTATCTACTTCCTAGTAACAGTGTAATGTAGGTATATTAACGATGCCTTGTTATCTTTTGTTTTCGTAGTGTTTTCTATGTATATGTTTTTGGGTCTATTGTATGTTACTTCATATTTTGCCTTTTAATGTTAAAGCAACGAGACTTGAATTGTACATGGTGTTACGTGGCAATTGGTATGACCAATGCCAATCCAATGATTGCTGGTGTGCATGCTGGTTTTGTTAAATATCAATGTATGCTGGTATCATTAAAGTATTGCTACCTTTAAAGATTATTTTTAACAAAAGTTCCATAGAAAGCGCAAATGCTGTTATTGTGAGACAAAAAATAATAGCCGTTGATAAATCCATTTTTTTCAGTCTCGTCCGTCTAATTTGCATTACAGTGATCATGAATTACATTCAAGGATCACGAAGGACCAGGTCTAATCCAATGGAGATTAATTCTTCGAGTGTGAGCAGTTTCGTCAATCCGCGAGGTCGTGAACCGACGCATTAATAATGTCGTCGTACTCGACGTAAACACATTCGCGTTGTCGTCGCTATGCAATTCGTTTTGCATTCCGTTTTATCTAGGGTTGTGAATTTGTCGGTACACTTGTAGGACTTCTTTGGTATCTAATTCGTTGGTGATTGCATATTTTTTTACCAACCCTGTTATTTCGTTCGTCATTTCCGCTTTAGTTACACAATTTGCGGAGATTTAGTGCGAATGTATATTGCTAGGTGTGTTTTTTTTTTTTTTTATTTGACTGAAGTAGCAAACGAGCATGCAGTCCACCTGATGGTAAGTGGTCACTGCCGCTCATCGACACCTGTAATCAACTTCATACAGAACATGGGTTCTATCTGAAGTCAAACACAGATGCGTTGCTACTCCCGAGGACTATGATGGTCGCCTCATGTAAAAGTGTGCCGGCAACCACACCCTTCTATCGAAACGCAAGAAATGCTTCACGCTAGAAATAGGTGTGGTGGTGGTACTTCCCCGGTCGAACTACACTGGTTCTACCACCTTCAAATGTTGTTGTTACATTTTAATTTATTGAGTTAGAAACGTTATTTATTTCTAAGAGGTTTTATGTCATTGGATTTTGAGATGGATGTCTATCAGCGGTAGTGGATTCTGATCATGACTACATGTAAGCATCACGAAGGACAAGGTCTAATACGATCGAGATTAATTCATCGGGTGTGAGCAGTTTCGTCAATCCGCGAGGTCGTGAACCGACATTAATAATGTTGTCGTACTCGATGTAAATATATTCGCGTTGTCGTCGCTTTGCAATTCGTTTTGCATTACGTTCTATCTAGGGTTGTCGGTTGAATCTTTTTCTGGGATTTTCTTCCACGGATGTGGCGGTACTTTGGTGGTACTTTGTTTGTATCAAATTCATTGGTGATTCACCAACCCTGTTATTTCGTTCATCGGTCACGTTTTACAACGTGGAAACTCAGGGCGGAAGTATATTGCTACACGCCGCGTTCCAATTTAATTCTTTTAGTAGCACGTGTGAGTTATTTTTGATGGCTTTTTATCATCTTTGATGTTGAGTGTTGTCTGTCAGAAGTAGTAGATATTTGTTATCAGTGACTTTTTTATCATTATTACTATACAAGGGGTCGTGTGTGTCATGTACTCGTGTCATGGAACAAAAAAACAATTGAAAATATATTTCGAATTTATAAATCTTTACTTAACGGTCTAACGATTCAAAGCATTGTGATAACCCTAATGCGATGTAAACAATCAAGAATAATTCAGTGAAAGTGAATAATGTAGGCAATCATGAAGCTGGGAACCGGTGCATAAATAAAATCCTCGTTGTCACACATACATTCACGATGTCAACGTCGCGAAGAAACTGACTCGCTGCATTTCATCCAAGTTTGATGATATGTTTTGATTAACGTCACATTCGATATAATTTATTTGCACCTGATGTTCAGATGTTTGCATCTAGAAGCAGCAGGGAATAATTAAAAGTTGAGGACATGTGTATCGGACATGTGTATATGCTGCTTCTTTTATATTTATATGTAAAAGGAAGGGTATTCTCTATTAGTTTGAAATGATTGATTATATTCAGTAGTCTTTAGAATATCATGTTATAAGAATGCCGTTATTTTCTGATGCGTTATGCAAACATCTGATAAGAAACAATTCGATTTTTCAAGTAGAACGAATATGATACGATGAAGGAGTAACCTCCTCCTCTGCCATATTTTGTGCCCTGAAACAGTTTTTGCGTTCCGGTGGACAGGCGTCTTTGCTGGCTTAGTTTCATATGAAGCGAATTAGTCTTTGGGTGTAGCAACGCATCTGTGTCTAACTTCAGATAGAAACCCTGTTCTGTTGAAGTCGGTTGCCATATGAAGATGTCCATGAGCGACAACCAAAACTTAGATAGTGTACATGCTTTAGTGTTATGTAATAAATTAGATGCTTTTTTATAGTTAGGGCCAAACGATAGGGCGGAAGGGCCACCTGATAGAATGCAGTTACCGTCGCCTATGGACATTTGCAACACGAGGGGAGTCGCCAATGCATTCTCTGTTGGCGAATTCTCTTTGACACTGGAGTTTATACCGGATGGGTGGTGACCGCTTGCGCCACGATTTCCTGCAATTATAACCGGAGAGCGATTTACAAAGGGCTGTGCGGTTAACTGATTTTCTAATTTAAACATTCGCATACCCCTTTGTATTTGTATTTCACGTGAATGAACGGTTGCCTAAAGGCGGTTTGATATACATCTCATGTTTTATATCGTGACGCATAACATTCCTCCATCTTGATACGGCAGAGAATAACAATGTAACTGACAGGTTTTGGCCGAAAGACCTCGTATGTCTAACTTTTATTTTGGTCACTTTACTATCGGATATATTGCTTAGTGTCCATTTTATCATTAACACGAGTGCTATTATACACTGCGCTTGACTAATATAAACTTTACTATATGAATTAGTCAAGTTGGAAGTGACAGTCTACTGTCTTGAAACTAGGTCTCTCTATCGTCTTCGTGGTGCAGGGTTCGAATTCCAGATCCTTCTTTTCCAATCTCGGATTTCCTCAAGTTGTAGGTATGCGTATTAAGAATTAATTAGCACTTGTTTAAACGGTGACTTTTTAACCTAAAAGTTAAAAAAAGTATATTTGTGAAATCTACCAATTCACACAGGCACAATCTACCATTCACATTATCACATAGGCACTACGTCCTTAAGCTCATTTTTTTCAGAGCCCAGTGCTCAACAGTGGGTCAGTAATTCGATAACTATCCTAACGCGTCACGACTAGACAGACGGATATAAATCTGGCTTAATTTTCGTAGATAATTAAACACGGCTGTGCGGTCAGCCAGCGTCCAGGCGCGGTGTGCGCTGCGCAGAACAAATTAGACCAATTGCGAACTGACGGTGCAATATAAATTTAGTGCCGGGATATAGAAATTCTCATATGCCTTTTTATTCCCATGTTAAGGTTTAAGTGAAGTTCTTTTTTACGTTGTTGTTTGCGCTACGTGAATTCAAACTTTCGAAATTATAGCGCCTGTTGCCGGTAAATCGTATATTTTAAAAAGATGTTGTATCTCTTTTCAATTGATGTCTTATTTTTTCATGTAACTTTTTTAATAAATCATACTCTGAGAATAAAAGTGCCTTAACACATCTCTTATTAATAACAATGTAAAGAGTAACAAAAACTATTATATACTTAACAATGTATACCGGGAACTAGATTCTATTAAGGCTATTCTTAGTAAGGCAAGATACTCGAGCTAACTTTCATTACCATGTAAAAAAAACATGATTGTAATAATATTAAAAAAATGAATATAAGAAAGAAAGACAAACCCGCTGAGTTTCTTGCCGGATCTTCTCAGTTGAGGTCGTATTCCGATCCGGTGGTAGTGTAAGAAAAAAAATGTAAGTGACAATTTGTAAGTGCCCCCGTAGGCCTATACAAAATAAAGACATTTCATTTCATTTCATTTCATTTCATTGGTGTATTTCAATCGCAAGTAGAGATAACATTACAGAATATAGTCACGAACCAAAGCAAGCAAAAAAGAGTATTTTTATTTTCCTCCCGCGTTCTTATCACGTCGGCTTTCAGTTTCGGCGAGCATCTGCGGCGTTACGTAATGAGCTGAGGAGATCGGCGGGGGCAGGGTCGCGGGCGAATAGTAGTTCATTAGAAAATTGCGCTGGGGCCTTTAGGGTTCCGTAACTAAAAGATTCTAACTAAACGATCCTCTCGATCGGGAGGTTCGAGGTTCAAACCCAGGCACGCACCACTGAATCATGTGCGTGTTAGAAATTAATTATCACTGCTTTTCGGTGAAGGAAAACATCGTGAGGAAACCTACACACCCGAGAGTTCTTAAAAAAAAGTTCTCGGAGGTGTGTGAAGTCCTCCAATCCGCACTTGGTCAGCGCGGTGGACTATGGCCTAACCTCTCTCATTCTGAGAGCTGACCCATGCCCAGCCGTGGGCTTATAATGGGTTGATGAGAACTAAAAGATTAAAACAGGACCCTGTTACTAAGAATACGCTGTCCGTCTCTCTGCCTTTCAGCTGGCTTTTTTTTTTGTTTTCGAGGGGGAAACCTTCAAAAGGTACCCGACGCCGTGGGAGCGACGCAGGGTTATGTGGGATTTTTACCGCACTAAAACCCCCCCGGTGGCCGTCCTCGGCGCCGAAAAGGAGGACTCCGGGATCTCGAAACGACTTCAACCGGAATCCACCGGCCTTTCAGCTGGCTGTATCTCAATAACCGTAATAGTGACAGTTGACATTTTCACAGACGATATTCTATTGCCGGTACGACACCAAATACTAAAAACAGAATTAAATAAATATCTAATTGGGCTCCCATACAACTTTTTTTTCGTTTTTACCCAACTGCGTAAGGAGGGTATTTATAGATAATGGTACGAAACCCTTGGTGTGCTAGTCCGAATCACACTTTGCCGATTTTTTTATTATATTTCGGGCGTACGTTGCCGTTTGAGTGCTTGTAAATCTGGCTTGGGATTTTCTCATTGATAATAAAATGTGAGAAAATGATGTGATTGGTGTCAACGCGGCGCGGATGATGCGATACGCGAGGATCATAAAAAGTACACTTTAATGGGGGAAGTCAAAGAATTTTCATTTTCAGCGCTATGATTACAAAAAGAATTAAAAAATAATTTCAATATTTTGAACTAAATTCAAAATGTAATAACAGATAGTAAGATTATATAGAACCAGGTTTCATTTATTATAATACTTAACAGGTATTTATAAATTTATGAATTCTTTTGCATATCGTGAGTACCCTTTAAGTATTATAATATATCAATTCCGCGATAATACTAGTCTAAAATCAGGTTACATTTGTAACCGTAAAAAGAGTTATTGAAGTGAGCAATACTTATTTAACGGGAGAAGTGGGGGGGGGGGGGGTTGTCCGCCCAAACAGCCGTCACTCGCTTTTCATCACCCGCTTCGCTCTTTTTCACGTCTACTCGACGTTTTACGCCGACATGTTTTAATATTCATAAAATTAGGCCACAGCAGACTTAATTAAGCGGGTACAAGCCAACTTACTGTTCTGTAAATCACTGTTTCAAAAAGTAAATTTTTCAAGAAAAGTGTATACGGTATGGCACCTACAATATTTAATCATTTGCCAGATACAATAAAAGATCTCAATTTATCATGTTTTAAAATAAGACTAAAAAATATTCTAATTAAAAAATGTTACTATATCATAGACGAATTTTTAAAAGATAAAAAGGTTTTGTGTTAATATGACTTAAAATTAAATAGTATAATATATATATTTTAACCCATTTTTAAATGAGTTTTATAATAATATACATAGTTATAATAATCTGTAATAGCAATTGACATACATTATTATTATTATTAATTTTGACATTTAAGCTATATTTATTAATTTGTAAATCCATTTGTTATTTAGTTCTTAATATATTATTGTGACATTTTAATATTGTACGCCATTAGGGCATAAACAGAGGAATATTGTGATATTACCAGTCAAACACATTAAGCCTCGTTTTTATATAGCCACTTTTATTCAAATGTGCGTTTAGAAAGAAAGAATGAAAAAGGAAATCGTTTATTCGTAATGCGTACATACTCATACAGTTTAAAGACACAATAATATTATAGTGCCAACTAACATGCGATACGTGAGTGGTTTACATCACAAAACGGACCCTTCTCAGCATTATGCTGGTTGATTATTTTCAGCCAGCGCTGGTTTAACTGTGATTATTATACATTTTTTTTAAACAAAATTAAATTCAACAATCTGTTAATATGTACATTCCAATTTTTTTCTGGAGACCTAATTATTATGTGTTACGAGTCAATTGGATGGAATTTTTACGTAAAAATAGGAGACATTGAAAGTAGAAAAAAACCGCATCGGGCCTCGAAAAAAATTAGGGACGGAAGGACCCTTATGAGGCGTCACGAGGATGTGTTTTTCAAATAAACGTAAACCAAACTCTTTAGCGGGTTCACTTTTATGTCAGGTCTATACTATCTTACCCCTCCGAAGTAACAACCCATATGTGATTGACTTCAGATAGATCCCGTTTTTCTGCATGAATTTGGTTTCATATGTCCATGGGCGGTAGTGACCACTTACCATCAGATGGACTGCGGGCTCGTTTGCTACTTCAATTTAGAAAAGTGTTCAAAAGCAATTCAACATTATCATTGCTCAAATTGTATACTTCGTATCGGTTCTTAAATCTTATCTCATGTGGATAAATTTAATCATTAAAATAGCGTTTTTGTAAATATAATACGGAGAGCTAAAGTTTGCATAAAGAACGACCGCGACATTAACCTACTTTTGGTTCAGTGAATCTGGATTTTCATTGACGCTTTTGAGTAAATAAAGTTTAATGAGCTTGCCTTTAAAATAGTAAATAGAGTATATAATATAGTTTAAAATACATCGACGGGTGACTGCGGTCGAAATTCGACCGTAATTCAACTCAAAAACTAAACTTGATATTGTCCAAAGTAGCACATATATTTCTCAAATTCAATTAAATTTCATTAATTCACAAGTTTTATTAAATACAACCAAAATGTAAAAGAGGTTTAATTGGCTAAACTTCTTTTATAAGCAATAACGGGTAGGTATACATACATATTGACAAAGACATTTGACATTTTTGACGTCACATGTTTTCATAGAAGAAAGAAAGAAACATTTATTCCATATGGCACTACAAATATAAATACATATAAAAAATAAAGTAACTGACTTAAAACTAAATAACACGAAAAAAAGAGAAAAAAAGAAAAAAAATAAATACTTAAATTCTAAAATCATTGTAGTGCCACTTAGATGGAAAAGGTCGCACTCAGCATGTGTCAACGGCGAACCGCGACCACTGGTTTTCAGTGCGACTTAAGTGAACGCGGAGTTCACTTAGGTCACTTAGGTTAGGAGAAGACATTAATGTTAATTTCTTTTAATGTATATGTGTGTGTCAAATGCAAGGTAGTGTGTGTAATACATTTTAGTTGATTTTATTTATGTTTTATGCATTATTTGAAAAAAATATTAGCATTGCGTGCTCCTTTTCTTCATAAACTATAATCGTGCAAAATTTCATACTCTTGCGTCCGCGGAAGTTTCTTAAAAACGGAACCCAAGTTTCCGCTTCACGTATTAATATATAGGTGCCACTCTTATTGTTGTATTATTGTATTTAGACACTGCGTGACAAGATTTTAGTTTAAACACAAAGGCTTATACGATTTCAGAATTGCGATTTTATAAAATTATCAATTAAGAGCTTATTTAGGTTTAACTATACAGCCCCCAAACCAACTTTAACCCTAAATTCTAGAACTTAACGTATTAACAGTTATAATGTAAAAAGTTTGGGATTTTACGACATTGTAATCGTGGAATATACCCTGGAATCCCAAGGATCCCTATGGAATTAAAATGCGAATATAAACGAGAACACATTACATATATTTTATATATCATATAGTAGGTACCTATATTATTGGCTAGTAAGCAGTGATAGCCTAATGGTTAAAACTTGCCCTCTCGATCGGGAGGTCCGAGGTTCAAACCCAGGCACGCACCACTGATTTATGTGCGTATTATACATTAATTATCACTGCTTTTCGGTGAAGGAACACATCGTGAGGAAACCTACACACCCGAGAGTTCTTTAAAAAAAAAAGTTCTCGGAGGTGTGTGAAGTCCACCAATCCGCACTTGGCCAGCGCGGTGGACTATGGCCTGAACTCTCTCATTCCGAGAGAAGACCCGTGCCCAGCAGTGGGACAATAATGGGTTAACGACGATATTATTGGCAATTTTAACTAATTTTACTTTTGTATCAGAAGAATATCGTCAACTTCAACGAAATAGAAAAAATAAACGGGCTATTGCCAGTTTATCCAGAACTAGTCAACCCGGCGAACTTCGTTCCGCCAAAAAATAAAAAAAAAAACTTAAATTATCAGCGTTTCTCTGGTATATTATACATGTATTACACATATAATGTCAGAAAAACTGAACGATTAGTGTTATTAACAGTTAACCCTTGAGTCCGAAGGTAAATTAAGGAAATTAAAGGTAAACTTTAAAAACACTGACGGTAGTTTTTTCTTCAGTTCTGTATCGTTGTGAAAATTTCTATTCGTTTTTATTCATTTAGAAAACGATTGAAATTAAAAGAAAATTACTTGGGAATTGTTTCACAGTAGTTATTTAAACGAGATATTTGAATACTTTTCTGCTTGGTAATTAAACGGTTGCCCTGATTTGAACTACTACTTGACTAGTAATTGCCCGCGATTTTGAGTGGCAAGACAACCATATAAAATAATACATTATATCCCTATTTAATCCCTTTTGAGTTGGAAAATAAAAGAATGCACCTCGGTGGGTGTATATAGGTATTATAAAATTAACCTTTTGTTCACGCGACCATACGGTTAGACATATTTTAATGATTAAATGTCCACCAATTCTCACTTGGCCAGCGCGGTGGACTTTCTCATTCCGAGAGAAGACCCGTGCCCAGCAGTGGAGCAATAATGGGTTGGCACCAATGATGAAATTAGGTTTCTTATCTTCGTGTCGGTGTTTGCGTATTTGTCTTTATGAATATCCATGGCAAACACGTCACGAAAAAGAAACCCTTAATTTGTATGTACATGCATACAGATGTCCACGGGCGGCAATTATCACTTACAATCAGATGGATTGCATGATTATCTGGCATTTTTCATATTATGTAGAAAGAACGTAGATGTAAAAATGTCCGTATAACGTAAATTATTTTTATTTGTCTCCAGTCTAGCCTTCCATACGTTTTCCGGTTCATCGAGCCGCGGCTTTCGGTACCATCCGTCACTGTCATCCTTTATCTAGTGGCGGCGCCGACTAAGAAATGGCCTTGCGGTCCTGCACTCTCACGATTTTCTCTGTTTTAGTTAAAGTGTGGTACAGTTACGTCGTGAGGAATAAGCCTAAGTCGTACAGATTTTGCAATGCTTATAAAATAGTGGATGAAAACTTGATGTTTCGAAGTAACAATAAAGTCGTTAGCGTCGTCGTTAACATCATGCGGAATGCATGCTCGTTTATTATTTTTTTAAGGCTTCAAGGTAGAACCAGTGTAGTTCGACCGGTGAAGTACCATCGCCACACTTATTTCTAGCGTGAAGCATTTCTTGCGTTTCGATAGAAGGGTGTGGTTGCCGGCACCCTTTCACATGAGGCGACCATCATTGTCCTCGGGAGTAGCAACGCGTCTGTGATTGACTTCAGATAGAACCCATGTTCTATATGTAGTCATGAGCGGCAGTGACCACTTACCATGAGGTGGACTGCATGCTCGTTTGCTACTTCAGTCAGGTATTTGTATTAGTAGTAGTAGTTGAATATTAAATCTAGTTGAAAGTTTCTTTTTTTACAATGAACACACAAAGAAGTGTCAAGAACAAGCACTTCAAGACTCAGAACAACTTGATAAAATTGTCACTTAAACGCTTTGTCAGGGCGGTATTTTGGCTTTTCCTCTTTTTAACCGACTTCCAAAAAGGCGGAGGTTTTCAATTCGTCTGTATTTTTTTTAAACATGCTAGTCGCCATTAGCTATTTTGAGTTTGATTAAATAATATATATGTCGGCGGGACACCGCGTATTTATGAAAAACACGTCGCCGAAAATAATTATTTTAGTTAGTTTAAAGATCGATAATTTTTTGTTTATTAAATTAGCAATAATTAGTGATTTTTTGAATTGTAATTTAGTTTACCCTCCATAAATTTGTTATTGTCACCTCACCAAACATTGTTATAAAAAGGCGAGCGCCTGTCGGTAGAAAGAGATTCTTGTTTAACCGTCGAAGCAATCGGACCTCCTAAACTGTGAATAAATCGAAGAAGTTTACTCTTGTGTTTTACTTGAAATCTTCAAGAATGGACAGTAATGAAGACCCCGAGCCTACCTGACCTCACGCATCTTACTTCGTTATATACATTTATGTTATATACGTGATGTAGGAACGTATTCTTAAATCAACTGATTTTACAATGTTCTCCTCTTAACGAAATTCTAATCGATAACGGAAAAGGTCACCTGGAAAATTCCCGAATACCTAACCATGCCGGGCGAAATAATCTTGAAATTTTCCGCTCGCCAAAGGTCGCATACTTCGACGAGGCGGGATGATGTTGACATGTTCACTGCATCGTCACGAATTCAGGCCGATATCGAATATGGATCGTGAAAAAACTTTAATGGAAAATATAATCCGCTAGATTTTTCCAGCGCTTACGCCTGCGTCGAGCATGCCTACTATGTTATACGTATTATGTTCACAAAGTTTTATGATAACTAGTCACTCGTCACAACGGTCGAAATCCGACCGTGATTTAAATTAAAAAACAAATCTTCATATTCTCCAAAGTAGTACCAATATTTTTTCTAATTGAAATAAATTGTAATAATTTTCAAGTTGAACGCACCCGTTAAAGGTGAAAAGAGGTTTATTAACTAAACTGCATTTAAAAGCAATAGCGGGTATTTTGACAAAGACGTCTGAAATTTTTGACGTTATGTGTTTTCATAGTAAGACTATGAACGTTTTTTTTTTTTTTTTTATTTTTTTTTATTTTAAAAAGTTTATGATGTATGTGTTTGTGTTAAATGCAAGGCAGTGTGTGTGTTTGTAGTTCATTTTATTTATGAATAGCGTAATCCTTGCCTACTACAACCGTGCGTAATTTCATACTCCTCCGTCTGCGGTATGTATCATAAATAAAAACGGATCACAAGATTTGCTTAACGTATTAATATACAGATTGGTTAAGTAGTATTGGCGTGAAAGTGTAACAAACTTACCTTCACATTTATAGTACGAATAGGGATACGACTTTAAAATTATAAAAAGCGAATGTTAGTCAAAAAGTGCGTAGATTTTATAACCTATTTAACCCTTTAGTTTATAAATTTATCTATTACACTGGTGACTGTCTCAGTGGTTAAAAAGGTTTTCACTCTTATAAAGCTAGAATAAAAAAGTTATATTTGTTGAAGTGTAATTTGATTAGTTCTCAATTTCAAAAGATCTTTGAAATCTTACCTATCTAAGATCAGTTGATGCATTAGTATTTTACCATTAGTATTAAACCAAGAAAAACTAAAGTATCAAAAATTTGCCCCATCTTATGTTATTTTTAACCGACTTCCAAAAAGGAGGAGGTTATCAATTCGTCTGTATTTTTTTTTTTTTTTTCTATATTTGTTACCTCATTTCTCCGGACTGGGTGAACCGATTTAGATGATTTTTTTTTTATTTGAAAGGTAGTGCGTGTCATAGGGTCCCATTTTTTTTTAGTATTTTTTTGACTAGGGCATCCATAAGAAAAACGCATAAGTCTTAAATTTGCATTTTCAATGTACGCGATAAATATATGAATAACTCAATATCCCGCCAACCGATTTTGATGATTCTTTTTTTATTAGAAAGGATGTACTCCAGGGGTAGTCTGATAAGAGTTTGATAAGGTTCTAATCATAGGATCTTCAACTTTTTGGAGCAAAATAATAAAATTAGTGATAGTCGGCCGAACCTTAGCTGGAGAAGTCCAATTGAGTAAAATATAGAATAAAATTACTATGTAGGTATTTACTATGAAAAATTTGACCTTCAACTCCTCAACCCTGATGATGCAGGGGTACTTAAAGCCAAAACCATAGGAATAAGCCATTTGGTGCTTACGTATATGTTATAAGATTACTGAGCAAAAACATAAGATGAAAAATTTGACCTTCAACTCCTCAACCCTGATGATGGAGGGGTACTTCAATCCTAAACCATAGAAGTTGGCAATTTGGTGCTTACGGTTATGTAAAGAAAATACTAAGCAAAAATATAAAATCAAAAATTTGACCTTCAACTCCTCAACCCTGATGATGAAGGGGTACTTCAATCCTAAACCATAGGAGTTGGCAATTTGGTGCTTACGGTTATGTAAAAATAATACTAAGCAGAGGCACAAAATTAAAATTTTGACCTTCAACTCCTCGACCCTGATGATGAAGGGGTACTTCAATTCTAAACCATAGGAGTTGGCAATTTGGTGCTTACGGGTATGTAAAAATAATACCAAACAGAGGCACAAAATTAAAATTTTGACCTTCAACTCCTAAACCCTGATGATGCAGGGTACTGCAAGCCTGAGCCATAGAAGTTAGCCACCTGGTACTAACGTATATGTTATAAGATTACTAAGCAACAATATAAGATGAAAAATTTGACCTTCAACTCCTCAACCCTGATGATGGAGGGGTACTTCCAGAGGGGGCGCCCTGTTTGTATGAATTGTAAACGTGTTTTATGTTTAATTTTTGTGAATATGTAGATGCACAAAGCAAACTTAGAGGCTTTATTTAAATACAAACATAAAAATATAGTCACTAAAAAGTGTAAAATAAAAACTTTTTAACAAAAAATATCTACCGACTTCCATGTCACAAAAAAGTAAAAAATAATTTAAATATATTTTGGTCTAGAACATACTCAGTACTTAGTACATAGTTCTGAAGTCGGTGCTCATATAGGACGTAGTTACCGTCGTCCAGCGAAATATGTCGAGCACCGACTTCAGGACTATGTACTAAGTACTGAGTATGTTCTAGACCAAAATATATTTAAATTATTTTTTACTTTTTGTGACATGGAAGTCGGTAGATATTTTTTGTTAAAAAGTTTTTATTCATAAATTTAATTATACGGATACCTACTCAATATTGGTTCGTATATAAGGTATAAGTATTATTAGGTATAAGTATTACGAGTATTATACGAAATTATAATAACGTTAATATATTTTCCTCTTACGCCTCATTCGTCCATTATCCGCCTCGATTCGATCAAACGATTCGTGAAAATCAGCGGCCGTCGATAATATTTACGAAAGCATTTACGTACGAACGCTTTGTTTTGAATATTCAAATAGTTTTCATGTCACCAGTGTCTTCGTACGTAGTGATGTGCTAGATATCTGTATTCGTATCCGTAGATATCTAAGACAGGAGAAAGATCTGTATCCGTTACTTTTTAGGCGGGTCTCGGACGAACGTTCTGTATTTATTATCAAATTTATATGATTTTTAAATTTAAAATGTACACAGGCGATTAGGTTGCCATGTAATACTATAAAAATATATTTCAATTATTGTTTAATTCATAGAATCACATATTTGGCTTGTTGATATTATAAAATCAAATATCCTAAACATTATATTTCGTGCGATACTATACATATAAAGTATGTAAACAATGATTTGTGTGTTTGTAATAAAGTCTTCTTAAGGCACAGATCGAAACGTGTCAATGAAGCAACTGGCGTGGTATTAAGAATTGTAAGGAAGTAGAAACAATGATAGGTATCCATATCCGTATCCGCGGATCTATCTTTACAACGATCTGGCACATCTCTAGTACGTACCTACTATGTAAATATGGCGGGTATACCAGCTGCGACCGGTTGGTGGTGTCGATGATCCATCAATGTCACCTTCGCGCTTCACTTCGGAAAGTGAGGCGTTGCGGGCGATGCTGGAACGACGTGGTTTAAGAATGCACCTAAGAAATGCTAGGTGTTATGCTATACATACCGTTTCTTACTACACACGCATTTCTATGTGTGTTACTGTATTTTATAACAAACGTCACGAAAGGACATTTAAGGATACAATACACGCTTTCTACACTCATAGCCCCACAGTAGGATTTTCTCCTATGTCGTGGGTACTATGGACACACACAAGACGAATACACAAACACCTGGGTGTTTGAGTATTCGTCTTGTGAGTTGAGTGATGAGTTTAGATTCATGTTCTGGGTCCAGACCCAGAACATGAATCTAAACTCATCGTTCAGATACCTGTCTGGCCGGGAATCGAACCCGGGACCCATTGCGCGTCGGACCGGTATGGTAAACGCTCCGCCACGCGGGTCGTCGATTAATAATGTTACATAATGTATATATCATACTAATTGACCCGGCGAACTTTGTTCCGCCTAAAAGTAAAACTCTAAAATTATCAGTGTTCTTCCGCTATATTATGCATGTATGTATCATAAAAACCTTCCTTTTGAATCCCTCTATCTATTAAAAAAAACTGCATTAAAATCAGTAGCGTAGTTTTAAAGATCTAAGCATACATAGGGACAGACAGCGGGAAGCGACTTTGTTTTATACTATGTAGTGATATTCAATCTTTATTTAGGTTTCAAATAGCATATGTCATATTCATTTACTAAGGTCCCATATTGGTTGACCTTTATCATTTGACTAGATATATTTTCAAGATCCACCCTATTAGAGATTATTTATTTTAATTATGTTCTTAATTTGTTCAGAGATTTCTGAAAAATGATAACATGTAACCAGCGCGTGTGCTTGGATTCCAAAATCTTTTTTCACAAATGAACGGTGGAAACTGAATTCCCCTATTAACACTTTAACTCACGCTCACTCACGCTTTCTACACTCAAAGCCCCACAGTAGGATTTTCTTCTGTGTCGTGGGTACCATGGACACACACAAGACGAAACACAAACACCCAGACCCAGAACAGGAATCTAAACTCACCATTCGGATACCTGTCTGGCCGGGAATTGAACCCGGGACCCATTGCGCGTCAGACCGTTATGGTAACCGCTCCGCCACGCGGGTCGTCACTATTTCAAGATAATATCTTTATAAAGAAGACGTTTAGTTTCAATTTCATTCACATTAGAAAACAGTATTTTCTTTCCAATTTCTCGTTTCAAATGGTGAAACTCTAGTTTATTTTAAACTTTCCCATTTCTGAATATCACGGTCCCCGTTTATAGAAATTTATTTGAGTCGGACTTCCAATTCTTAGGTTTTTTAAACAATCTCACTGCATCCTTATGATAACAGTATTTTTCAATTTGTCGAGACGCTCTTTTTCAAATAATATGTTGTCAAATAATAATGACGAATGTTTGTCAAATAATATTCGCCTGTATTTCCTCTATTACAATATTTATGATGCTGGTAAGTAAAATGTTATTGTTATATTTTAAACATTAATTTATAATTATTATCAACCTGTATTATAATGTTTTACTTTGGTGGTTTAAGATTACGTTCTCGTATATCTTATCTAACCTTTATTCTTTATAGGTCTTCTTTGTATGCCCCAATTTCTATGTCTTCAATAAGTAGTAATTTAGGGTGCTCTAGAATTTAGATCTATATATTAATACGTGAAGCAAAAACTTGTCATTCGTTTTTAAGATACTTGCAGTAGACGGAGGAGTATAAAATTACGCACGGTTGTAGTTACGGTTAAAGTTCATGCAGAGAAAGATTGCGCAATGCTAATTTTTTTTTACAAATTATGCATAAAACATACATAAAATCAACTAAACATTACACACACTACCTTGCATTTTACAAAAACGCGTACATAATAAACGAAATAGAACATTCAATGTTACTATGAAAACCCATAACGTCAAAAATATCACATGTCTTTGTCAAAATACCCGCTACTGGTTTCAAATGCAGCTTAGCTAATTAAACCTCTTTTTACCTTTAACGGGTGCGTTCAAAATAACTTGAATTTTTTTACAAATTTATTTGAATTTCATAAATATGCTACTTTGGACAATATGAAGTTCAGTTTTTTAATTTAAATTACGGTCGAATTTTGACCGTTACGATGGGTGACTAGTATCTTAAATCAACAACTGTTCTTAGAATTACGGCAAGTTTATGTCTTAATTACTAAGTGTCTGTTTCGATGAAAAAGCTACACACATAAACCATGGACTGAGAACTGAGTCGTATTATTAGAAACGGAAACCGTAGCATGCGACGTACTAATGATTTATCGGTCATGAGCGGAGATGGCCGATAGTGGGTCGTTCTCTCGTTAATCAGCAGGCAGATAAGACGCGTTTTAGTTTATGGGCACCGGGATCGAATGTCTCTGTTCATTCGAATGTATTGCGACTGTAAAATAATGTAGTGAAGCGGTCGACAACCCAAAGCCCGGGAGCCTCTTTTTGCGGCCCGTCGGATTTCTTGTAAAGGTTTTTTTCACCATTAAACCGATTGCGCTGGAAATTGCATACGTGTTTGGTTTCGATTGGACCTGTGCAATATGGTGGATACCTGAAGACGTTGGTGTAATTATTTAAATGATTATTACTTATCACATAAAATGGTTTCATACTTCTAAAGAGTTTTTTTTTTTAGTTTTTCTACTTTATTTCCAATAAAAGTTTTCGCATATTGCGACTTTATTTAATGCCGTAATTTTTTATCGTATCGACAGGAATTCGTTCACCAAACTGCATGCGATATTTGAGTGTGCGCTAAGGACGTTGAAACGGTTTTTTCTAATGGGTTCAAACTATGCAGTGCAGCACGTCCCGCGAGCACAGCTGTGTTACATCCGTTGCATTAGAATTTAATAGGTTTAGACAAGCAGTAGTTGTATAAGGACGATTTGGTGGATCTGTGTAAATATGATTATGGTTTCTTTGAAACAGCTCCACGTTTCGTCTGAGCTTTTTTTTCGATTTAGATTTTTTTAAATAAATTTAAAGTTTGTCATAACTTGATTAAAACGTTAATTCAAACGTCACAGTCTATTTCATCATTGTCGATTATTGTCCCACTTGGTGGGCACGGGACTTCTCTCAGAATGTGACAATTTAATTTACATACAAATATTGTCCCACTTGGTGGGCACGGGTCTTCTCTCAGAATGTGACAGTTTACATTCAAATAATGGTAGTGTAGTGTTGTAAATGGATAAATTTGTGAGGTCTAGTGATGAACCCAATGTTATTTGACATTCGCGAATGTGTATGCAAATGCGAATATTCCTTGTAGACATTCGCGAATGCATATAAATTTGTGACACATTCGACTCGACTAATTATCGACAAAAATCGATAATCAGTCGAATTACATTTGCGGACCTTTTTACGGCACGGTACTTTTTAACACGGCAATTCAATAATCGCAAAACATTCGCACAATATTTGCGCCGCGAATATCTAAAAACACGCGAATATTCGCGAATGCGAACAATCGTACATCACTAGTGTGGTCTATGCGTGATGATCCGTGCGACACTCATCGTTATGAATGATTTTTCTAATGCGTTCAAAATGTTGCACGTCGCTTCGGGCGCGCAGCTGTGTGTGTTACGTCCGCTGTATGATGTGAGCTCAAAAAACTGTAGGTATAGATAGAAATTTTGTGTTTATGACGTGTCTAAAATTTATAATATCCATACAAGTAAACGTAGCTAAGCGAGCACTATCTAATACTACACTCCTACAAACTAGTACTGTAAATAGACATATATACTCGTATGTGTGGTCTATGCGTGAGGATCAGTGCGACACTCCGATTATCATGATGAATGTTTTTTCTAATGCGTTCAGTGTTGCATGTCGCTTCGGGCGTGCAGCTGTGTTACGTCCATTGTATGTGAGCTCAAAAAACTGTTATGAAATAAAATGTCTTTATTTTGTACAGGCCTACTTGGGCATTTACAAATTGTTATATTTTTTTCTTACATTACCACCGGTTAGGAATACGACGTCAACTAAGAAGATCAAAAAACTTGCTAGAAAGATTTTGTTTTTGTCTTTGTTTGTATACTTAATTTATTTATTTAAAAAAAACGTGTTTTTTTTAATGGGCACGACTATGTGTTTACATACTTCCATATTAGAATATGTGTTTTATTATATGAATTTCATATGCGGTGCGGACACTTATCAAAGTTTTGCTTTAAAATAATATAATCGTTCGTCATTAAATCTCAGTGGCACGATGTCTCTATGCCTATTAGAGTATTTACTCTCTTACTCGTAAAAAGTAATTAACAACTTTTGTTACAAATATTTTCAAGTGTATCATCAAGTACTTGCTACAAATTTGTGATGTTATGTTTGTTTGTATTTGATTTTGGAAAAAGAACCTTCATTCCGTTGAATGCGATACAAAACACAATGCAATCATGTTTTGTTCGTCTGTAGTATTTTGTATGCTGTTTGGTGCCCAGCTGCTCATCCTTCCTTAGAATATCGTAAAAATCTGATTGAAGTTTTTTCTTGTCGACTTTATTTTAAAGGACTTATGAATTTTATACAAAGATGCCGGAACCAATATGTATGTAAATTAAAGTATGACGTGGAGAACGTGTACTTCGGAGAAACTAATATTTATACCTGTAGTATAGTCAATATCGCAGAATGCGGTAATCGTAATTCGACTTGTTTCGGAAGTTGGAAACACTGAAGCGTTTAATATCGAGACGGCGCTAGTTTCTTTTTGCCGGATTTGACTGGTGGTTTATATATTATGGTAGTTATATTTATATATACTCATAGACGAATACACGAACACCCAGATCCGAAAGAGAAATGTATTATTAATTAACATTTCTAGCGTAAAGCATTTCTTGCGTTTCGATGGAAGAGTGTGGTTGCCGGCACACTTTCACATGAGGCGACCATTATAGTCCTCGGGAGTAGCAATGCATTTGTGATTGACTTCAGATGGAACCCATGTCCCATTTGAAGTTGCTTACAGATGTCCATGGGCGGCAGTGACCACTTACCATCAGGTGAACTGCACGATCGTTTGCTACTGCATAATTTAGATATCTGTCCGGTAATCGAACCCAGAACTCACTGCGTGTCAAACCCGTAGGGCGAACGCTCCCTCATGTGAGTCGTCCTTTGCTTCTATCGCACATGTGCATAATGTAGAAAGAACTACCTTCTGAAGCATTTTCAATCCCGTCGGCGTACTTCACAAAATGGGCATAAAAAGAGCTTTTTTCAAAGCAGGCGACGCGTTGGCGGCGTCTGCTCTCAGAAATATCAATAGGCCTTTTCCTAAGACCAAATGACCCGGTTTCTTCAGAGATCCTTGCAACAATATTGGCATGAATTTCAGAACGAGTTCCCATTACATGTTAAGATGTATAATGTCCTTCAAACAAAACGTTGTACGTATTGGAATCTCGTGGAATGCGTTTCGATATATGTTAATTCCGATGCCATAAACTGCACAGCTGCGTCCATCGACGCCGCGTGCGCTGTCCAAACACATGTGTGTTTTGAATACTTCTCGTGTTGGGAGATAAAAGGTTCGAAACTGAAGTATTTTTGTTATGTAACCATCTAATTTTGTTTGATTTTGTGTTAATCACTACATAGTATAAAACAAAGTTTGTCTGTCCCTATGTATGCTTAGATCTTTAAAACTATGCTACAGATTTTAATGCAGTTTTTATTAGATAGAGTGATTCAAAAGGAAGGTTTTTATCTATAATATATGTTTATCTAGCTGTACCCGCGGCTCCGCCCGCGTTCAAAACAATGTATCACAAAGTTTTTCACATTACACCCCCTTAGGGGTGGAATTTCATAAAATTCCTTCTTAGTGAGCACTTACGTCCTTAAAAGAACCCGCATGCAAAATTTGAAACTCCTAGCACTTGTAGTTTCTGAGATTTCGTTATGAGTGAGTGACCTTTCGCTTTTATATATCAAGATATTGAAGAGAATAACTGGTAATTTTAGATTTTTGACTTTTAGGCGGAACGAAGTTCATCGGATCAACTAGTAACTTATAAGCGCTTATTATGGTCTTTATATTTCTAAAAGCTTTTAAATTTTGACACCCGCTGAAAACTAACGTATTTTTAATATTATTCTGCCGAGATTAAGATCCACATAATTATTACTTTTATCTCATGTATTTAATTTGACACAATCCATGACGCAATCATTTGTATTATATTTGTAATATAGAAGTTATACTATATATAACTTATTACTTGACAAACAATAAAATAAGCGTTTCGGGGAAGCAACCACGGATTTTCCGCCTCACGACGGCCGGCGAAGCAAAATATTGGGATCTAGGATTTCCTTATTTGTGCTTTTATTATTATTCTATGGAAACAACGGAAAATAACGAACGAGGCCACTCGACTACTGAGCGAGTAATCTATATTGGCAGAAGATTATATTTTTATTTCTATATGTTTTTCTTTTATGTGTTCACGCTCTGTTTACAGTACGATGAACTGAATTACCTATATAAATAATAAAAAAATACGTGCGGCACTCGGGGACTGCCGCGGTAAAGCTATTGCATAGCATTTTTTATCAACTTATGCAATTATAATTATTTATTTGTTAATGCAGTATTTTTTTTCTTTGATATTAATTCAAGTTTTTTTCTTCGAATTTCTGATTAAGATTTTTCGAGCAGCTCGTCTCGGTCCGTGCGAGCTTCGTACTGTCGTACACGTTATATGACTAAATGTTAAGCGACATACACGTTAAGCGAATGCTCGGCCGTGCTACATGGTAGGCGGAGTGGGGGTTGTTAGGTTTTTTCGTTACGGAATTTCTTGATTCGGTCGCCACGCTCAAAGCCCGCGATAAAAGCTATGCAGTTTGCAGTAGCTTAAAAAGATGTTATCCTTTTATAGAGTTCTATAAGGATGGCTTTTATGCGCCATCTATTAGAAATAGCCGGCAACATAGTTTCTGACTGGAACTTACGTACCTACGTTTATATTTATAATAAGTAAGCTCTTTGTATCTATACAATGCATTCAAGAAATAGTTTGGTCGACTAAGAATATTATAATAATAGAAGCTTCTATGATCTTTTAAATTTTTGTCCGTCTATTTGTCTCTGTGTTTGAAATCACATAAAAATACAACCACTGCATTGAATTAAAAAAATGTTATAGTCCCTATCTTGACGTTGCTTGTAGTCTTTCGTAAATGAAAATGCACTCTATCAAAATTATTTAAAGTTGTGTCATGTAAAACATTTAAAAAAAAATGGATGAAGCCGCGGGGCACAACCTGTTATGAATCTGATTATATCCTTGTTTTCTTTTCCTGTTTGTTTCGTTAATTTTTCTATAACTTCAATATCGGAAGATGTAAATATGTAGATGTAATTTTGTTAAAGAAACAATTTTGTTTTCTTTTGTATTTCATTAATGTTATTTGGTTAGTAAGTTTTGAATTAACATCCTGTAACTGATACTACATAGGTCAGTTTCACATTAATACCCTTAGTAAGATTTTATTGTGTCCCTGTAGTTCCGCGATCAGACTAGGGCTACGGCATCGCCTGCATGTCGTAAGAGGCGACTAAAAGGGGCTTCCGGGGTTGGGGGCGGCTAGAGTGGGAGCTCGAACCGTTCGGTCAGGCAATCCCGGGAAGGACGGCGGTATATGTGGTCGCATACCGTCGTAAAGACTAGACGGAGCGGTGGGCCCAGCCGCCCATCCGGGAGGAGCCCGATGGGGCAACGCGCTCAGAGGATTCCGGTTGCGGTCGGACTGAGTTCCCGGAGTCCTCTTTATAGCACCGAGGACGGCCACCGGGGTGGTTTTGGACACATAATCCTGCGTCGCTCCCACGGCGTCGGGTACCTTTTGAAGGTTTCCCTCTCGAAAACAAAAAAAAGTAAGATTTTATTGTATAAGTTTGTTGTTTTAAGGAAATGTACTAAACTAGTACTAAGGGCAAAGTACCAGCCTTACAATAGACGAGTTTCTTGCCTTATTCTAAACTTCTGTTGTAAAATTTCAAAACGCAACAAGTCAGGTCAGGTAGCTGGTACGTCAGGTCACGTGTGTTATGAATATTATAGGGTTGTCGTTAATATATTTTTCAAATAATACATAAAACACACATAAAATCAACTAAAACATATTACACACACTGCCGTGCATTTATCACAAACACATAAATAATAAACGAAGTAGAATGTTCAATGTCATACTATGAAAACACATAACGTCAGAAATGTCAGTGTCTTTGTCAAAATACCCGCTATTGCTTTTAAATGCGGTTTATCTAATTAAACCTCTTTTTATATTTAACGGGTGCGTTCAAAATTACTTGAAAGATTACATTTTATTTAAATTAGAGAAATATTCGTACTTCTTTGGACAATAAGAAGTTCAGTTTTTTTATTTTAATTACGGTCGAATTTCGACCGATGCGCGAAACGACGGGTGAAACTAATACTCTTTAATAATAAATCAAGAGTTAGTTTTTTATATATTACCTCTATCAGACATGATGATCCAAAAAATAATTAATAAGAATGCAACGTAATTTTTAATAGCAGTTTTACTTTTTGCAAATTAATTTAGTTGCAATTTGCAATGATTTTGGCAACATAAAATTAATTATTTTTATGAATTAAAGGGTTGTAAAACTTATTTCTCTAAACGGGTATGACAACCCTACGGTGTAGGGTGGAGGGAATCTCGGCCCCCTCGTAAATAATTACCGCTACGTTCGCGGCGAGGGTATGCACCCTTACACCCTAGCACTTGTGTAGCTTTGCATCTGAAAAGCCGCGGGGGCACATTCGTCTGTGTCACCTTTTTGAAATGAAATTAAGGGTGGCTGCATCATACCGTCTCAATGACAAGTTTCCTAAAATCAAACTGTTATTAAATGTACTTTTTGACAGTTAGTAGTGATTTCAGTTCTTTTTACCACTTTAGAAGTAGAATAGAAGAAATATTTACTTACTTACACCGCTGGCTCAGCGACCCAAAGTGAGTCTTGGCCTCGGATACGAGAACTCGCCATTTGTGCGGTTTCCTACCATTCCTCCGCAAAATCTTCGGACCAAGGCAGAGAAGTGATGGAAGCTGGAGAATCCTTATAAACGTTGAGATTGAGGCACTTCTGGCCGGCCCAGAAGAAATATTTAGAAATATACCTAATATATTTGGCTCGTTTATTTATTTTGTTTTCCATCTCTAAGTGATGCTAAGATAAACAGTTCAGATGCGTCAAATAATACATTACATTATAGAAAACGTATGAAAATAATCATAATCATTTCTTATCCACCAAATCAATAATATAACCTTCTTCTTCTTCTTCTTCTTTTAGTGCCTCTACAACTAGTGAAGGTTGGCTGTCAGTTCTGCGTATTTCTTTTTGTTGATCGCGTGGCAAAAAAGTTCGGCAGCACTCTTGATCCCCGTCCATTCCCGGATGTTCCTCAACCACGACTTTTTAACATAACCTAAATTATTATAACTAAATTATTCTACTCCTTATCTTTTGTTAACATAGTTTTTTTTTCTTAATATAAGAACACGTATAATAGCGATTGATGTACACACTAGTAATTGGCGTTCATACTGAATTACTGTTTAGAAGTAAGATTGTTACATATTGTATGATATGCTGTTGATGTGTCAATAAATAAATAAATAAAAAAATCTTGCTAGTACATTCAGCCGAAGGACAGGTTTTGTATCATGAAATTTTATATGAAATAACTTACAACTGACAAGGACGCGGCGTAATTTATGAAGTGGCGCTAGTCATAATTGGTAGAATACATAATTTTGCGTTTGTCGGTCGGTTTGTTCGTCATCGGCTGTAAACAACTTCGATCACCAAACACTGTAAACGATAATTCGATAGCCATATTCGAATGCTGTTCATTTGCGGAGACAATTTAATGGAAACTTTTTACAGTTAGCTGTAACAATTTTTACATTGCATAGGTTATGTATTCATAACTGTTTGCTGTTAGAAGAACACTAGAAGTAATGACCAGCTGGACCGAATGCGGACGACGCGTTCGGTGACAGACCTAACAATAAACGCTCCATAAAGTATTATTAATGTTCGTACTTACTATAAGGAGGGTTGTGTAATTAATGTCCTTATAATGTACAATACTACCTTACAATGTACAATGTACAATGTAGCGATAGTTCAGGTTTACACTTCACAAACCCTTTTACGATCTCTCTTTGCGATAAATTCGTTCTCTCATCATCAACCCATTATTGGCCCACTGCTGGGCACCGGTCTTCTCTCAGAATGGGAAAGTTTAGGCCATAGTCCACCGCGCTGTACAAGTGCGAGTTGGTGGACTTCACACACATTCGAGAACTATTTTTTTAAAATATCTTGGTTGTGTAGGTTTCCTCACGATGTTTTCCTTCACCGAAAAGCAGTGATAATTAATTTCTAATACGCACATAAATAAGTGGCGCGTGCCTGGGTTTGAACCTCGGACCTCCCGATCGAGAGGGCAAGTTTCAACCATTAGGCTATCACTGCTCTTTCGTTCATCATAAGAGAAATAATAAAATCGAATATGTGTAGCAGTTAAATCTGAACAGTTAAACGTTATATCTATATATCAAGAGTTTGAAAGGGTTTTCGTAAATAATTACAGGGCTCCGTATTCGTGAGGGCGCTCGTGCCGAAGCCGGTTCTTTGAGTTCGTCTGAGTGGTAAGAGTTTGAAAGTTACAAAGCCGCCCTGAAATTTTTGGCTCGCAGCTGTAGGTGGAACAGTTTCTCTAATTAGGCGAAAAGTACCTACAGTTATGTACTTTTAGATACCTATATCATAGCTAGGAGGTTTCAGTTGGCGTTTGGTTAAAGAAGTATTTTGTTATCAGTGGCACACTTTCACATGAGCATCATAGTCCTCGGGAGTAGCAACGCATCTGTGATTGACTTCAGATGGAACCCATGTCCTGTATGAAGTTGATTACAGATGTCCATGGGCGGCAGTGACCACTTACCATCAGGTGGACTGCATGCTCGTTTGCTACTTCAGTCTGATAAAAAAAAAGTTTGAAATTGAATTTGAGTTGACAAATAGAATAATGAAAAGACAGGTAATAATCGAGTGTACCAATTGTAGTTTAGAATGAGAGAGAATGATGAATGAATAAATTGATTGAATTTGGTTTCCGCTGCGGTAAAAACATAGCACCGGCTAATTATTTGATTATTTATCATTCTGTTGGTTAGAAATGAAGTTTACAAGTTATAATTCCAACTACGTGCATATATTAATATTATATATTATAACTAGCTGTCCCGACAAACGTTGTTTTGCCATATAAAAAATAAATAAAAAATGTTAAGGGTGGACAACCCTTAAGGGGTATGAAAAATAGATGTTGGCCGATTCTCAGACCTACTGAATAAGCATATAAAATTTGGTAAGAATCGGTCAAGCCGTTTCGGAGGAGTATGGAGACTAACATTGTGACACGAGAATTTTATATATAAGATATTTTTAAATATCGTCGTCAATCCAAAGAGATATCTGAATGACGAATTTAGATTTTATGTTCTGGGTCTTGGTGTTCGTGTATTACCTTAATGCATTGTGTCCATCAGTGAAACAGAAGAAAATCCTAGTATAGGGCTATGATTATAGGAAACGTTCTTATTATTAAACTGTTCTCACTAAATAACAACATTTGAAGCCTTTATTAAAGTAAATTTCGTCATGAACTTGTATATTGTAAATGCGTTTCCAGTTCACAAAGGACGGCGTCGAAGATGTACAGATTAAGCGGACGACCGCGGCCCGCTACGTGACTAAGCGATGGTTTCCTCTATTTCTGTAGGGGATTTTTATCTTTGACGATCGTCGTATCGGTGATTCTTGTGTGCTCGGTATACTTTGATCGGTGTTAGATTACTGAATCTACGCGGGAGTCGTGCGTGGAGTTAATAGAATTAGGTATGAGTGTTGTTTTTTCTTTTGGTTTTCCGAACAGTATATTACTGGCGTTTTAATGACGTTTTATGAACTAGAAAGTTGAGTATGTGGTGAAAATCATATTCCGATATTCATGGTTATTACGATCACCTAGTTATTGTAAATCCATTAATTGAAGGATTGTTTGTTATATTGTTAAGAATATTGTAAGAGAAGACGCCAAAAAATGTAGTACTTTAGAATTTGAATTACTGCTTGGAAAACTCCTTTCATTTTTTCGCATCTTCGTGGCGCCGTATTCGTTCTCGCGCTGCTGGTATCCTTGGTGTTGTATGTTTAGTCTATCCATCAGCCAGTAATAGTCATGTCGCAAATTTAAACAATACTAACACCTAAAAAGTCGATAGACATAGGAATCGAGGGAAACATGCAGCGACGAGACGATCTGAGAACAATTTATCCCATGGACTATAATGAGGAGACAACGCACTGTCGTTATCGTGCAGTCTGAAAGGACGATGCGACGTCGGCCCTGAGGGCCGTCTTGCCTTTGTATGACGCGAATTCCACATATTCATTTCATCTGCAAGACTAAACTGTCTTGGATAAAAGTTTTGTGTCACTATACAATTTACCTAACTGTCGTTTTGTGTTCGATTGTTGATTGATATTGACTGGAATAATTATTGGTACCAACCCATTATTTTCTCACTGCTGGGCACGGGTCTTCTCGCAGAATGGGAGAGATTTCGGCCGTAGTCCTCCAAGCTGGCCAAGTGCGAATTGGAATAGTTATTACCATAATGATAAGGGTAGGCGAAAAGTTGTATTATGGGGTTAAGTAGGCATGTTATCATACTACTTATTCGAAGCGATGCAACTTAACCCCCTAAAGTACAACGCATCTGATTGAGTGCAAATGAAATCCATTTCCTATGTGAAGTTAATTTCAGATGTCCATGGGTGGAAATTACTAGTTATCGTCAGGTGGCGTGCATGTTTTCTTTTTCGATTTGATAAAAAAAGTAAACATGAAGGGACGAGACTGTCTGACGCAAGGCAATGTATCCCATGGACTATAATGAGGTGACAGTACCCTGTCGTTATCGTTCAGTCTGAGAGAACGACGCGACGTCGACTCTAGGGGCCGTCTCGCCTTTGTATGACGCGAATTCAACATATACGTCTGTCTGCGAGACTAAACTGTCTTGGAAAAAAGTTTTGTGTCACTGGACCATTTACGTAACTGTCATTTTGTGTTGATTGATGTTGACTGAAATAGTTATTGTAGTTACCATCAGGTGGCATGCTCGTTTTCTTCTGGATAAAAAAAGTAAACATGAATCGACGAGACTGTCTGACGCAAGGCAATGTATCCTGTGGCCTATAATGAGGCGACAGTACCCTGTCGTTATCGTGCAGTCTGAGAGAGCGACGCGACATCGACTCTAGGGGCCGTCTCGCCTTTGTATGACGCGAATTTAACATATACGTCTGTCTGCAAGACTAAACTGTCTTGGAAAAAAGTTTTGTGTCACTGGACAATTTACGTAACTGTCGTTTTGTGTCGATTGTTGATTGATGTTGACTGAAATAGTTATTGTAGTTACCATCAGGTGGCATGCTCGTTTTCTTCTGGATAAAAAAAGTAAAAATGAAGCGACGAGACTGTTTGACGCAAGACAATGTATCCCATGGACTATAATGAGGTGACAGTACCCTGTCGTTATCGTTCAGTCTGAGAGAACGACGCGACGTCGACTCTAGGGGCCGTCTCGCCTTTGTATGACGCGAATTTAACATATACGTCTGTCTGCAAGACTAAACTGTTTTGTGTTAAAAGACAATTTACCCAACTGTTCTATTGTGTCGTGTGTTGTGACTGTAATGTAGTTACTAAAATAGTATATAGTATATAGTTAGACATCATATTGCGGGGTTGAGTATTCTTATGATTTTATCATAAATCTGATAAGAGAGGCTGAAATGTCCGTGACGTTTCAACATGGTATTTAAGGATAACAACGCATCTGTGATCGTCATTATGTACGAATCTGATCTTGCCTTGTGTTAATCATAGATGTCCACGGGTACAATCTCGTATATTCAAGGTGGTAGAACCAGTGTATTTCGACAGGGGTACCAACGCCACACCTATTTCTAGCGTAAAGCATTTCTTGCGTTTCGATAGAAGGGTGTGGTTGCCGGCACACTTTCACATGAGGCGGCCATCATAGTCCTCGGTAGTAGCAACGCATCTGTGATTGACTTCAGATAGAATCCGTATTCTGTATGAAGTTGATTACATATATCCACGGGCGGCAGTGACCACTTACCATCAGTTGGACTGAATGCTCGTTTGCTACTTCAGTCAGACATAAAAAAAAAATATTTAATGTGTATGTGTCCTTGAATCGTAAATAAGTTATAAGCTTAAAGGGAGATAATTACTTGGAAGCAAGGTCAGACATTAAAAACAATATTTACAATTCCGCCGCATATCGGCCAAAAGTCGGTCGGAATCGGTTGTAAAAGGTTTGTTCCAAAGAACAACATTTATTAAGATTAAACAAACGTTTTCGACGAAAGAACTCGATTACATAAAAAATATTATCTTACAACACTCCCAAGTAGACAAGCAAAGAAAATATTTATATTTTCATAACTACTAAAATACGTTCAGTCTACTACACGAATATACGACAGAAGAGAATATTTGAATTGGTTCATTCATGTTTGGTAATCTGATTTATATTAGTAGTAATAGTATTATTTTACGTTACGTACGTGTGATAATATTGTGAGAGGGGAGGAGACATTACGATTTCTACTTATACTTTTTCGGGCAAAATGCATGCATTGCCCTTCGTATCCTTTTTTATTTTTTTGTTATCGACGGGGAAACCTTCAAAAGGTAAGACGCCGTGGGAGCAACGCCGGGTTATGTGGGATTTTTACCTCACTAAAACCCCCCCGGTGGCTATCCTCAGCACTGCGTGGAGGAATCTCCAATGGAACACAACCGGAGTCCTCCGAGCGTGATGCCCCCTTCGGCCTCCTCCAAGTGAGCATTATACTCACTGCGCCTCCTGGTGTTTACGACAGTATATGACCACACATGCCGTCGTCCTAAACGGGGTCGCTTGGCTGGACGCATCGAGCACCCATTCTTACCGCCCGCAACCCCGGAAGCCCCTACCGAAGTTACCTACAGATACCTGTACCTGTAGGTAACTTGCTTACAACATTTTCTAGCGTACACAGTAGAATTGCAGAATGCAACTGTAGAAATTCATGTACGCTGCTCATAACAAAGACATAGACGACAGTCTTAAACGAAATTAAATAGAATTTAAGTTCTACTTTCTTTAGGAGTCTTTTCAATTATGTATCAAAATAAGATACTGCAACTATGTTCTTCTGTACACCAAAAATTTATTAAACCTCACACCAGGAATTCTTTAGATTACGGGAGTAATTTGTTGTACAAAGATCCAAGTTTTAATGCGGAGTAGAGTTGAATATAGGTCTATACAAAATTGTGAGCCTGAAAGTTCGTAGCTAACAGTCGTTGGGTACAAATTGTCGTGCCCTAACGTGTTTGCTCATCACGCCAACGCCTTGATAATCAGAAGAAGTGCTTAATTTAATTTTCCCGTGACTGCCAAGAACTTAGTTTTGGGCAAAACATCTAGCGTATGTTTCTACGCGTAGGTACTTACGTGTAGTGTTTTTTTTATACTTTAACCTAACGATAAGGCAGACGGGCTACCTGATGGCAAGTAGTCACCGTCGTCTGTGGATATTCGCAACACCAGAGGAGTCGCCAATGCAGCGCCGGCTTTGAAGGAGAGCTCTTTTCGCACCTTTCTTAAGGAACCCCATGTCATAGCGCTCCGGGAATACCTCAGAAGGAAGCTCATTCCACATCTTGTACGTTCGTGGCTAAAACGAGCGCGAACGTTTCTTTCGCTTCATCTCCTGAAACGTAAGATTACACAGCGGGGTAGGTTTTTAACGTCCAAGTAGGGTTATAAGTTAATGAAGTCCTCCTTGCCTTCATTTATAATGTGAGGTGATTTTGGCGATTTTACGACTCCCCCATCCCCTTGGTGAAATAGTAAGTTTTGTCTCGATCCAACCCACTACTGTTCGCATGTGTGATTATACAAAATTGCCATAGAAATATGTTTTACTTAACTTAATCCATTTATCTCATAATTTTGAGTGTTTCGCGGCTGAAATAACATTACATAATATAAACCGAGACTCCCTCTCCTACGTGAGAATTAGTCAAGATTCGACTTGATCCCCCCCCCCCCCCATCTTAATGTTCCCTTTAAGAATCCATTAAAGAATGTTCCCTACTTTACGTATCTTCGTTGAATTAAAATATTCTTATTTCGAAAGGAAAAATAGTTGTTTTAAAATGTCTGCCTTTTCGAGACCTAAGCGTACATGCCTACAATACTCAACGTGTCCTGTAATTTCGGTAATGGTCGCGTGGGGGCGCCACCGACGCAGATAAGCGAGATAATCCAGGACCCCCGAAGGCCGGGTACAGTGTACGACAAAACAGTAGGACAGCTTCAGACAAAGACTTGATTACTTTTGTTAGTCTAATTAGGTGCGTCTATTTTGCTTATTCCTTCGAGATTGTTTTGAAGATATGTCTCACTTCTCTTTTGATGTGATTATAAACTTTTGTAAGTCTAATTTAGACTGCTAATTAAAAACTTGGGAGTATTAATGGGATGAACTTTTTTTTATGTATGTAAACGTTATGAGTAATGTTGATTCTGAAAACTTGATTTATGCCTTTTGGTGTATTTTTTGGATTTTTATATAAATTTGCTTTATGTTTACAAGTACTTATAAGTAATTCATCGTAGAAGGACGCGGCCAGTACCTATGTGCCTAATTGTAAATGGAATTGTACCGTTACCGCATTATAAAGGTACGATACCATTTAAAATTAGACCACTCTAATCATAATGAATATTTTCTTTCTTTATTTGTATGATTATCGATTTATTTCAATATAAATCAATATCGAAAAATCGCATGAAATAGAGACACAATTTTATGGCGTTGACTATTACGTAACACTATGTAAGGGTGACATACTATTTCGCATTTAATGTGGCCCGAAGTGTGCGAAGGGGAGGACATGCGCGGCTCGTCCTTACGTGGGCGTCCGAATTACTTTCCCTATTTGTCGCGGTCGTTAGTCTGCGGAATGGAATTTCTTTCGTGTGTACCTTTTTACAGCAATGCTTAAATGTGGTTCAAATGATTGTATAGCGAAAACTGTTAAATACACAGTAATTACTTAGTAAGTTAGAGAAGTGCTTCAGAAGTAGCCTTAAGGTTTTCTGGCTGTGAACGTTTGTTTTTTGATTGATTGATTACGTACCAAGGGCGTGGCTGCCGGCCCTCTTTCAGTTGAGATCTTATCCCTTGGCAATAGCTACGTACCTCTGATTTGTATACGTACATGTATATTATTAAATCTATTGCATATTATTATTATTATGTTTGTTCATTTACCACCACACCTATTTCTAGCGTGAAGCAGTTCTTGCGTTACGGTGGAAGTATGTGGTTGCCGGAACACTTTGATGAGGCCACCATCATAGCCCTCGTGAGTAGCAATAGATCTGTGATTGACTTCAGATAGCACCCATGTTCTATGTGAAGTTCCTTACAGATGCAAGGACATCTGTAAGGAACTTCACATAAAACATGGGTTCTATCTGCGGTAATGACATACCACCATGTGGATTGAACGCTCATTCGCTACTTCAATCGTACAAAAACATGAGTTCCAAAAGTAATGCCTTAACCCAGTACCTGACAGTTATGTGATCACCGAGCTCCTGCAAAGCGACCTGCACAAGATCATCGTATCGCCGCAACACCTCTCCGCCGACCACATCAAAGTCTTCCTCTACCAGATACTCAGAGGTGAGTTATATTATATTTATTTTTTACTTGCTTATTCCCGCGAATCCGACCGTTTTGCATTTAACATGGTAATGAGTAGCCCATATGTTTGACTATCCACGTGGCTTAGTGGTTACCATACCGGTCTGACGCGCAATGGGTCCCGGGTTCGATTCCCGGCCAGACAGGTATCTGAATGATGAGTTTAGATTCATGTTCTGGGTTTGGGTGTTTGTGTATTCGTCTTGTGTGTGTCCATGGTACCCACGACACAGGAGAAAATCATAGTGTGGGGCTATGAGTGACATGTTAAATGTCACAAACTTTTGTGCTAAATTTCAGCGAAATGCAATCCGTAGTTTTTGCGTGAAACAGTGAGTAGTGACTCATGCATCCTCTGATAAGATAAGATTTTTTAATAATAAGTTGTAATGAGGTCGTGTTCCGATCCGGTGTTTAAAAAAAATATAAGGTAATTTATGAGTGCCTCCATAGGCCTATGCAAAATAAAGACATTTCATTTCATTTCAATGTGTGATCTGTTTGTTTTTTGGAGCCGTCGAATATTACAGCGTATCATTTATTAATTATTTAAAGAAATATGAATATGGCGACACTGGCGACGTCATCTAGCGAATTGACGCGATGTTTAGCGTGACAAAAATTTCTACATACACCTATTTCTAGCGTGAAGCAATTTTTGCGTTTCGATGGAAGGGTGTGGTTGCCGGCACACTTTTATATGATGACCATCTTAGTCCTCGGGAGTAGCGACGCATCTGTGATTGACTTCTGATAGAGCCCCATGTTTTGTATGAAGTTGCTTACAGATGTCCATGGGCGGCAGTGACCACTTACCATCAGGTGGACTGCATGCTCGTTCCGAAACCATAAAATCCATATTTTGCGATTACATGTTATGTAAATTGTTTGCTATGTTATTATTTTCCCCGAGATGAGCTTTACGACACAAAGCCTTTTTATGGTAGAACTAACTTAACTAATGTTTCATACAACGGAACTTGCTTAATGTAAGCGCATCCCTTATTATACTGAAGTTTTTTCATCAAGGTTAATGAGGCTTTTACGCCATCCGTCCCACTGTTCGTCTCTACATGTAGAGTAGACCGGAGTATCAAGGGTTCTTTGCTCTATCGAGTTTGATCATTATTTATTAAGGAATTTTAATTTATCGCTATATATTACAAGTAGATTTTTGCCGCGGCTCTCGCTTGTCTTAACATTGATCATTATTTATTTATTAATTAATTATGGAATTTTAATTTATCGCTATATATTACAAGTAGATTTTTGCCGCGGCTCTCGCTTGTCTTAACATTTTTTTAAGAAGCTAGGTAGTTGGCTACAGTTCGTTTATTGCAAACTTCAGTGCCCCAGGATATTGACCTTTTTATATAATGAAAGGTTTTTATAGTATTAAACTGTTAGTTAAGCGTTGTGCTACCGAAACAATTCGTTAATTAACGTTTATTGACGTTTTGTTTGCGAGGCAGTGTCAATAATCTATTCGTCGTCAACCCACCCATTATTGTCTGCTGCGCCCGGGTCTTCTCTCAGAATGAGTGAATTATAGGCTATAGTCCACCGCGCGGGCCATGTGCGAATTGGTGGACTTCACACACCCCCGAGAACTAAAAGAACTCTCGGGTGTGTAGGTTTTCTCGCGATGTTTTCCTTCGCCGAAAGTGAACGAAGCAGTGATAAATAATTTCTAATACGCACATAATTTTAGAAAAATCTGTGGTGTGTGCCTGGGTTTGAACCCCGAACCACCCGATGGAAAGTGCAAGTTTCAACCATTAGACTATCATTGCTCTATCTTAGTCTATTCCGTATATATAATCTACATATTTTCGTATTAAATCGATTTATATACAAACAAGGCATAGCATTGTTGCGTTGTGAAAAATGCTCGCTAATCTTTACGAATTCACGAGGCGTCCGTTCCTTTCACGAAACTAGTCCCTATGGTGGAATATATGACGGAGAATATTGTACAAGGTAGTATTTTCTCAGCTCAGCAAACAGGAACGTGTAACGGCTCGCAGCTCGGAGCGCGTCGATAAATTCAAGTTGAAAACAAATGGAGCTCCCGCGAGAAAAGCGCTCTCGGCGAAAGACAGCTTCTATGCGCCTTCACGTTCAATGCCCACTCCACTGTACATCCACCTGCCGTAAATCAATTAAAACTCCCAAGTGCCCGCCGTTCGGAAACTGCACTCGTTCTACGGCAAAAACTTTGTGGAAATTCTCAAACTGCAATCTACTTTTTCGTCTCCGAAAACTACAATTAACTTCGGGATATTAGCTCGGTATTGCTTTGAATTCGAATGTAAATCACGTCGATAAAAGAACAGTCGCCCGCGCCGCCACGTCTCACGATTTCGCATTATTAATTTTCGCAATTATTCGCACTATGCCCGGAGATTTCCGCCGAGCGGAGCACGCCGGGGAATCTAGAAAAATGCGATCGTTAAGCTTCCCAGTGCTTCCAGCGTTTAATTAAAAACTTTCTGGACGCTAGATGAAACTAGAGGCTACACTGATGCAAGATGATATATATGTACTAATGATTGTAGGTACAAATGTGTATTTTAACCGCTGGGTATATTAATACAGTAACACTTATAAAAAACGAATGCTGTCAAATTCACCTGACCTGAAGCATTTTTAAGTAATATGCCGCGGACGGATTAGTATGAAATTTTGCACGGTTATAGTGGACGTAAAGAAGGAGTGCAGAATGTTATTTTTTTTTTTAATAGTGCTTAAAACATACATAAAATCAACTAAAAACACATTACACACACTACCGTGCATTTGCCACGAACACATAAATAATAAACGAAATAAAACATTCAATGTGTTACAATGAAAACACATCACGTCAGAAATGTCAGTTTCTTTGTTAAAATACCCGCTATTGCTTTTAAATGCGGTTTAGGTAATTAAACCTCTTTTTATATTTAACTAGTGCGTTCAAAATTACTTGGAAATTATTACATTTTATTTGAATTTGAGAAATATTCGTACTACTTTGGACAGTATGAAGTTTAGTTTTTTAATTTAAATTACGGTCGAATTTCGAAACGGTCGAAAAAATATATTTTACAAATATTTCACCTATTAAACTGCCTACTTGCAATCGATTAAATTTGACACTTTGGTTAAAATATTTATAAACCTCTCTTTACATTTCAAGTCTGAAACTTACGCATATCAAATTCCCTACGTCCTTACTCCGGAGCTAAGTATGTCCGAGCGAATTATACCGACCTCTCAGACGCGTATGGAATGTAAACTATACAAACGAACAGTACTTAGCATGAAGCACAACAATGCTCGGTGTGGTGTTGCACCCAACAGTGGACATTCCGATGCGAGAGGACCGAGGACCGAGAGGACCGATCCGATGTCACGGATGTTATCTTTGTCTGGGTACAAGCTCACGTGGATTCTGGGGAATGTGGCCGCCGCGGCGAGCGCTAACGGATGCGTTAAATTCTCATACACGAAACATCCGCGTGTGTATGGGAGAACACAAACTTGGATCTTGTGTGCCGTAAACGCATGTCTTTGTTGCATAGTTTACTTGAGGTAAATCTGAGTCTTCAGGTGTGTCGAGGTCGTGTACATTTTGATTAGTATTAAATAGCCTTTGAATTAATTTTAATTGATTATATTCTTAAAGATATTGCAATACATATCCGAGGTTTGACGAACCGCGTGGCCGAGCGGTTACCATGCCGGTCTAACGCGCATTGGGGCATTGGGTTTTGGGATCGATTCCCGGCTAAACAGGTATTTGAATGATGAGTTTAAATTCTCCTGTTCTGGGTATGGGTGTTTGTGTATTCTTATTGTGTGCGTCCATGACAACGACGCAGGAGAAAATCCTAGTATGGGGCTATGAGTGTAGAAAGCGTGTGAGGTTTCATCGGAACAGATGAAATAGACGCTCTTGTGCCATAGAATCATTTTTTGGCGTAATTTGTACTATAACAAACATATCGCAAAGCATATTAATTTTAAAGTTTTTATCAAATTCTACTAAACAAATGCTGAATAATTTTATCAGCGCGGTCCACAAGCGGCTGCTGTAACCCTTAATTCTGAGGCTCGCTGCTGACAGTGGGACAGTAATGGATTAATGAAGATGAATCTGATGTACAGAGATACCTTGACTGACTTACGTGAACCCGAAGTAATGAGATTTTCGGTCTATAAATTTAAGAAAGCATAGAATCCGACGAAGAGCGCATTTTTTCTACAAAACAAGAAATAAAGGAACATTTAAGAAGCTACGAGGAAGATATCCGGGAGAAGGAAGTCGTCAAAATACTTATATAGATTTTATGACGCCTTCTTCATCAAAATAACTTCGTTTGGCGGTTTTATACTTGTACAATTTATGATTTTATTAAACATTCTTTAGTTTCTTGAGTTTTTGGGCACATTATTTTTATTTATTTGACGACCCGCATGGCGCAGTAGTTACCATACCGGTCTGACGCGCAATGGGTCCCGGGTTCGATTCCCAGCCAGACAGGTATCTGAATGATGAGTTTAGATTCCTGTTCTGGGTCTGGGTGTTTGTGTATTGGTCTTGTGTGTGTGTCCATAGTACCCACGACACAGGAGAAAATCCTACTGTGGGGCTATGAGTGTAGAAAGCGTAAATACACGCTTTCTACACTCATGTACATGTGAAAATATACTTTTTTTTGAGTGGGTAATCTACATGGATACCCAGCTGCCCGGGGCAGCAGCTGGATTATGCCGGACTCTTACCGGCAAAACCCCCACTGTGTTTTCTCCTTGCATCGTAAAAATGCAAAATTATACCTAGATTAGGGCAAATTCGACTTACACGGTGATCAGTCCGTACCGCCTATCACGAAGTTACGGATATAAGTGTAAAGTATTTTTATTTATTTTTATAATTTTGCATGCCTTACACCCTCAATCATGTGAGTTTACTCTCACTCTCAATTTTTGTATATTTGAGTCTGAATATTCCGCGACCCCAGTCTGGTTTTGATGCTGCTCCTGAATTCTATTCGTGTGATTATTTTGTCCACCAATTCTCACTTGGCCAGCGCGGTGTACTATGGCCTAAAACTCTCTCATTCCGAGAAAAGACCCGTGCCCAGCTGTAGGACAATATTGGGTTGAGTATATATATCGGAGCTCAGTAACGATTTTACATTTATTGTGGAAGTAAAACGGTGAAGTCACGATTTCGGACACGACGGTGGAGTTAAGGAATTGTTTGTTTACGTAAGACCTGACGTCTTCTCAATGGTAGTCTTTTGTGATAATATTAATAATTAAGCTTTCTAAATCATAAACATAAACATTAGTTAATACTTTTAAGTCATTGCCTGCATATGAATCCGTTGTTTTAGATTTTTTTTAAGTATTCTCGGTTGTTTATATTTCCTCACGATGTTTTCCTTCGCCGAAAAGCAGTGATAATTAATTTCTAATACGCACGTGGTGCGTGCCTGGGTTTGAACCTCGGACCTCCTGATTGAGAGGGCAAGTTTCGTTTAATGAGGCATAAAAGACACATAAAGACGAGTAAGTACGCAAGCATCCACTAACATAAACTTATCAATTGACTCGTCAACTAAATCTAAATGGAGAAATATGAGTGTAGGAAGCATCATAACTACAAGTCTTCCAAAAATAAGGATCACCGTACACAAGGAACTGACATAATGTATCTGTTTTGGTTCGGACGGTGCACTGCGAATGGGATATGGTAATGTGGTCTGAAGCCAGGCTCGCTATTAATAATGTATGCCGCTTGCAATCCCGGATTCGTATATTGTGTGCGTTATGAGGATATTTTGAATTTTGAGTACGTTACTCGAAGCTACGATTGTGGTGAAATTGCAGTCTTAAGAAAGTTAATAATAACTAGATACACCACACTTATTTCTAGTTTGATTTTTTTTTTATAAAAATGAAGTAGCAAACGAGCTTGCGGTCCACCCGATGGTAAGTGGTCACTGTCGCCCATGGACACCCGTAAGCTACTTCATATAGAATATAAGTTCTATTTGAAGCCAGTCACAAATGTGTTGCTATTCCCGAGGACTAGGATGGTCGCCTCATATAAAAGTATGTCGGCAACCACACCCTTCTATCGAAACGCAAAGAATGCTTCACGTTAGAAATAGGTGTGGTGGTGGTAAACCCGGTCCAACTACATTGGTTCTACCATCTAGTAAGGTAGTTTGATTATTAAAACAATTATTGATAATATTTAGGAAGATTTTATTAAAATATCATCAGTACTTTCGGAGATTAACGCGTATCCATACTATATCTTATAGATAAAATTCTCGTGCCACAATGTTCGTTCCCGTACTCCTCCGAAACGGCTTGACCGATTCTCATGAAATTTTGTGAGCATATTGAGTAGGTTTAAGAATCGGCCGACATCTATTTTTCATACCCCTCAGTGATAAGGGTTATCCATCCTTACCTTTTTTTTTTAAATTGTATATAGCAAAACAACGTTTGCTGGGTCAGCTAGTATATTATAAAAAAATACTTAAACGAAATCAAGTTTTCGTTCACATAGCTTTCCACAATTATGATGAAACTTTTCACCATTGAAGTAGGTACGGATTATGATAATTATTTATCATAATTAATGTGCACACAGATATTACGCGATAACAATAATTAAATAAGTAAGATTTGGAATAAACATTGCGAAATGCGAAAAAAATAATACGTTTTACAACATTTAATTGCGTCTACTAGTGATGTAACGAATGTCATCATTTGAACATTCGCAAATGCGAATGCGAATAGTCTCTACCGACATTCGTGAATGCGTATATAAAGTTGTATTTAGTAAAGACTACAAAAATTAGTGTAGGGGGCTGGAGGATGTACATTTGGCGAACTTTTTTTGGTCGTCAAAGTCCACTTCGACTTAATGTTTGATAGATTTGGCGACCTATTTTGCAATATTCGCAAAACATTGGCGCAATTCTTGCGCGTTCCCGAAATTTTCCATTTTTTACATATTCGCATTTGCATGTGGTGTGTAGGTTTCCTCACGATGTTTTCCTTCACCGAAAAGCAGTGATAATTAATTTCTCATACGCACATAATTTTAGAAAAATCAGTGGTGCGTGCCCGGGTTTTAACCTCGAACCTCTCGATCGAGAGGGCACGATTCAACTATTAGGCTATCGCTGTTTAATGCGAATACGAATATGTAAAAATATGCGAATATTCGCGAACGCGATTATCCGTTACATCACTAGCGTCTACGTACAATGCGCAAGGATTTAACAAAGTTAATTGTGTCCGCATGTGAAATGTTCTCTTAGCGTTAATAACGGAGTGGTTTTAATTAATTATGTTTATCCAACGACGCGGAGAGATACCATCGGGGCTTGGTTGGCGGTAACGAGCGGAATTATGGAAATGTGGCGGCACTAGGGACGGTGGCTCTGCAGTAGGTGCTTGTTTGGGCCGGTTGTGGACTGAAAGCTAGGATATGGCGAAGCTAAGCTAAGACAACTATACTGTCCGTGCAACATAAAAATATCACAAGGAACGAGTAAACGGACTTCTTGCGAAATCTGTATTTTTTGGGTAATAAAGTTGTTTTCGCATTTAAGTCTTAAAGTGGACAGTTAATGTCGTGAGACTTAAGTTTGTCCATTTCTTGCACGAAATCGTTACTATTTTAGAGTGTTATCCCTTTCTACGCTCATAGCAGCACACTAGGATGTTCTTCTTTGTCCTGAGTGCCCTGGACAGACACAAAGAAGAATACGCAATCAGATCCAGAACAAGACATAATCCATCATGTACTCATCATGACAGATCCCAGGCCAGAAAAATGATGGATTAACATCATTTTTCTGGCCTGAGATCGGGCCCGGAAATCCAATGTGTCAGACCGGTATGGTAACCGCTGCGCCACGTGGGTTGTCAATTTTTTTATCAGCTACGAGATAGATTACTTAGTTACTAGAATTTTTAGTAAGGTTCTTGTCGGTTACTTTGTGCGGTATAAGACGCAACTTATTGCTGGATTTGTTACAGTAACTCTTCCTGTAATATCAAATCTTTGCCAAAATATGCACTAACCGGATCCGGCCACCGGATCGGGCGAATCGGTGCCGGATCCGGTGTGTTTAAAATGGTGCCGGATCCGCCAGATTACCGGATCCGGTTTTCCGGATTGCCATCCCTAGTCTGGGTGTTTGTGTGTGTCTATGGCAACCACGACACAGGAGAAAATCCTACTGTGGGGCTATAAGTGTAGAAAGCGTTTTAGTCTTTTAAAAAGTGCGCAGTCACAGGTAAGATCCTGATCATATAGGGTCTCTAGGGTTGATCAAAAATATCCATGGGCTACAGTGGCCATGTAGCAAAATGTAACTTTAGTCATAGCTCGTTCTCTGCACATAAGAATAAAAGCTGCTTTAGCTATGGGTGCTAAGCTAAAGTAACCTAGCTTAACTTTTGCTCTACAACCGGCACATACTTGCTTTGCCTATAACGTAATTTATGTGCCACGTTTTGAAAACGTCTTTGAATTTCGCGCTTGCGAAATTAAGGAGATCTGAAAGATAGAACTCAAGTTTAGTGTCTGTTCTATTTGTTATTATATTTTATCTTTCGTTTGCGTGAGTTAAGGTTATTCATACTAAATGGTCATAACCAAAAGGTAGTGCCTACAATAATTATATGATATAAAAATTGTTATATAAGTATTTTCTCCTTTATGATTTTTTCTATCCCCCTCACTACCCTTAAGGTACTTTTAAATGACCCTAGAAGTACTAAATTATTATTAAAAATGGAAAAACATCATTTAAAACTAACAACATTAAGAGCAAGTTACGAATCAAAATTATCATAAATCACATAATTATTTTGAAAACAATCCTCATTAACCCCTTTTAACTCAAAAAGGGATCGAAATTTAAGAAATCCCTCTTTAGTTTATACTATAATTTAGAAATAAAACTGCCACCGAACAATTTTTTGCGGTTTTATTTCCATTGTTTCTCAATTTATTCTCCGTCTATGAAACTTCTAAATTTCGTGTAAGTCATTGAGAATATATGTTTATAATCCAAACTTTAAGGTTCTTGACAACTGGTCGTTTATTTTCTTAAAATAGGTACATCTATTCTATCAAAACTTATTAAGATTGAAATGTATGTCATACTAGCTGAACCCGGCAGATTCGCCCGTGTTAACAAAAATCGATGTATCGATTCTCCCGTGGGAATATTTTCCCACGGGAGATATTTTCCCACAATAAAAGTAGCCTATATGTTAATCCAGAGTGTCAGCTGACTTCCTACCACCACTACCAAATTTTATGAAAATCGCTCCAGCCGTTGTTTACCCGTTAAGAAGTAACAAACATACACACTCACAAATGTTTGCCTTTATAATATTAGTATGAAGTATGATATGATTGTCAAATTGCAAGTACAATCGTAGTGCAAAGTTAGTATAGATCAAGTACTGTCATCACCCACTATTTTCTACTCTCACACAATCGTTCGCATCTGGAGAGGCTGCCCTGGATTTATTGCGATAAATTATCGCTAACAGTATTCTCACCTCACAGGCGGCATCCCTGAAGGAAATTTAAAAATTCAATTACCCACAAACGGGAGCCGAATACTAAACACTAAACAGAAACGTATTTAATGTCGCGTTGTAATCCCCGGTTTGGCGAAAATGAAAAATTACTTTTTTACTAATGCAAAATAATGTATTAAGGACACTTAGGTATTAGAAAAAATGTTGTATCGGTCTTTATTTGACGTATCGGTTACAAGAATTGAACTTATAGTCAGCCGTAATGAGCACCATTCTCTACTTTATAAATGCCATAATAATAATTTTATCAAATTAGTGTATTGTCATCGGTCCTCAATAAATCTACAAAGTTTGAACGAAATCTGGCCGTTTAAAGTGGGTCAAAATCGCGCCCAAAGAAGTCGGTTACAAACAAACATACAGGTGAAGCTAATAAAAAGCTAATAAACAAACACTCTTAGACACTACAATAATTTAGCTGATTGTTTTTTTTTATATTTCTTTCATTTTCTTTTCTTTTTACCTCTCTAAGTGTTTATTTTTTTGTTCATTTATCAAATATTTTGTTTTTTTTGCGTTTAGTTTTAGTTTATTTTATGATTTTTTTGTGGTGCTCTATAGAATAAATGTTTCTTTCATTCTTTTTTAGTGTAAGTAAGCATAACAAGGACGTTTTAGGTAAGACTGGTCTAATCTTATGACTGCAGATGTGCCTAGGGTTACGGTGGCCGCTTATCAAGTGGTCTACACGTTATTTAGCTACTTGCACATTATAAATGTTATGTTTCTTTATAATTATAGTTATTAAAATAATCAAGAAACAAACGTGTCCAAAATTACCGAACTGTAAATATTACGTGGGGAACGGTACTTAACATCCTTTGTATGTTCGGGACACGTACTAAAACGTCACGTATGATAAATGTAATCTCTTGATACGCCACGCCGCGTGTTCGAGTTTCCGTTGTTTTCTTTTTTTATAGGCCTCGGGCGTATTATTAAATTAAAATTAAAATTATTATGTGTAAGGATAATGGTCTAACCTTAAATCTGCCATCCGCGATAATTAAAAGAAATACTGTAAGTAGTACTAAGATGGTCAATTCCAGGTTAGATTGATCTAGTCTTATAATTACGTATGTCCGTGGGTGACTATAGCCACTGTATCAGATGGGCTAGGCTCCAAACCTTACACATTATAAAAAGAAATATAAATATGAACCGGTTAAAACAACAACGAAACACATGTGTCTAAATTACTGGACTGTAAACATTACGTGGGAAACGGTACCTAACATCATTTGTGCGTTTGGGACACGTACTAAAACGTCACGTATGACAAACGTAATCTCTTGATACGCGCCCCGCCACGCCGCGTGTACGAGTTTCCGTTGTTTTTTTTATAATAGGCTTCGGGCGTATTATTTGCATATGATTCGTGTAAAATTAAAATTTGCTTAAGTGTTTTTGTCTAGGCTTATGATTATTTTGCTTTTAGTGTTAAAACATGCGTATATTTATTATTATGTGTAATGGTCTAACATAAAATTTGCCATCCGCAATAATTAATACCATTCTGAATTTTTTTAAAGGCTATATGTAGTTAAAAATAAACTTACTGTAAGCAGAAATAAGATGGTCAATTCAGGTTAGGTTGATATCTTATGATTACGTATTTCCATGTATGTCCTTCGCGTGGTCGCCTGACCGAACGGTCCGAGCTCCCATTCTAGCCGCCCGCAACCCCGGAAACCCCTTTTACTCGCCCATTACGACTGTCCGGGGATGCCGTAGCCCTATTCTAATCCCGGAGCTACAGGGACGAAAAGTATTTGTACCTAGGCTGATGATTATATTGCTTTTAGTATTAAAACATTCTTACACTATAACCCAATCCTTATCTAAAAAATGTTTGAACGTAGTGATATACATTTCAATATTATATTTTTGAAATTATTGTCTGACTGTTTGAAATCTCATCAAATCAAAACTACTGAATTAATAAGATTAGCTTATTGCAGCCTTTAGGCAACTTTTAGGCTTTATTTGAAAATCCATCTACCTACACTATGACTATATTTTTGTCTGTTTGTTCGTACGTCCTTTCGTTCCTTTAATTAAGTAGGTATTTTCTGCTAAAACTACATATTTAAATCATATGAAATTTTGTTGTTAGATGTATTGTAGCACCTTATTAGCAAATTATTAGCTTTTCAAATTAGTCTTATGGTTGCACTTAAAAATAAGGTATTTTCCTTTTCAACTATTTATTCTACTTTATCACCACTACTGTGTTATTTATAGCTAAGCTCATTCGTTTTTGGAAATAGAATATATGCACTTACGGTTACATTTTCTTACTAGTTTCTATTTAGAGGTATTGAAACACTTTGTTGTTTCGTTGGGTTCAATATATTTGTCGGTTAAAATTAGTGTAGCTCGTTTTCGTTCAATTTATTCTCGTTGTAGTTTTTTTCGATGAAACTATAAGATCTTATTATTGAAATTGTAATGACATCTAATGTATACAATATTATAGATATCTATGAATACTTATGTTTGTGGTAAACATGAACGTTTTGTTGTGCTTAATGAACTCAGTAAAAATACTTTTTATTGTGTGATACAATTTATAAATGTGATAACGGTTAACCGGTTTGACAAGTGGTTATTGTGGTCTATAAATATTCATAATGAAGCTCAAACACATATAATATTTATGGGTTGTACCCAAACAAGGTTGTAGACAAGCAAAGTCGATTGGGATCTCTTACACAATTTGGGGTTGATTAATAAGATCTATTGAGGGCTGTAATCATCTGTACCATCCGATAGATTATCTATTACTGTTTATTGCTAAATATTCAATTAAATTAAATGTGTATTATATACTACAAGTATGTATATTTGTACATCTTAACTAATATTATAAATGCGAATTTTTTGAGGAAAATGTCGCCGAAGCGACGGGCGGCGGGAATATGCTGGTGTATTATAAATTTACTGTTTTTTTTTAAATTGGACACTATGTTTGTGAACTTTTTAACTACCTAAACTCAAAAACCCACATAAAATGTATTAAGAATGGCTTGTACCGAACATAAGTAAAACACAGTACACCCAACCTTTGCGAAAAACATAGCTTTAAAGTCGAAAGGACAAAGGACCATTCACACCACTTCACATCCGCAAGGCTGGCGAGTGTAGCAATAGCACGTCGCACTGTGTACATGTTCCATTTGGCTGCACGGTTACCCTAACGGTCCGTTGGAGTGCAGGCGTTAATTAAAACCGACTACATTTGTCAGTTGGGAGCGGCTTCGTGGGACAGTGACTCGCGGGTGCGCGCTCGACCGTTTTGAACGAGGCACGAATGTAAATATTGATGACAATGTTCTTGTGCTTTGTTAGTTATTAGCCGAAGGGTTTATTTAGTCATCGGTGTATAATTAAGGTTGCACTAACTGCAACGGCAGGCGAGCATCGAAGAAACTAACTGAACTCTTCATAACTTCGGAGATTGAGTATAATGGTAATTACATATTAATAGGACGACATTTTTAATACCTGTCAGGAATTGATACTAATGCTAAAATTAGTATTGATTCGATGGAATACAACTTTACATTTTCCTATTCATAACAGTACTAAGCTATAGTTACGTTACTGTGCTATGTTGCCATCCTCACATGTAATACTAGGCGACTAAAAGGGGATAACTTAGTGCGGTAAAAATCCGACATAACCCTTCGTCGCTCCCACGACGTCGGGTACCTTTTGAAGGTTTCCCTCTCTAAAAAAAGGCCTAGCGGTCCTCGGTTTCGGCTCCGGTTCGGTTCGACTCCGGTTTTCGATTGACGACCCGTGGTCCATCCGCTGGCCTATAGATACGCGGAAGCTCAAATTTAATTAGTATCATCAATTAATACCGCGTTTCAATCATGTTATCTATTATTATGGATGCGTAGGTAGAGGCCATACGCAATTGCGGAAGTACCATCGTATCAAGTATTTATAAAAGTATTTTTGTTGAGTTCATTAATTATAATAACATACAATTGAAATTGCAAAAAAATAAATTAATAGGTCGTGTACTAGCAATTATGGATACATAGGGCATACGTGTGACTGATATTCGGAGTATTAAAATAAATAAAGCCGAGTTTTAAAATTCACATGCCTAAATTATGTAATAAAAAATATTTATATAATAAAAAAATATTTATAAATTTACTAGAAGTAGGTATGTACTTTGTAGTTAGGTACTTAGCTTGTATTGCAAAAACCCGCAATGCTCTCTGGAACTATTTACCCGTGTACAAATCGTCACTTTGTCATAAAGTACTCCTAAAAATAGGTTCTCGTAGTAAGGGCGTATAGGTAAATAACTCAGTAAAACCGTGCCCATATCTCCATTCTTTCTCCCCGATCATAATATTATTTTCGTCACAGCTAACTCTTACTCCTATTTTTTTCTAAGTTCGATTAAGCTATAAAAGTAGCTAAATCCAGCAGCAAAAATTGAAGTTCGGTCAAGTTATGTCTACACTCCCGCTCTGCGTAAGGACGTCTCACCGAGAATCTACAGCCGCCATTACTCATATAGGTATTTCGAACACGACGCACCGTGTTGTGGTTTGGAAGCGTCTCGGGCAGGGAAGGGGAGGGTTGCAGACGCGGTTCCCACAGGGTGAGTCATTATGGTAGTTCGTCTGCGAAGTGTGCTGACGTCATGAGTTCGGCTTTTGTTTTTCGTGTTGATAAAAATCTCACAAGTATCTATATATTAATACGTGAAGCAAAAATACTTGCCGCAAGCGGGGGAGTATGAAATTACGCACGGTTTTAGTTGATGTTGAGACGGACTGCGCAATGCTAATATTTTTTTCAATTTAATACATACTTAAAATCAACTAAAACACATTAACTATCTTACATTTGACACAAACACATACATAATAAACGAAATAGAACGTTCAATGTGTTACTATGAAAACACACAACGACAAAAATGTCAGAGGTCTTTGTCAAAATACCTCTTTTTACCCGTAACGGGTGCGTTCAAAATAACTTAAGAATTATTACAATTTATTTAATTACGAGAAATATTGGTGCTACTTAGGACAATATGAAGTTTAGTTTTATTAATTTAAATTACGGTCGAATTTCAACCGTTGCGACGGGTGACTGGTATGACTATATTACGTTTAAAAACAATTGTTGATTACATTTAACAGGTGGTAGAACCAGTGTAGTTCGACCGGGGAGGTACCACCGCCACACCTATTTCTAGCGTGAAGCATTTTTTGCGTTTCGATGGAAGGGTGTGGTTGCCGGTACACTTTTATATGAGGCGACCATCTTAGTCTTCGGGAGTAGTAACACATCTGTGATTGACTTCAGATAGAACTCATGTTCTGTATGAAGTTGATTACAGATGTCCATGGGCGGCAGTGACCACTTACCATCACTTACTTCAGTGAAAAAAAAAAAAAATTGCCTACGCATTGCTATGTACATTGCACGGTTTTGTTTTCATTGTCGCTCGCACCTTGCAATGGACTTTGCAATTATGAAGACGTAAACAATGTTTTTTTTAAGAAAATTTAATACACTAGTAATAAGGGCATTGTAACTCATTTACGATTGTATGCTGATACCCTTCGATATCAAGGAATGTACCATCTGTCGCTTATGGCTACTACAGTGGCTAAAATGCCCTTTAACCACGTAATAGTCCGAATAGAATACTCTAGAGAGATTTTTGTTTTAATAAGTTTGGGTAAAATGTGGCTGTGTTGAACATGTACATAGAGCGTGTTCGGATATTAGTGCGCTTATTGTCTTGTCTCGTAAGTAAGATACTCCTAAGCTTTGTTCAGTGTGTTGCTTCGAAGCGGACTGGAACAAAAACCTGAATATTTTCATAAAGATTAAGATACAACGTATAAATATACACTCGTAGTAATACGCGATTATAAAAGTTGGACTCGGAAACTATTATCTTGACAAACCGTTCACATATATGTCTCGCGGTATGTTATCTGACTTAATATTATATTATATTTATTATTTTTATTGTATTTAGGTACTATCCTAGTATTTCATATGTATGTTTATATTTATAATTATCCTATAATTTCTTATATAGCATTGTTTAATAATGCCGCCTTGTATGTTTTCTGTATAGCCTAAAGGTTGACTGGTAGAGAATGCTCCTAGCATTAAGTCCGCCTTTTGTACCAAAATTGTAAGGTATAATAAAGTATAAATAAATAAATAAATTTGTCGTTTGTGACACTAAATCACAAGGCTGAAGCTATCAAACCATTTTCAGGTGGTAAAAACTGTTTGCCTCCAAAGGCATCACCGTCACGCCATATTTTGCCTTATAACAGTCGTATTAACCGTTTGTATTCTGGTCTGAAGACTGTGCAAAGGGATATATACTTATCCAAGGCATGCCAATTTACCACCACCACAACTGTAGCCAAAATCAGATAAGGTTCGCATCTTATATGGGGTTCATTACAGATTTACGCTTACACTTTTATATGAGGCGACCATCATAGTCCTCAGGAGTAGCAACGCATCTGTGATTGACTTCAGATAGTAGAACCCGTGTTCTATTTGAAGTTGCTCACCGATGTCCATGAGCGGCAGTGACCATTTACCATCAAGTGGACTGTATGCTGGTTTGCTACTTCAATCAGATAAAAAAAAAGATGTTCAAAAGCGGCGGTGACCACTAGCCATCCAGTAAACTGCATTCTCGTTTGGGGTTGGTACAACCCATTATCGTCCTACTGCTGGGCACGGGTCTTCTCTCAGAATGAGAGAGTTGAGGCTATAGTCTGTATTATAATTCTCTGTATTATAATCTGTATAATAATGAGGCTGTAGACTGTTTTATAATTCTCGTTTGCTAGTACCAAATTATTAAATATATATATATTTTTTTTTTGTTTTCGAGGGGGAAACCTTCCAAAGGTACCCGACGCCGTGGGAGCGACGCAGGGTTATGTGGGATTTTTACCGCACTAAAACCCCCCGGTGGCCGTCCTCGGCGCTGAAAAGGAGGACTCCGGGATCTCGAAACGACTTCAACCGGAATCCTCCGAGCGCGCTGCCCCATCGGGCTCCTCCCAGATGGGCGGCTGGGCCCACCGCTCCGTCTAGTCTTTACGACGGTATGCGACCACACATACCGCCGTCCTTCCCGGGATTGCCTGACCGAACGGTTCGAGCTCCCACTCTAGCCGTCTGCAACCCCGGAAGCCCCTTTTAGTCGCCTCTTACGACAGGCAGGGGATACCGTAGCCCTATTCTGACCCCGAGGCTACAGGGACGAGACGTGGCATATAGACGCCTGTTCCTCTAAACAAGATTGAGTTCTTGACCTCGAATCAACAATATTAGATTTTCAATTAAAAACGCCTAACTTTCAGGGATTCGAAACACGAGGCATCACCGTCACAAGGAATTACACCTCGCCACTCGTAACAGTTTAATTTCCCAGCGGCCTCGCACTTTTCGGTACCACCCACCCCCCGGTTGTTTGCTGAATCACTTTGGAACTCCCCTCATCACGTCTAGTTTCTGTTTAGGAGCAAGCTCTGACTAAAATTTGTAATTAAGGAGAACAAAAAAGGAATGCGTGAATAATGAATATAATACATATAGTCAAAAGATAGCAGTATAATATTTAACACAGAATTCAGAAGAAAACGCTGGTTTTCGGATTAGACGTTGCATGGACATGAATCTTACAGGAGTAAAGATTTCTGTGTTATGCAATTATATTTTTTAAGCTTTCTCTCTCTCGTCAACCCATTATTGTCCCACTGCTGGGCACGGGTCTTCTCTCAAAATGAGAGAGTTTAGGCCATAGTTCACCGCGCTGGCCAAGTGCGAATTGGTGGACTTCACACACCTCCGAGAACTTTTTTTTTTTATAGAACTCTCGGGTGTGCAGGTTTCCTCACGATGTTTTCGTTCACCGAAAAGCAGTGATAATTAATTTCTAATACGCACATGAATCAGTGGTGCGTGCCTGAGTTTGAACCTCGGACCTCCCGATCGAGAGGGCAAGTTTCAACCATTAGGCTATCAAAGCTTTAATGCACTTTAATACATTTTAATGTACTTTAAACACGCATATGATATCAGCGCTCATATAGGATAGGACACGTGTAGTTTCGTCGTGATCCAACGAAATATGGTGAGCGCCGACTTCGGGACTATGTACAAAGTACCTACTGAGTATGCTCTAAACCAACATGTATTTAAATTATTTTTTACTTTTTTGTGGCATGGAAGTCAGCTGTATTTTATTTATTTATTAACATTTTCTTTTTTTTTTTTTTATTGAGTATGTTAAACGTATGTCTTAATTACGGAATATTTAACAGATCCTCTATGCTATAAATGAAATGAAATGAAATGTCTTTATTTTGTATCGGCCTGCGGGTGCACTTACAAATTGTCAGTTACATTTTTTTTTTCTTACGCTACCACCGGATCGGAATACGACCTCAACTATATCTAGTATTAGCTAGTTAAGAATGGGAAGATAAAATAATATTTGCAAGAATAAATAAGTACAAGTGCATCAGTTCATTAGAAAAGCGGTTCGCGTCGGTCCGGCCCTTGTTCAGACAAATTACATATTTACTACCGGTTATGGGATTTATTGAGAACACGTGTAACCCAATGTCAGTGTCTACTCGTATGTAGCTTTTATGTTATGTTGATAGGTGTGTTTCCGCATCCTTGAAGTTTACAGAGAAAGAAGTGTAACTATATTTTTTATTTATTTTCCTTTCTACACATTTTGCACCTTACTGGGATTTTTCTTATGTCTTGCCATGGACATACACAATGTCGAATACACAGAGATCCAGACCAAGATCTACCCAGAAACAGATTTTTGTGGAAATTAGACTTATTACCTTCGTAAAGTTATTAAGCCTATGAGTCATTACAAAGATGCAAGATCCTTTTCTACATTTGTTGCAAAAGCATCACCGACGTGTTTCTATTTTCTAAGTTTTTAATGAACCTTGTACAAACAGAAAGTTTAAGCAAATAAACATACTCTGATTTTATTTATGTTTATAAATAAGTGTCATAATTATGCT